>JACEGR010001206.1:0-183120 GCA_014170235.1 Listronotus bonariensis | reverse complement strand
GGAGCTAGGATTTACCAAATATTTTTTAGGTATAGTAAAGAATTAAATTAACTTAACAGAATAAGAAGTATCAACTAGCGACAAAACTAAAAACTAGAAAATAATTTATGTAGTAAAAATTCCAATGTAAACGGTTTTATTGAACTAAAAGCTAGAAAATAATTAGGTAAGTCCTAGCTAACAGATCGCACCAATTTTCTCATCAATCTGGTTAGACAAATATAAAATCGTTAGGGGTAGCGTATCCAGAGTACATATTATAATAAAAATTTCACGTACCCAACGATTTTATATTCGTCTGATCAATATCTTAGATTGATGAGAAGATTTGTGCGATCTGGAGCTAGGATTTACCAAATATTTTTTAGGTTTAATACAATAAAACCGCATAACATAATTTGTTTTACATGATTTATTATAAAAGCCCATAAAGTCGTTTAGATAGTTTGAGTACCAGAAACCGTAAGTGCGATTTTTAGATATTTATTTCATTTTTCCAGTTCTGATATCCAAGTACCAAAACGGAAAAAAAAATAAATATTTTTTAATTAAATAAGAAAAACCCCCTTTAAAGCTTTTTAAGCTAAATACCTGCTGTTCATGATACTGGTAAAAGATAAAGAATGCAAAATTTTTATTTTTATTGTAAAATATTTTAAAATTAACAATAAAAATAAATGCATTTTTATACTTTTGGGCATATTATATTATTTTAAAAAAGTAAAATAATTCTATTGGTAAATAATAAAATAGGATATTATGCAATTTTTTAAATAAACAGCTCCGATTTAATTTTATATGCTCAAAACAATATTGAATGAAAATAGTGTAGGGGTTGATTTTCTTTTGTGGGTATATTTTGGTATAGCGGGTCACCTAGGATGTTGTTACCACACAATTTTTTTTCAGTTTTTAAGAAAAAGTTTTAAACAAGTTACACTATTATTATAGCATAAAACGACATTTTTTGACATTATTACAAAATCAAAATCCCTTCCGGTTTAACCGGAAGTACCATCAACTTTCTTATTTTAAATGCAAGTGCCCTATTTTTTTCTATATTCGTAATGTATATAATTTTTTTAGGATTTATCATATAAGGTGTTTCTTTTAAAAATGGCTCTTAAGAATACTTTTAAAGATAATTAAGTTCTGCCATTAGTTCTGATTTAATTTTTTTCTGCTAAGTAGGCTGTGGAAATAAAATAATTGCCTATTTTACTCTCACAAGTATCATTATATTTTATTTTTTAGTAGTACAAAGAAATTTTAAATAGAAAAGTTATTTAAAATAAAAAGTTATACCTTAATACCAAATCATGGCCTTCTATTTAAGTTTTTATTTATTTATTTTTTAATTTTAATTTATCTGTTTTACACTTTCATAAAAATCTAAAACAATAATTTTTCTATTATTTATAGTACATTTGCTTTAAAAATGCATATTTGTATAATTTTATGGCCCTAATAAATATCCTTGCAACAAACTTGAAGTTAGAGGTTAGCTAAAAAATATAAATGCAGTTCAATTTTACAAATTTGCTTTGATTTAATTAAAACTGTTTGAAAGTTGGTTTGAACTGCTTTAAAGAATAAAAAAATTAGAATAATCAAAATCTGTATCATACAGAAATAATTCAAAATTTTCCAAAAGTTTTAAAAATTTAAATAGGAGGTCATAACTTAATATTTAGGCGTAACTTTTAATTCTAAATAACTTTTTTCTTTAACATTTTATTGTCTTTTTAAAAATAAGGGTACTTTACTCTTAAGCGGTTTTTGCTTTTTTGACCTACTCTGTATATCATGTAACTTTTAATAAAACTAACTACTGTATTACAGTTTCGGACCATGCACCAACTTTTACGAAGAATAAAATTTTCCGACAAATTGCAAATAAAAAGTTTTCCATTTGTTGCATACTTAATGCACCACACTGTATACACGTTCAGCCAAATTAAAAGATACATAGGCCAATAAAGCAGCAAGTAAAGCTTTGGACTGCTGATAGTACCGCATAACGTTGCGGTAAACGGTGTGTGACTTGGACTGATAAATGCATATAAATACATAAGTGGTGGTCAACTGTTCTGTTGACGCATGTATCGGCGCGGCGGCAAGTCGTAAGCGGGATGTTACGTTGAATTGAACGTTGCGTTGAAACACTAACCGCAGCGTTATGCGGTACGATCAGCATTCGAGGCTTAAGCAGGGCCGATGCGTCACCGTTGTAATAGTGTTCTACACTCGCATTTTTGGCTAATCGTGTATAATAACATTACAAACTAACCAGAACAGCAATATATTTAAATCGGATAAGTTTGTGGACCAGTTAAGTTCAACTGAACCATAACTTAACTGGCAATTGTTAAACTGGGCATTAGGCTACAGCCACGATACCAAGCGTCTGCGGCCAGCGGAAACCGGAGAATGTGACAGCGCTGCCTGATCTTTATGGTAGCATAATAAAATTTTTATTTTTAAATTAGGCAATATACCTGAGCAAAAGCCCTGTCGCTGCCGCTCAAAACGAACTAATATTATTCGCGAAGCGTTTCTAATATATATTAACTGGTTTCAAGACGCTGTTTACCACAAAATATTTTAGCCGGTACTGGCTACCAGTACAGAGATTTGATACTTTCAGCTCGACGCTTACGCTTGTTATCGTGGCGGAGGCTTAAGACACAGAAATTATGAACAAAAAATAGCTTGTACTGTACGACTAATGACGTTTTATATAAATACTATTTTTGATTGTGTTTTTAGTTATTGTGGTGGCTTTCTCGCTCTTTTTACATTATACAACAAAACAAAAATAGGTAGATTTGAATTCCTCACTGTGTAAAACCTTTCAATTTTAAATGTCTAACTTTTTAAAAAATATATTTTTATTATTTTCTGTTTGGTTCTATTTTGTTTAATTTAATTTTATTGGATAAAACCACCATCCCCTCTACTGCAAAATTCGTATCATGGCAATTGCTCTGATTTCTGGACGTTTGTTTAGGTGCTATAAACTGAATTTTGTGGTTTTATACATATAAAAATTTCATAAAATATCGTAAAATAAAAAAAAAACCTTTGGTTAGAAAAGCCACTTAATATGTATCTTGGTATTGATAAACTGTCGGTGTCTTTATCGTTTTTTTAATTAAGTTTAGCATTAATCTTTACAAAAATATAAACTTATTATATCATAAAAAGTTTTTCAATTAACATTTTCCCTTTTAGAATAAACTATCAATAGATGTTTTTAATTTTTGCCTTTCATTAATAACTTTTCGTTGATCGAAGAAAATTTTCAAAGTATAAAAGTGTTTATACAAACAAAAGTGTCATGAAAGAGTTTTACCTCTGATTAATGATACAACTAATTAATAAATAACAGTATTTTTAATTTCAAAGGCTTTTATGTTACAATAATTAAAGTTTTTAAAAAAGTTGCACGATTCTTCTTGATTTGTATTTAAAAAGCGCAACTAAAAATTAGGATAATTTTGTAATACTACCATATACAGGGTGGCTCACAATATTTGACACGGTCTGTAGCTGGATAATCATAGAGTTTTTAAAAAAGTAAATTGTGGAACATCCAACGGTGTTGTTTTTGTCGAAAAAAAAACTCTTTGTTAAGGGAAGGGTAAGGTTAATTCGTGCTCAAAAATGTACATTTTAATTTTTTTATTTTTTTGACGACACAGTCAATATTTATTAAATAAAATTATTGACACTTTTATAATTATTATATTGGAAAAATATTGTGTAAAGTTTTTGTTAAAATTTAAAAAAAAATACGGCAATGACGGCAATTATTCGAAAGCGTTCTACAAGCTAACTATTGTCTGGGTCCAGGACACGAGGGCCACGGTATTCCGTCATGCCAAGTAAGGCCATCTATTAGATCATGAAGCATGGGCGAATCCCAAGACTGGGGGATAAGAACACCAGGACGTCATGCGAAAATATTTATTAAGGCATACTCGCCAAAATTTACGAAAGACATTCTGAATTACAACCGGAAAGCGATAAGAATAATAGTGGGTATAGTAGACAGGTCATTGCAGACTAAATAAACACCTAAAAATTATGGGCTAGGCAGAAGAAAATCTATGCAGGTTCTGCCAGGAGGTAGAAAAACCGCGAACACGTATGGTGTTACTGTGAAGCCCTTTGCAGTCTGCAGTTTGCAAGGCTGGGTAAGTAAAAACCTAACGTGGCAAGATTTACCAAGAAGCTAGGTTCAAGCTTGTGAAGCCTGATTAAAAGGACCGGCTTAGATTGCGTGCTCTAACTTAGGGACGGAGGACACACAATAAACCTGAGCAGTTTGCAGTGATAAAGGATTACATTATCCACCTCGAGTCTAATCCAATTTAATCTAATCTTACACTAACAGGTACATTTCTTTAGCTTTTTATTTTTTGTCGTAAAAAATAAATTAAAATATTGGCTTAATTCTTAAATTTTTTAAATCAGTAATCACTTAGATCCAAACAAGATCTTTTACAAAGGCAAATTTATAAGGAGACACAAATAGTTTTTATTATTTTAGAAATGTATTATACTATATAAAAGTTATTTAAGAAAAAAAACAGCAGTCTTTAGGGATACATACCTCTTAAGGGGGCTCGTAAAAAAAATGTATAGAAACTTGTAACATTATTTTCAGGTGTTCTATATAAGTCCAGGAGATTGCCCCAATACTCTAGGACAACCTGTATGATATAAATCGTTTTGTGTTAAAAACAACCATTTATATTTACCCATATAGATAGAGAGAAAGTCTAGGTCTTTTACTATCTTTTAGTAACCCGATATTTACCCTAAATAGCATTGGTCGCAAAGAGCTTCCTACAAAGTACGTAATGATGCAATCACGTGCCTTTTAAATCTTCCTGTATTATATTTTACGTGACATAAGAAAACTAACTTTGTTTACTCGCGCACCAGCTTTTCATCAAAACTTTTATGCTACTTTTGCACAAACGAGCATTTCTGTGGAGTATTCTCTAAAAAATGACGTTAATAGACGATACGACAGAAAATATAAATGTAAAAATACTTAATTATTTGGCTTCTTTTTAATTTTTTTGATTGTTCCAAATTTTTTTAGGAGAGTATTTATTACAAAATTAAATGATAACAAGATCTTTTTATTGATGATATACTATACAGGGTGCTTCATTAAAAAATATATACTTTTTTACTTACCCTGTAAATTATTAACAGTATTACCATTTAAAAGATATTTTTAAGCAATTTAGGAAAATACCGCATTTGGTACATCTAACTTTATTAGTTCCATCCAAATCGGCTATTTGGGTAACTTTTAAAGTACAGCTATCTTGTAGTGAGTAAAGGTATTGACTTTATATTCTAGGGTTATACAGAACTCGTCAGAGGAGATTAAATATGAAAAAATTTTCCAAGCTAGCAGCAATCTGAAATTTTTGATCTGTTAATTTTACTCTAAAATAGAGCATTTATGAAACAATTTTATGCTAAATTTTAGTGTTGTAAATTGATCCCCTTATAAAAGGGGGAAAGACATTAAAGAACTTTTATTGTTAAATAAAATATATACTTTTGAGGGCTGTAAACCTCAAATCTTTATTTCAACGTTAAAATTGGTAAAATAAAAATGTATTAACACCTAACAAAAACAAGTATTCTAAACAAGAAGTTGAAATCATTCTACAAGAATAAAAGAGAAAAAGAAACTTCTTACTGCTTGTAATTTATTTTGCACTGCAAGGTTGCATCTGTCGAACAGTGTCCGTCACTGTTTTCTTTTGAATTTTTTCATTTTTGTAGTAGGAAAATAATTATCTAAGAAAAGCATTTTTAGAGAATAACCCGTTTATTATACATACTTTAATAAACATCTTTATGTTTGTACTTAGTACCTCCTTCGCAAGATTTCGTGCAGCTATGTTTGACTAAACTTTGGTAGTTTATAAAGAAGAATTGAAACTTTTTATCGTGCATGTCATTTTTAAAACAGGAAAAGGATAAGCTCTACATTCTTTGTTGCGTGATGTAGAACAAGCAGACGATCAACCTTGTCATATAGCAAAAAATAATATTAAGGTATAAATACCTAAAAATAAATTTATGTTTTGATGCTATACCGGGTGAGACTTCGGATACTTAAAATAAAATAAATTAAAATAAAATGAAATACACATTACCAGTCCAATTAATTACAATACTGTTACATCAACTTGTCAAAAACGTCATTGTGTTTTATATAATTTTTATTTTTAATGGTAGGATGTCATGAGTATTGTAAAGCGCTTTATTTTAAATTTACTAATAATTAGTATTTGTATTACTTAATACCGGACGTCCCTAGCAGGTGGGCACCCCTATAAAATTTTTATATTCTGGGATATTGCATTTAAATTTGGTACATAGTTATAACGATAAATATGCATTGTCAAATAGTAGCAAAAATCCCCCTAATAAATATTATTATTTATATTTAAATTACCATATTGCAAAAAATAATAAATCATATTGAAAATATCATCCCAAATATTTTATTACATAGTACTAACTAGTAATTTGCAGTTTAAAATAATAGTCATTTATAGTGACATCGCCACCAGAATAATATTTTATAAATTTTATATTTATTGTTTTATGCATAATTTACAGAAATATAACATAACTAATAGTTTATGCCACAACTATTCTAAAACTTTATTTTTTAAATATATTTGACTATTCAAATTATTATATCGTCATGACGATAGGTGACGCGTCACCTTAATTGTAAAACCACCTAAATTCAATTTTTAATAAAACATGCATTGCCATTTTTAGCCTAATAAAATAAGGCGAAAGATGGCATCAATATCATATTTTTATTAATTAATTGTAAAACCACCACCAACTCCAGTTTTTATAAAAAAATGCGATTTTGATACCATCTTTGGCCTTATTTTATAAGTATAAACAAAATATTATTTGGCTTTTCTCCAGAATAAAATTTAAAAGTTTATTTAATATTTTAAGAAAATTAAAACTTTTATACATTATGAAGAACAATTCTGCTCTTCGATAATATAATAAAAGTTATTATTGCTTTAAAAGAAATAAAATAATGAAATATTCAATATTAAGTTACTTACAATACATCAAAGGTTCATTGGCACTCGGTTGAAATCATTTTTATGCATCAAAATAAAATCTTAACAAGACGCCAGACGAGAACTGGGCCAATGTTTGCGTCTCAAAAATGTGGTAAATAGTTTACCAAAAATCTGGTAAACAGTTTACCTAAAAACTTATAAACTTGTTAGAAAACTGAAAAAATTAAAAATGAAATGTCTGATGGACATTTTAGAGTTTGACACTACTTTTGAAAAAATTAACTGGTAAAAGATACACCTATTAGGTATCTTAACCAGATAAAAAGAATAGTAAAAATGTTTAGCCATATAATAAAGTATTTTATGTTTTATTTGTTTTCTGGGAGATTAAATTTAAACAAAATATTATTTGGCTTTTCTCCAGAATAAAATTTAAAAGTTTATTTAATATTTTAAGAAAATTAAAACTTTTATACATTATGAAGAACAATTCTGCTCTTCGATAATATAATAAAAGTTATTATTGCTTTAAAAGAAATAAATAATGATTTCAACCGAGTGCCAATGAACCTTTGATGTATTGTAAGTAACTTAATATTGAATATTTCATTATTTTATTTCTTTTAAAGCAATAATAACTTTTATTATATTATCGAAGAGCAGAATTGTTCTTCATAATGTATAAAAGTTTTAATTTTCTTAAAATATTAAATAAACTTTTAAATTTTATTCTGGAGAAAAGCCAAATAATATTTTGTTTAAATTTAATCTCCCAGAAAACAAATAAAACATAAAATACTTATTTTATAAGGTTAAAGATGACAATGCATGTTTTATTTAAAACGGAGTTGGGTGGTTTTACAATTAGGATGACAATATGCTGTTTTTTAAAATAATATGTTTATTTGGCAATCACATTATTCATGTACATTTTTATATTAATATGTCATTTGACATGAAACAATGACACTTAAGTATATGACCTAAATTTTTTTTTTTAATTAAAATAAAATAAGATTGTAAGCCTTCTTTGATTGACTTAACTTTAAAGTTAAAGTTCAAAATATTAGAAGATATGGACTACACACCGACACATGCCAAATTTAAATCGTGGAATATGTTTATAAAAGGTCTGTACAAAATGCTACCATAGGCTCCTTGGGCCTTACCTTAGTCAAAAAACTGATCGTTTTCAAAGGTGTCAAAGTTTGAACAGTTTTAATCGTCTGTTGCTTTATTTTTTCGGATTTTGGCAGTTAGGTCTAATAAAATGTATGGGTGCGTGCTCTCGGCGCGACTTGCTGGAGCACCGTGAGCACTCACGGCTTAGGCCCTCCGCAAATTGAACCCAGCCCACGCACAGCACACGCGCAGCCCACGCGTGGATAACTTTGTAAAACATGTTTTTAAATGGAGTGGCGCATATTGGTCCCAGCCCGGAGCTAGCCCATTCTGCTGCCAACCACGCGTGGATAGGTTTGTGTTCGCCGCACAGATTTCGTGGGTCTTGTGCAGCATGGGTTGGTTTTAAAAATCTGAAATATGGTTGATCCCGAATTGGGTCCAATATGCGGTAAACTGATCAAAAACGTGGTCGTGGAAAGGATGGGTTGAGCGTGGGCTACGCATGTGCTGTGCGTAGGCTGGGTTCGATTTGCGGCGGGCCTTAAAACAAATCCATGCTGCACAAGACCCACGAAATCTGTGCGGCGAACACAAACCTATCCACGCGTGGCTGGCAGCAGAATGGGCTAGCTCTGGGCTGGATCCAATATGCGCCACTCCATTTAAAAGCATTTTTTACATAGTTATGCACGCGTGATCTGCACGTGTGCTGTGTGGGCTGGGTTTAATTTGCGGCGGGCCTTAAACACGAATGCGTGTATGTAGTTTCTCAGCGTATGCGTGTGCAGATCAGTACGCGGCTTTGGATTTACCACTAAAGTAGCTATTTTTACTGTTTTAAATACCCAACATATTTTCTTTCTCTTTGTATATTTTGGGTATGAACTTTGACTATTGCTCTGTATTGAACCTTTTAACTTAAATTTTTTTGTGTGTAGATTCTAAAAATAATGCCCAGTCTTTTATCATTAGCCACACGACTTATGTAACAAATCCCCTATATCATTTATTCTTGCCGTTATCAAACGCCTGCACACATCCCGTTAATTTAATAAACGCAAACAGAAAAATGTTCGGCGAGATGCGTTTAGTTAGTAAGAAAGTGTTAACCTTTACTTTAAAATAATAAATAAATAAAATAAGGGTAACTTAACGTAAAGAAAAAGTATGTTTAATATAACCGCAAAATAATTAGCCTAAAAACTAAGCACAAATAAAATTTTAAATAATATATTAACGTGTGACGTTAACCTGAACTATGTGTGAATATAGGTACCTACATTAAAATTATTTGGAATATCAAATTAGGCGGCACCACTTGGCAAACAACATACATTTGGCAGAATAAGAAAAACAAAATTTAAATATTACCATACCCTGTATATCCTAAGACATAAAAGCATTTTGTAAAAATACGGAAACTACAGAATAAACGCAACAAAACTGTATTTTTGTTTCTTTTATACGGTAAAAAAAAGTAGAGAAGTTAGCGGTATCTTCAAATTTATATGACCATATTTCCGAAACTAGTTAAAATAGGTATATAAAATGTATACTTTTTGTCTTAAGCTTTAAAAAATCTTTTTAATAGTAAAATAATTTTAAGCGTGTTTTATTAAAAAGAAAAAATATCTACTTTTGTTATTCTCTGTTTATCTTAGGAAAATCTGATAATTGATACGACATATTTCTTCACATGAACTGATATGTCTTTTATTTTGTACAATAAAACCTAAGAAGTTAGGGGTGTGAATTTATAACTTGACGCTTGGTTACCAATTTCAACACCCTTTACTTATGGTACATACTAACTGTGTTAAAAAGTTTAGTAAGGTGAATGTGTTTATAAAATGTAAATTCTTTATTTTTTCAAATCAATTTTATCCCCTTTAAAGTAATCTTCGTCCAAAAAACGCACTTTTGCTTACGCCTTTTCCAGCATTTGAAACAGTCGAAATAGTCTTTTTCCGGTATAGTCTTCAAGACTTTCTTGGATTCGGTTTTTATCTCCTCAATAGTATCAAAACGGCGTCCCCCATTGGGCTTTTGGGATTTATAAATAGTCAAACGTCGCACGAAGCCGAATCAGGCAAATACGGTCTCGAAGAACCAATGCAGTGTGACATGGTGCATTATTGTAATGAAGAAATCAATCGGGACTTGACGCATTTGAAACACAATAGATCTTTTAAAAGGTGTGCTAAGCCAAGTGATATTCCACCACTATCAGCAAGGTCTCTAATTTTCAATCGACAATGTGGTAGACGTTGTTGGTCGTCCAGAGCGCGGTTCTTCTTCAACACATTCTTAGTCCGCTTTTTTTGTGCCACAGTAGAATCACCAAAGGCCCTTCGCAACATTTTCAACAAGTCTGCACAAGAAAAATCGTTCCGCACACAAAATTTTATGCAAATTCTTTGCTCAACAAAATCACCCCTCGAAGTTAATTAAGACCGTTGACAAACAGACGCTCGGTAAATGTTCTAAACAGTCCTAGAAAAAAAAATGACCCGCCTTCTTAATAACAATTTCACCTTACTTTTTGATCACAGTATACATTTAAACACTATAAAGTAAACATTTAAAGATTGACGTTTTCGTTACCCATCGCCGTTTGACGTTTTGGTTTCTGGTATGGTAAATGAAAACGGTAAACAGAAACTATAAATTGACAAATACAAACTTGTTGTTTTATCTTTTAACTCTTTCCGGTACGGAGAAACGTGTTAAAAAAAACCCTTCAGGTACAGAAAAAAATTTATTGATATTTTTAACAAAACATGTTTAACCTTAGAGATAGAAACGTAAGTATGAAATTACCATAACAAAAAAAATTAAAAAAAACTTGCTTATATAAAAAAATGGTGGGTTATATTTTGACCCACTGTACGAGAATGGCCAATACGATAATCAAATTTATTTTCTATGATAGGTTTGAAAACATTGTTTGTTTTTTCCTAAACATAGTGGGACATGACAAACACTGCACATCCAGTTTGTCCTTGTTTCAAACTCTTTTGTGCTGCAGTTTGAACATCTTCTTCGGGTTGTACGAATAGGCTGATGGGCACTTTCTGTAAATCGGACAGCTTCTGTCTGAGATAATTTTCTTTTTTTATTGGTATTGGCAGCTCCATGGGTAGGGACATACTAGCAACCAATTTGGTAGCCACACATTCTTCCACAATTTTCATACGAAAATCTTTCATGGTCATTTTTGTCGGCAAATCTAATAACTTATGTATCACATGCGCATTAACAACTGCTGTATCCAAAAGAAAAAAAAATTCGGTGCCACCATTTCTTACTTTTCCTATCAATTTCGTATACGGTTTTTAATTGATCAAACTTATCCACACAATTCATAGGCTTATTATAATCTACCAAAACCTGTGGACAAGCAATTGAAGTACAACTTCCATCTTTCAATTTCCTATTCACTTCTGTAGTATCTTTAGGGTCGTGAAAATTTGAAAGTAAATAAACCATACGCTTGTCATACCATTTGAAAGCGGATACATGAACATTACTGGTAAACCATTCACTGTCTCCCCGTTTTAGTGATTTATCTGGACAAAAATTAGGCAAATTTTTCGAGAAATTCGAACTGTACCACAAGCATATATCTTCTTTTCATATAGTTCACTTAATAGCTCTACACTACTAAAAAATTATCGAAATATATTCGATGATATTTATTTTCAAGGTCAGCTGTAAGTTGCTTAACAACTCGGCTACCCAACTTTTTTCAACTTCATTACCAGTTTTGCCAACGTAAATATCAAAATCTAAACAATATCCAGTTTTATCAGCAAGCATCCAAACTTTATAACCACGTTTTTTGGCTTTCCCGGCATATATTGTTTAATAGAAGAGCGGCTCTTTAAATTTGATCATAGACTCGTCAATGGATAAAGTCTCATGTGGGTTCAAACACAATTTAAAATTTTGTCGCATGATTTTTAAAAATGGTCTAACCTTATATAGTTTATCATAATTTTTTGAAGTCTTTTCGGGCATCATAGAATTATCATTTAGATGAACGTTACTCAGAAGCCAACCAAATCTATGCACTCTCATAAGTCTACTTATGTAAGGGTCATGTAACATTGGATTCGTACTCCAATAATCCCTGTAGGACGGCAGTTTTTTTATTCCCATTAGCAGGTTTATGCCAATAAAAACCATGATCTCTTCTTTATCAGTTTTAGTATATGTTTTACCAGTTTTAGGTAATTTTGTTCCGCATACAAATTAGTTTGGAACACGATAAGATCCAAGACTTCATCTGTCATAAAACACTTAAAAGATCAAAGGGGGAGGGATCTTTCATACCTTTTATACGATTCGTTACACCCGCAGCCTGTATGAAAACTACTGGGGCATCTATATTGCTGACTTTGCTCCAAACTACATTCATATTTGGTTTTCCTATAATATGCGCCAACGGAACCAGATCTTCATCATCCCAATCTTCTAGTTGGTTATCATCCTCGGAATCCAGTATAATTGGCAACAGATCTGACTCCACAGACATGTTTTCCCTTTTCAGGAACATCTTCGCCTTCAGAGTCATTGTCCGAACCTTCAGAAGGAATATCCATATACTCCTTATCACTCTCATCCAACATTTCATAAAGCTCTTTCTCAGTCATGTTTGTTAGCCTGAATGGCAAAGGATCACGTAAGCTTTTATGGGCCATGTCTAAAATAAACACACCTTTCATGTACGGTGGGATGAAATTTAAACATTGGAAAAAGATGTAAAATGGGGTGGAAATATGGACATTTGATTAGTTTTTGTGTAATAATAGGTAATAAAATTTTTAATAAAATGCATACCATCAAATTTACTAAGCAAAATATAAATAGAAATTGTTTAAAACTTACCTTAATCACGCCGCAAAACACACCTTGGAAACAACACTAATCAAATGAATTTACCGTCGCTACTAATACGCAAATCTTTTTCCTAAATATTTTTTATTACAAACATGTCTTGACCTGACTTTTAGGAGCGCGGGACAAAAATAAACCGTGATACTGAAACGCTAATATTAAAAGATTAGGTGGGTTAAATTGCACTCCAACGTACCGGATGGGACAATTTTTTGGTGGTTTAAATTTTGTCCCAGCGTACCTCAAAGAGTTAACTGAAAACATTAAATAGCAAACGGAAACAGGAACGTCAATCCATAAATCCAGCTTTAGAAACTAAACAGAATAAAAACAAAGAAAAAAACAGTAAGGCTGGTTAACCCTACCATTGATACCTTTATCAAGTGCTGACACAAAAAAATTTTAGCTTTCGGTAATGGTTATTATTTAATCATTTTAACATAAGATGCAAAAAGCAGAATTACAATCTTCGCTTAGGTAATCGCATTAAATATTACCGTTAATGAAATATTTTCAAAACTACTTGGCACTATTCAAACTTTAATTTGCATACTAACAAGCTTTTGCCAATCTTTACGTAGTAGAAGCAGGTACAGACATAAATGCATTTAAATTTTTAAAGAAGCTAAAAATAAAGCAAGAATAAAATGCAATGCCCTATAAGCCGGTAACAGTATGTATCGAAGGAAAAGATTTTTAATTAAATCCCCGCCTGTCTGAATTCTCGATGTTATCTAAATTAAATCTAAATTGAAAGTGTTACGTTGAATGTTAGCTAAAGAAATCCAAAATGGAAAGTAAGTTTTAGTAGGAAAATTCGATTGCCAAGATCCAAGGGGATTATTGTTTCATTGCGAATTTAAAGTTTTCGTACTTTCTTAATTTTAATGGATCTTGGGATAGTTTGGTTTAAATCTCTTAGTTAGTTTATTGCAGGGGCTGAAAGACATGATTGCAGGACCGGTATTTTTATTTTGCGGTTTATTTACACAACCTTCTATACAGGGTTTTTTTGAAGGTGGTAGACAATGTTATGTTTTTAATACTACTACTTTCTTGGACTTCCATTGTCTTTTATTTGTAATTGATACACGACGTTTTGGATGGTGTCTATCTCAACCGTTTTCAAGTAATAAACTAAAACTACTTCTACGAAACTACGACTTATATACTATCCGTTCTTCACCGAAGCTTTAAAGAACGGCTGCCAAATATTGGGTATGTCGATACTAGGCTTACTAAATACGTTCTTGTTGTTTAAAATTACAACAGCTCCTTCAAATTTCTTTTTTTTTTTCAGTGTTCTTCTTTGTGAATAATTTTGGCCTCCAACCACTGTATATCGTATACTTCACTACAATCATAGGAAATCTGATAGATACAGTCTACAGTTACTACTGCTACAACACATCAAATAACTTTTCGGCTTAGGTAAATTGCGTTAAATCACTGTATTTTGGCCCAAGGAGTCTATGGTAGTATTTTTTACAGGCCTTTTAGAGATATCCTGTATATTTGCAGAGTGTCGGAAGAAAATCTAGAAAAACCTTCGAATATAAATAAAACACGCAAAAAGAATACTACATACTTTTTTCGCATAGGCCTCTTCTTCGAAGGTAATTTTAGTAGCTAAAGATATTAACTTTACATTCTGGGGTTGTAAGGTACCTGTCAGCAGCATTCAAGTATTTTAAAAATTGGCCATTCTTCTTATTTAGAAATGTTGTGAAGTGTTGATCACCCTCGTGGTTAGGGGGTTGAAGAAGCGCCTTCCAATATTTTGTACAAAACGTTTCCCTTAATAAATATCGTGATGTCTTTAAGACATTTTCTCAACTCTGTCTCTTTTCGCAAATAATCCAAGTGGTAAGCTTTAAATAAACACCCTGTAAATAAAAAGAAATATACATGTTGTAGCTTTTTGAAACGTTCAATATGAAATTTTTGCCAATGCATGGAAAGAAGACTGTCTAAAGCAACAACAAAGCGAGCCCTATGCGCCACCCTACCCGGAATGTTTACATACAGGCGTTCTATGTCAAATCTCTACTTGCTAGTGTACAACACACGGAAAGTCAATTTAAACGTATTAAGCTGGCACGACCTTATCAAAAAAACAACAATAAGCACAATCTAACTTAATTTTTCTTTATAATAACAATAAATTAAAAGAGGCGGAAATTTAAACATAACTACACCAACATGCCATATACAGTTCTCGTAAAATTTTGCATAACTACTCCCTAGAGCGTTATCAGCGGGGCACATCTACCCCCGTATCTCAGAACGGCCATCTCTTATCTGCCCCGAGCAGCTCCGAACAGCTCTGGCGTACCTGCGATGCGCTTTAATTTCTTTATTATTGCCCGGGCTCGAAATATCGCAAAACGACCATTCCAGTGCGACTCTGAGTGTGTGATTTGCATAGATTTATATTTTACTTGGCGTAGGGGACAGATTCACTGAGCGCAGTCAAAAGATTATTTTTAAAAATATGTTAGTGCCTTTGCATGGACGGAAATGGCCTTATGGTATTCTTGCAAAAATGGAGTTTTGTTATATGTGTGTGTAACATTATTTTAAATACTAAGTTATATTATTTTTTAATTAAAATAATGTTGTATGCCACCAAATATTGTAGTCTAAGGTCTATACATACCTAGCGGGTTTACACTAATAAAAACCAATAATTGTTTTTAAAATTTGTTGACGTAAGTTTAAAAAAATATTCGAAATTCCGGCATTTTTGCAAAATTTGGCTGTTTATTTATGTTTACGTCCTGATTTTGCCATAAGTGGTAACTTAGGGTATGGAAACATAATACATAAAATATAGTGAATATTTAATGCCGAATTCAAAGATATAATAAAAAAATTGGTGATTTTCCTTTAAAAAAATGGAGTAAGTGGACACGGTTTAATTTTTGAGCCACTTTGTATATATGAATTCACCATAAAAAAATTTGCAGCGAAAAATAAACATCCACGTATTTGAACTTTTTCACAAAAGAACACACCACTAAATTTTTAATGATTTTTCTTAAACCTTCAAGCCTTCGTAGATTTTGAAAAAACTGATGGTAAATTTCTTGATACCTCTTGAATTTAGGTATAGGACAAGCTACCTACATAAAACACAGTTAGAATTTGATTCAGAATTTAAAAATGTAAAAAAAAATAATTAAAGGTCACGGATTAATTTTGGCTAACCCTGTATACATTAATTTACCACGAAAAACGGCCTACCAAAAATGAAAATTGACGTGTTTGACATTTTACAAAAAACAAACCACTTAATTTTAAATAATTTTGTTCCAATCCAGGCAACCTTACTGTCTAAACAAGTTATTCTTAGTAAAAGAAGAATTTCGGACTTCCATTGTCTTTATTAATTTATTCACACAACGTTTCGGGCAGTACTATCTCTGTCCGTTCTCAAGTGTAAACTGTTAAACTGTTTACGTGTAAGAAGAGTCATTTTCACACAAAAAATGATTACTTACCAAAAAGTAAATTTTAAGTTTGTTTATTTTTACAGAAAAATAAGAAAACAATTGAATATTTTGCAACACTAGGGGATATTCCTTTCCTTACTGCGGTATATTATACAGTTTGACAATCTTTTTATACCGAAATCACCTAGGCACCTAGTAACTTTTTATAACTTTCATTTTTTTTAAATTAAAAAGATCGTCACTTAAAAATATTGCATGCAAAAAAATTTTGAAAACAAAATTAGGGAAACAGTAAGTTCCATGAGATTAAAATTTACTTTTTGTTCTGCTAGATAAACAAAAATTAATTTTATAAAACTTTATTATTTATACATCCAAAATATTTTATTAGGCATTCCTCACACGGTTAATAATATTTAAGCAATTTTATTGACGCAATATAATATTAATAACATTGTGTAATTATTTTTCCAATATGCTTCCTACACCTTTAATATAATATTTAATATCTAATATTGACACAATAATTTTGACCGTGTAAGGGTGTCTTTAAAAAGTACTTCTAACGCTATTCAGGATTTTGTTTAGAGAAAACACGCGAGAAAAAATAACAATATTATAAAATTTTTCAGTTATTTGGGTAAAAGTGAAAGAAAAAAAGTAATTATCAATAACAAACAGGGCCCTCACTTCCGTATGTGCAAAGTGTGCAATGCATACGGACGCCATTCTTTATGGGCGCCAAAACCCAAGGTCAAAAATTGCAAAAAAAAATCAAAAAACAAAAATTTATTTTAAAATAAAAAATGATAAATTTAATAATAGAATCAGGTACAAATACACACGAAATTTTTAGTTTCTGCTGATTCCTATTTGCGAGAAATTGTCAGAAGTCGGGACGGTAGTTTCTTGATTTTTCCTGTCAAGACATGAATAATGCCTGGAGCGCTATAAAACTGGACCGTGGAACAAGGGCATAAAAACAAGTAATTATGTAAGTCCTATTAATTTTTACATATAAAGTTATTTGTAATTTGTCAAGTGTTGTGTTGTATATTATTTTGTATCTGTAGCTTCTAACGAGCGATCTTTTTTAAAGGTAAAAATCAATAGACATTATTTAAGATCGACAATGAAAAAAAAATTATCTGAGCTAGCTATATTAGCAATTGAACAAGAAGTTTTTGATGGTATAAATTTTAGCGATGTAATTAATGAATTTGCAACAGCAAAGTCTACTACAATAGCTTTTTTATTTTTCTATTGTACCTAGCTATCATTTTTAATTTTATAACGAAATACCTAAAAAAAAATTATTAGAAGCATCTGCATATTTTTTTTTTTTTTGGTATAAGTGAAAAGAGGTACTTATACAGGGTGTAATTTAATTGATGGCTAAAAATACTGGATATGATTTTTAGCCCAGAAAAGTTTATATTAGGATATGCCCTAAACCTCTTAACTTTTAAGCTACAGGGTGGTAAAGTTTTAGGAAAATAAAAACGTATTCTTATCATGACTTTGAAACTGTTCCGAGATATTTGAATAAAATTCGGTACGCACCTACTAAGCACCAGTAGGATTTTTTTGGTAGAAGATTTTTAAATATTTCTACCAGTGGCGTCCGTATAGGATACTGAAGGTTAAAAAAATGGTACGCCATTGCTTTTTCCAAAAATAAAAATGATTTTATTAATCTCTCATTTATTTATCAACAAATTTGATTCCCTGACTTTTTCCTCCGGTGCCCCGTTTTTGCATAGAAAAATTAAAAATAGGGCACTAGCCTACTAGTTTAAAATAATTTCTCTATACCAAACATGGATCAAAAAGGGTTTTTATTTTTTTCGCGAAAACGGTGCATCGCCAAAAAAGATCAAAAGTTCAAATTTATTGCAAAATTAATAGAATTTTTAAAAATAAGCTTAATTTTGACGTACCATATTAAAAAAATCTTCAGTATACATCCCGTATGGATGCCACTGGAAGAAATAATTAAAAATCTTTTACCTTAAAAATGCCTATTGGTGCTGAGTAGGTGCGTGTCAAATTTGATGATTTTTTTGAATAAAGTTATAAAAAGAATGCCATTTATTTTCTTAAACTTTAACACTCTGTAGCTCAAAAGTTAAGAGGTTTAGGACATTATTATGTTAGTATGAACTTAACTTCCTAAAATGGGCTAATAAATCATGTCCTGTATTTTGACCATCAATTAAATTACGCCTTGTATATCTGACGACATAAGGGAATATTTTTGTTATTAATTATTAAAAAGATGTGATTTTTAGTTTCGAGTTATTTTCTAGTATTTCATAAACAACGTGCCTTAAAATGGGTGTAAAAAGAACCTATATTATTTAATTTTATTATGATTTTATTCGGTTTTTTCCATTTTTACAAATACATATGACTTTTAAAGTTCTACTTTTTGCTTTATTTTAAGACCCTTCTTATCTTAAAAAATAAATAAATAAAAAACATGATCCAAAATGCCTTAAGGGGCGCCAAAATCCATTTTTTGCACACAGGCGCCAGTATCCTTAACGGGGGTCTAATAACAAAAGCATATTTTATCCAAGGTAACCATTTTCAAATAACTTGCTCGAATCCAGCTAGTAAAAAAAATCACAATAATCCACTGATTCACATTTGTCACCCAGTGATGAACTTATAGCTTCTCTGTGGCTTGACACAGAGTAAAGCGTATTAAGTAGCTTAAGCTATTTGCTGAATCAAGAACACAGAGTAAAGCGTATCAGGTAGTTTAAGCTAGTTGCTGAATCAAGTAACCAAATTTAGGTATATGCAGCATGTAAACCAACAAATTCAGTACCGAAGGTTAACAAATAGAAATAAATATTTTTTAGGTACTTGCTAAATCTATTAGACACATGTAAAGCAGGCATAAGAATAGAACTTTACAATTACTTAGCAATTAACTATTTAATACGTAAATCAATAAATTAATGTTAAAAAAAGAGACGAACACTAAAAAAACATTTTATCCGTAACTAGCTTAAACTTTCTGCCGTGCGAATAATAATTGAAGTTAATTTATAACTTCGAATTATCTACTTTTTTGTTTTTACTTTAGCAAACTTTGTGCCTTTGGAAATATAATTACCAATTAAAATAGTTTTAGCATGAGTCGAACATAGGTATTGTAGACTAAAAAAAACTATTAGATAATATTATAGATATAACCATTTTTTTTGTAATAGTAATAGTTGGACCCCGGCACACGTATCCGTATCGCGATCGGTAACATATTCCGACTTTGGTACCTCAAAATTAGGAAAAAGAAGATTTATAACCATACAATTTGATTGATTAACTGATTAATTGACAGATGAGTTAAAAACTTAAAGTTAAAAACATTGGACCCAAAATTGCATTCATTGTTAAATTAAACATGTAATAAAGAGCAGTTGAACCACAGTAAAATCATAAAAAACCGTTGAAAAAAAAGTTAGGCCTTGTTTTGACACCTGTTACGTTAGGATACAAACCCTAAACAAAATTGATTTAAGTGGTTGCATGAAGAATTTTAAATTAAGTGTCGTAAGTACGGTTTTAAGCCGTGCTTCTAACCTTTGTTTATTGGGTAGGTATAAGTGTGCATATTTATGGTGTTTTGTCTCTTATTGTTATATAGAAAACATTTACGAATTTTATTATTTGGTAAATCAGTAAATAATTTGTATATCCAAGTATTCATAACATATCAAAATGTATCATTGACATTGACATGACATTTTAAAAAATATTCAAATTGAAAATCTAATACGTTTTTCATCCTTTGTTCAAAACTTTTAAAAGGTCGGTTGGTTCCTTATTGCATAAAGAGGTACAATTTTTATTTACCCAAATCAAAAATAAAAAATTACTCAAAGAAATTAACTAAAAAGTTTAAAATATTTCAAAGAAATACGAGAAAACACACTTTTGAAATAGGATTTGTCCAACAATTGACATATCCTATCAAAGGTCCTTTGTAAGGTTTATCTTTGATTTTAAAAATACATATTTTTTGCAGGTCGCTAAACTAAATGATTTTACACATAAATATTTTAAAAATCATATTTAAATAAACAAGTGCCCGCAGAATTGACATGTTTAGAATGTAGGTCAAGGCAATAGATCCTTGATTTTTGTAGGTCAGTATAACCTTCATATTTAGCTATTATTATTAAGAAGCAAAGGTTAATAGCTAAAAAATACCACATCAATAACGCCCAAATTCTTGGATTGTTCAAAGATTAAAAAAAAAAGGTTTTAGAAGTAACTTTTCATTTTAAAATTTAATGACAGGACCGATTGGTTTTTAAAATTAAGCGACTTGGCAACATTGTTAGCGCCCTCATCGGTACAATTATTGTGTTTTGGTCATCATGGATTCTGTTAAAAATTCTACTATGAAGCAAAACGTGCAAAGTCGAATTTGATGTGTCTGCAGTGTAAATATTCAAGAACTTACGTGGCTTTATATAAAATTACGCGGATTTTGGATAATAATTATTTTTTCTGAAATGTATGGCTTTTTTAAGTGCTTGCTTCGAGCCGAGACACAAACCAAAAATTAGAAAATTTCTGTAAATAGAGTATTTTTTGTCATTTTTGATCAAGATAACCATTTTTATCAGCTGATTGACTGTATTCCAACATTGTGTCTCTTAATTTAATTTGGAATCCCAATTGCATTGCACTGTTTGATTAAATTTTACCAAATTCTCTCACCATTTTCGGATTATTATTACTTTAAATGTTAATTTAAATGCATGCCCATTAGAGTTTAATAAGAAAACTTTATCCAAAACTCCCATAATATTCAGTAGACAGTGCTAAAACTATCAAAATAACAATGCAAACTTTTAATAGGGCCCTGCATTTTGCCATAAATTTAGTCAATTGCAGATTTATATCGCCAAGAGTTATAATAACACATTAGTTTAAAATTAGCTTCTCCAGTTTTGTTGGTTTACATTGATTTTCGTAGTCGATATACACCCAATAAATTTTAAACTTCTGTCCTTAGTAAAATTATAGAAAATAAAGGTATAACGATGAATATTATTTTTATTAATTTTTTATAAAAATATAACAAAATAATAACTTGATCCTCTATATTTATAGACAGGTTACGCTTTATATAATTTAATAAAATAGTGAAAATTTTGCACTCTAGGTATTTAGAACACCTCTAACAATAAATGTAAACAATGTTTAAAAACCCACTTTGTTAAATTTTAATGCTTAATGATGGTAAAGTTCATTTAAAAGTTATTCTTTGTATCAAAAAATTCATATTTACATAGAAATCGCAATGCCTAATTTAAAAACTTTTGATTTAGCAAAATTTTATTCCTGAAAATAAACAAAACATAAATTCATGTCCTTCAAATATTGTACGCTATTTTAAAGGCAATCCTATATACAAGGGTGTTACAGAATGTCGTCAACAAAACCCGGGGGCGGGTTTAACATTAAAAAATAGGGAAAAAAGATCATATAAACAAGGGTCCGGAATTGCTTCGTTTTTGAGATACAGGGCGTTGAAATTTTTAAAAATTTTTGATTTTTACTAACTTTTAAAAAATCCTTTTTTCAATTTTCTTTAAATTTGGTGTGTGTGTTTGCAATAGTAATGGGTATCTTTTGAATTAATTACATTTAAAGTATTTATTCCATTGGCGTCCCCGGGGTATCTTAGGTCATATTAATGAGAAAAAAATATGTCACGCCACTGCGTTTTATTAGGTTTCAGTTAGTTTTTAGATTGCGCAACTAAAAACTAAAAGAAAATAATGTACAATGCTTAAATAATTTTATTAATTAATAATTCAAATAATAACTAAACGAAATACATAATTTAGAAAAAAATTCTACAAGCTAAATTTTATTTGTAACAAAAACTAGTGTATTAAGTTTTGAATTCAAATGAAATGCTCGAAATGGCTACACTGAGCTTCGATACATGTCTAATTCGCTTTCGCATATTTCTTCTCACTCTTGGAAATATTCGAGGTGTTTGGCGTATTGTTTCACAAGCATTGGTTCACGTTGCACTAATGTGGCCTCATTCGCTATGGGAGTGGAATACACCAGTTGCTTAAGGTGTCCCCAGAGGTAGAAGTCGCACGGATTTAAGTCCGGTGATCGGGGTGGCCAAGGAATAGCCCTCACTCGCCCAATCAATTTCCTTGGAACGTAAGGTTTAAATAATCTCTTACATTCCGACTGAAATGAGCAGGCGCGCCGTGTTGCATAAACCATAAATGACTGCGAACATAAGAGGGACAGCTTCTAGAAGGATGGGCAGATTTTCCTGTAGAAAATGCAGGTATGCTTGTCCATCCAATCTATTGGTAAAATAAAGGGACCAACCAGATAATTTTCAATAATCCCGCCCACACATTGATCGAAAACTGCTGCTGGTGCCTCGATTGATGTGGGGGATTCCCCATCCGCCCAGAAATGTTCGTTATGGAAGTTGAAAATACCATTTCTGGTAGAAGCTTCATCGGTGAACAAGACAAACAAAATAAATTGCCTATTTTCTGCAGTTCTTTGTCTCGAACCAGTGACAATACTGTAGTCTGGGTAGAAAATCTGCTTCAGAGAGACCTTGAACCCTTTGTAAATGGTAAGGATATAGCTGGTACTCTCGGAGTATTCGCCATACATTCACATGATTCGTATTCCCCAACTGATTCGCCAGACGCCTTGTACTGATAGCAGATTTTGTTCCACCGCTTCTAAAACGTTTCTTCATTTTCCACATTTCGTGCAATTCTTGGCGCCCCACAATCCACAAAATTGCCAGTGAGTTTTCCTGTTTCTCTCAAACGTATATGGACATTCGAAAGTAGTTTACACAAGGTAACAGACGCAGGAAATGCATCCTCATAGAGACGTCTTGCTTCGTGTGAATTCTCGTTTGCTTTCCCGTACATAAAATGAATGTCGGCTAATTCTTCAACGATCACTACCATATTATTTACTTATTTTAAAGGTAACTTATTAAAAACTAATTAAAACACTTTGAAAGCAAATTACTAAGCACTCTACAATATCCTCTTTTCGAAAGTTTGACATATGACAACCATTTACAGACGCTATCTAGATTATTAATTTTTATTTAAAATTCCAGAGAAGCCAATTTTAATGATTAATAAATTAATTTTTATCTCGAAACCGGTGCGTTAAAACGAAAAAGTCCAAGAGCAGAAGAATTAATTTTCTTTAGGGAGACGATAGTAGTTTTTGCAAAAAATTTGGGTGCGCCGTTTATTGACTAAAATAAAATGCTCACCACCACGAACGCCACTGACGTGAGAACATTAACAAAAATAAATTTTGGACGGTTTGAAATTTGTTGTTTTATTTAAATTATGTATTTTGTTTTAGTTATTATTTGAATTAATAATTGTAATAAAATTGCAAGCATTGTACATTATTTTCTCGTTTTACTTAAGCCGCGTTCAGAGAATTATTTTTTTTTCCTTAAAAATGAAGCGAGACTCAAAAAAAAGTAGAGAGACAAAGAAGTTGTATTTTTAGTTGCGCAATCTAAAAACTAACTGAAACCTAATAAAACGCAGTGGCGTGACATATTTTTTCTCATTAATATGACCTAAGATACCCCCGGGGACGCCAATGGAATAAATATTTTAAATGTAATTAATTCAAAAGATACCCATTACTATTGCAAACACACACACCAAATTTAAAGAAAATTGAAAAAAGGATTTTTTAAAAGTTAGTAAAAATCAAAATTTTTAAAAAAATTTCAACGCCCTGTATCTCAAAAACGAAGCAATTCCGGACCCTTGTTTATATGATCTTTTTTCCTATTTTTTAATGTTAAACCTGCCCCGGTTTTGTTGACAACATCTTCTGTAACACCCTGTATATATATATTCATTTGTTTTGCAAAAACCCTTTCTATCTTCATAATACGATCACGTAACCTTAAAAGAAAATTCGGCGCTCCTCTAATGCAATTCGAAGCGAAACGATGCAGCAGGTCACGTGACAACAATTTTTGACGACGTCCAATTTATATAAATTAGAAGGAAGGAAAAGTACTTGTTGGAAATTGTAAAACGCTGTAAGACTTGGTAAAAATAATAGAACACCAAAACAGAAAACAAGTATAAGGCTAAAAATCACCAAGGTGGGAAATTGGCTTCGTAAGCAAATAAATTATATTAAACGTATTTTTATTGACCAAGTAAATATGGTAAAATTTTAAAATTAATTATTTTAATCTTGACACTACACAATATACTTAAAAGTTTTGTTATATTTTATAAAATTTAAAATTATATACACAAAAATCATATCGTGAACAAGTCCCCGAGGTACAATCTGTAAAAACAAATATTAAAAAAATATATGAATTTATCGAAATTAAACATTTTCTATTACTTAGGACTAGCACTTTTTTATAATTTACTTGATTTTAGACAAATTATTTTAAACAATCTTAATTTTTACATAGAGTTTTGCAAAAATTTGTTGTCCGGACATTTATGTATCATTCAGTGAACGCACTTATTTGACCCAAATAATATATAGTGACCGAAACTATTAGGTGCTAGGGCTCAGTAGTAAAAGGTAACCAAAATTTAATCGGCTATAAGAGTGCTGTACACCTAATAAATTTTAATTAGGTGATATTTGCTTTTAATTTTTTATTTATGAAGCGGACATCAATAAATCATTAACTCGCGAATGCGTTTATTAGAAATCATCAATTCGGGAATGAGTTTATTAGCTTAAAATAATAAAAGAAAACACAAAACCTTTTAACGTATCACGTAGCACAAATACCCAAATATTTTTTATTTAGCATAGTAGACCGTTTCCAAGATGGCCACTGTAAAAAAAAAATCGCGGATAAATTTAAAATCGTCAACTTAGGAACGGTCATTCAAGGAACAGTCCCAAACATAATAATTCTAATACCGTAAACAAACCAATCTTAATTCTTATAAAAACATTAATTTTAAGAATTCAAATAAATAATAAAATCTACTCGGTCTTGTAGTTAACCTGTTGATGGTAAATGCCCCCTGGATGGCATAGGAGGATGTGTTAAGAGGTCGGATTAACAATATCGTGTAAATAGAAAAAAATATTTTGTTTTACAAAACTGTTTATAGACTTTGATGCCCAAATAAAAACAATTCTTACAAAAGATGTAAAGAAGACAACAACATTTTTAAAATAAATTTAAATTTAATATTTTCTTTCAAGTTTATTGAATATATCATTTCGGGAACACGGGTCATTTTGATAACAGTATTAAAATATCGTTAAATACATAGATTTACATGCATTTTTAGATATTCTCACTAAAACATTAAAGTCCCATAAAAATATTCTAATTTAGTGCATGTAGAGCTAATTTAAATATAAATGTTGCAAATATTTTTGTATAGCTTAATTGTACACATATTTAAAGTAATTTTTTCTTCTTTTCTAGTATATTATGATTTTAAAAGGCTTTTGTATCTCTAATATATAAATTTTTAAATATATTAACCTATTCTACGGCCTAAATAAAAAAATATATGCAAAAATATTTTTTTACATTTTATCAAATTTAGAAAAACGTTCTCGAAGTAAACGAAGTGAAGTTGCTTATAGGGAAAGTTCTGTTAATAAAAACGAAATTACTATAAAAGTACCAAATTCGATGCTTACTTATTCAATTCAGGCTACTTTTTATTTACAAGCTAATTAACAGTTTAAACTACTTATTATGATTATAGCTTGAATTTTTTTGTCAAAATCAATCTTGAAATTTCCCATCTTGGTGATTTTGAGCCATAAGCATTTGAAAAAAAAACGTTGCATTCTGAATTTAAGTTAAAAAGCTTTTTCCTTTTTTTTTCTTTCTTAACTATCAGTAATTTTCTTTGTGAAAATTACTTTAGTTATTGCTGAATTTTTGGAAAGTACCCATAGAAGTACAATATCGCATATTATCCTTTTGTACCTTATTTACTCTTATTTTTTTCTTACACCAAATTAAAGCAGAACATCGTGGCCTTCATAAGTTAACAATAACAATTATACAGAGTATTTTCTAATTGCAGTAAAAAAATTAAGGCAGTTTTTTTGGGCTGATTTTATAAAAAGTTTTTATCAACATGGGTCCGAAAATGCATTGCTTTCAAGATAACCGGATATTAAAACTTTTACTTTTATTATTCTAAATATTGCCCAACCCATTTTGATAAAATTTCGCAGTATTATTTATAGTCGTGAGCCCTCACTTATTAAGTCCAGTGGCGTATCGAGTAACACCTGCATAAATAGTTCTAATAAAAACATGTACGTCACTCCCTTTTATGCTGTTTTTCTATTTTTTTTTTAACTGCAGTTTTCTTTGTTTCTTAATATTGTTTTCAAACTTTGCATAGTTTTTAGGAAAAAATCTACTTTATTGCATATCCCCGAACCACACAAGTACCATGGGGAACACTTAATTTTGAAAATTATTTTTTATAGTATTTATTTAATATATATACCAACAAATACCTAATAAAACAATAATAACAGCTAAATTATTAAATTTTACGAAAGGAAGTATTTTTAAAATGTTTTTTCTATAATTTTTGGTGTCTCAGGCATATGCAATAGGGTGACTTTTTTTTAAATAGGCAAGATACAAAAAAACAAAAAAAGCGGCTTGTTTAAACAAAATAAAAAAACACAAAAGCCTATAGCTTATACTTTTTTAGAAGTATTCGTTTAGCTTACTACTTGAAACGCTAGAGAACCTTAAAAATTACGTGCTAGAAATAGCAATGCCAAAGTTTATTAAAATCGGTTAAGAAATAGTTAAGATACCTATTATTAAAAATAAATACGATTTTTAGGTCTAACACTCTGTAAATTGCAATTTTTATAAAATTAAAAAGAAGAACATAAATAGTTCTTTTACTGTATGTCGAAAACACCCTGTAAAAATATTTACTGATTTTTTTTACGTTAATAGTTATTGCTTCATAAATGTTCAAATACAATAATAGGGGTATATATTGTGCACAATCTGTATCTATTTTATAAAAATACAACAATGAGAAAGATCACTTTTTAAACAATAAATACATCCATAACAGAGTGTTTATACTTACGATAAAATGCATAACATCTCGATGTTTGTAATATTTTTACAAATAAATTATAACAATCAAAAATTAAAATTAAAACCTGACCCCTAAATAATTACAAAATACCCATGTTTTATGCAAATAAACATTATACTAACAGCCTTAAAACGATGTGGGTTAAAATATACACGTGTTGTTGGTACAACTGGTCCCCTTTGGAACATAATAGCTGATTTACTAATCGTTGACCCAGTGCCATGTTGCACTAAAAACCTTTTAGCTCCAAACCTCTTTGGCAGTGACCCAAAAACGCTTGCTATTATATTGAACCATCCCAAATAAAATTATAATAATAGAAACATGAGGTTAGAATCGGAAATGACCGATTGTATTATTAAAGGGGTTAATGTTTCTTACTTAACAATTTAGTTGTTAACAATAACTGGATTTACTTTAAAGTTAACGGTTTTCTTAACTTTACTTTAAAATAGTCATTCTTTTCTATGCTGTAAACTACTTAAGCCTTCACAATTTCAGATATTTGACGTAGCATTGTTTACTAACAAGGTCAAAATTTTTATTACTACTACTATCTTGGACTTTCATTGTCTTTATTTTTTTTAGTTTAGTTTTCACTTAAAAACGGTTGGAAATAGATACCGTCCGAAAAGTCATGTAAAAGTTTAAAATAAAGGCAATAAAAGCCCAAAAACTAGTATTATTGAAAACATAACATCGTCTACCACCTTCAAAGGTCAAAATTTGCATTGCATTGCAATGAGATATTTTAAAAAACGAGGCCTATACCAATGTTTTCCTTTATTTATTAAAAGCTTATGACTTTTAATAACCTCCAACAGTCACAAAACCCAGTTTTACGCAAAAAGAGTAGGTTAACTTGCTTTTTATTACTTGTGCGCCTTTTTATGGATATAATGGTACACAATATTTTATTCTAAATTGTAAAGATCCAAAAAATGTAAATAAACTAAATGGTATAGCCACAGCCCTTAATATTATTATTAAAAGTTGCCGCATGATACATTTTAAATTTCCCATATGATTAACATGGGAAAGCTTGTTTTTTTAAGTTTAGAATTTTATAATTCGTTAATGGTTTATCAAAAAGGCTGGATCAAATCATTCTCTTTTATAAAATTAAACGCTCTTTTAAAAAATTCTCTCTAATAATTTTTCAATAAATCGACGCGTTTTTTCTTTTAATTTTTTTAAGAACAATAAAGTTTATCAAACATTTTGGCAAATTTACAAAAATTTTGTGTTCTATTTTTTTTTTTTTGTTTTACAGATTTCTTAATTTAAGTGTCAAAAAGTTAGAATACAGAAAATTTAAAAAATATATAAAATGTTTTGGTAAAGTGTAAAACAATGAGAAAATATTATAAATTATACTTTAAAGTTAAATAACTTTGAAACGCGTCGGTTTATCAAAAATTATAAGAACGTTTTTTTAGAGCGTTTAATTTTATACAAGAGAATGATTTGATCTAGTCTTTTAACTAAAACATTACATAGATATAAAATTCTTAAAACTTAAAAACAAGCTTTTCAACGGTAATCATATGGGAAATTACAATGCGGCATCTATTAACATTAATATTAAGGGATGTAGCTTTCACAGGATTTTTTTATCATTTCTAACAGTTTCCTCGATATAATAAAGAAAAAATGTTCAATTTTTTTTACAAGTTATACTCATACAACAAATTAAACTTAAAATATAGTTAAAAAATATTTTGTTTTTAGACGATTTATCAGGCTGAACATTATCGAGTCTATATCCCTACCATTATTTCTCTGGGAAAGCGAATAAATACAAGGTGGCTCCCTGAATTATAACCCATGCTTATCGGGCAATGGCGCTAATAAACAAAAAGGGAAACAAAAAGCAGAAATCGGTGCACATAACTTTTCTATTAGGCACGCAATAGCCATTGGGTCAAGCCGAAAATATTTTTGGGAGTTATCGCATATTCATATTTACCGTCTTTATTATTTTAGCAAATTTTTGCCTTTTGTATTAATACTTATTATACGATAACAGAAAGAAAAAACAAATTTTTTGTTTTGCTTAACAAAACTAAGATAATTAAAAAATAAAAATCATTAGTCATTTGGACAGCACTTCTTTTTACAAGTAGATACACTAAAAGCTTTGGTAATTTAACGCTTTTTTATTTAATGTAGAACTACCGATACCACAAGAGTTAAATAAGGCCTTAAGTTAATTTTACTTCTGAGGCCCGATTTTCTTATAAGGTTTGCCTCTTTCTATTACATTTAAATAAAAGCAATTTAAAAAGAAAGAGATGGCACTGGAAAAAATTATGTATATGCACAACAAAACTTTACTTCTTTGTGATGACATTTCTACAAAAATAAAGGTTTAAAATGCAAAAAAAAACATATTAGCAAAAGTAAATGTACACTACTCTTGTATTTTTCCTAGTAGAATTACCAGTTTTTATTAAAAAAATAATAATAATTTACACATATGACTGTGGCTACATATAACGAAAGACCCAATGTGTAAAATTATCAGTAAAATTTTCTTTGGGAAACTTTTAATTATTTTACGCTTGAAAAGCGGGCCCTATAGTGTTTATATTTAAAAACGCTGCGTACAAACAATAGATAGCATGCGCAAAAATTTGTTGCGCAATCATCTTTAAACAAGTAATCATTATAACCTTTTGGAGACTTGATACCACATGACAGTCGCATAGCATATTTTTCCAATTATTCAATAATTACTTTTATTACCAGCTCTGAAAGCCAAAATATTCAGACATGTTTTCTTTCCGTTGATATCACTTTTAATGAAATCTGAACGGCAGTTTTTGTGACTTAAAATAAAATCATCTATTTCCCGTAAAGATTAATGTTAAAAGCAATTATTATTTTATATATATTAATAAGAACTTTTTCTCAGTTCTCTGTAGCTACTTTTAAAATTATACTGGTTAATATTCTTATTATTTCTTACACTGGTAGTCTTACCTTAAACATTATTTGTCAATACCAATTTTATATGTGGTTTTCAGCACGGTGCAATGTACTTAATATAATATAAAAAATAAAATAAATATGTGACAAAATAACAAAGTAAAATTTGTGTTTTTATTACATTCTACGTAAAAATGTATTGTCACAAAGTAACGGACAACTCAATAGATTCTTTAATATAATATGTTGGATATTTAAAACTTATTTAAGCCGATTTCTTTAAAAGTGGTAAAAAATGTTATAGTTTTATTACCTTTCTTAGACTACCATTATTTTTATTGGTTCATTGTAACACGACGTTTCGGGTGGTATCTATCCGCAATCGTTTCAAGTGACTTGAAAATGGTTGGAATACATTTATTTTTAACAGCAGTAGTCGTAGTAGCTAATAATTTTTTCTAAGCTGAAATGCTTTTACTTCCTAACGCTTTGCACCCATATCAAAAGTTTTTTAAACTGTTTAAAAAAGTGTGTCCCAAAATAGGTGTTACAATGAATCAAACATTTTTTTATTTTTTATTTTAAAATGTTATTTTGAGATAACTAGTCGGATGGGCCAATAGTAATAAATACAACATTTTAGTCCACAACGAATCCAAAATAATCAATAATAATGTATTCGTTAATTTTTATTTAAATTTATATTAGGTAGAACTAAATGTGAAACAAAAAATTAAACAAGTTTTTGTCATAAATTTTACATTATGCAGTATCAAGGATTAGAATTAAACTAGCCAGTTTTTTTTTAATTTTCAATAGCCCAGTCTAATAAAGATTTTAAAAAAATGTATAAAATGTCCACCGATGTGGTTTACAAGACAAACACTGTATAAAACATATTTTTAAGGAACAAGTGATTCTTGATTAAAATATTTGCTTGTAATAAAAATATGATTTCCGAAGAGAAAATGTTTATTTTGTCTATATGTAGAATTTGCAAAAACTTGAAAGGCATAATTTTTTAGAAGATAAGAATTATAATAATATAATTACCTTTTTTTATAAGCAAAATGTAATTTTTTAATAGTAGTAGCGTTTATTATGCAGATATTATCAGTCCCTTTAGTTCTTTAAAAGGTGTATTAAAAAGCTTCATAAAATATATTTTTGTGTTTGGAGAAATTAATTATTTTAAATTTAATAAAAAATATTGTTAAAACTCTAAAATACATCAAATATTAATTTTATAATTTAATTTTCAAACATTCCCACCCACTCATTCATATTCAATACAATTTTCCAGCTGTAAGCGAATTTTAAATTAAGATATTTTAACCAAATTGTGGAGTTTAATAATATTTGATATTATTATTTTAATCGACTACTAAGTTTATTCTAAATACATTTCATAAAAGACATTTTACTTAAAAATGAAACAAAAAAGTAAGTAAAATTTAGATAAAAATTATGTTTTTGAAGTTTGCTTTTAACCGTGAATTAAAAAGCAATTTTTTTTCTTGTAAATATATGTATCTTTTACAGTTTTTGATTATACCTTTAATCTATTTGTCCACTTAAAACCTTATGCGTGGACAGTCAGTATATTTTTTACGTAAAATTAAGTTACTTTTAATTTGGACAAAGTTCTTTAAAATATTTTCATATTTATAGTTGTAATATGCTCTTTATATTACCGGTAGCAGTAAAATTTGTTTTTTTTAATGGAAATTTTAATCCTTTATGTTAAATATTTTGTGAGTTACAACGTTAAACTGTGGTTATTTTTAGCCACTAATGGACCTGAGAAAAATTACATTTGATTTTTACAAAAGTTTTGTAAAACATATTTGTAAATATATATAGCTTATTGTGATATTATACTAAACATTGTTTTTAATTTTTATAAGTATACTGTAATATCACTTATTATAAGTGTGTGACTGTGGCTTATAACCCACGTCCAATGTTGTAACTTTGCAAAATATTTTGTTAATGTTGCTTTAAAAAAAAAAGGTTTAACTGTTTATTTTGTCAAATATATACTTAAGTTATAAATATAAAATGTTTCTTTTTACTTTTGAATTATAAGGCTTTTACCGACAATACCCAATAAGCACTCGACATTGCTAAGACGAATCATAACGTAAGAAACTTGCGAATAACTTTAATTAAAATCTTATTAATTTCCGCATAATACTTTTCATCTAAAATACCGCCTAAGTAAAGTTTGAACATCGTCAAAACTCCCAGTTATTCGAATGTTGAGAAAATTTATGATTTGGCGGTCGTGGCTACCCTGCCTGCTATAATTTACGACTTATGCCGTATAAAACACGACCGTGTGCAATCCAAATGTGTTTTGTACAGTCCCGTTGTTTTAATGGGAACACACAAGTCCCGAAGTCCGGTCTGTTGTCCAATTTCTCCGCCCCACTTTGTGTCTAATCCAATTTGGTTTAGTTTACTCGAATATATTTCGATGTTTGATAATGTCGACCATTTGAATTATGTTTAATTTAAATAATTTTTGCGATAGTTAGTTTACAATCTGGTCTTTAATATATACACTGTATTCAATTTTTTAAATTTTTTAAACCAAATCATTCAGGAATAACTAAAAATATATAGAAGATATGTTCTGTAGTTTGGCGGATTCATTTAATAGATGGTATTTATTTGGGTACACGCCAAATAAAATTAAAAGTACTAAAAACCAAAAGAATTTTAAACAAGTAAACAGATAATTAAAATCGACGTTTCGGTGGCAAATCTGCCACCGTTGTCAAGATAAATGGAATAAAACTAATAAAAATAAAAACTTACTATTATTTAGGCTTTAAAATTCACAATTTTTCTGTTTTTGGGATATTCTGAAAACTTTGATATTAAATGTCAAAACATGTTTGTTTTTTTTAAACAAACATGTTTTGACACTTAATGTCAAAGTTTTCAGAATATCCCAAAAAACAGAAAATTGTGAATTTTAAAGCCTAAATAATAGTAAGTTTTATTTTTATTAGTTTTATTCCATTTATCTTGACAACGGTGGCAGATTTGCCACCGAAACGTCGATTTTTAATTATCTGTTTACTTGTTTAAAATTTTTTTGGTTTTTAGTACTTAATTTTATTTTGGCGTGTACCCAAATAAATACCATCTATTAAAAATATATAATCTGACGATTTTTACAAGCCGATATAACTACATTATTTTTTGACACATTTAAAAATCTGTATCCACTTTCCCTCCCGATGAAAATGTATACATTTAATATAATGGTTTTTTTCTTATCATCTAAGTTTGTAATTAGTCCCTGGGTCAGTACTAAAATGGACTTTATGATAAGAACACCTTTAAAACCTTTTAGGGGTTCTTTCTGACGAGTCTACCACGAATATTTATATACCGCCCTATATAGAACCGGCGCTTTAACCCAGCCTGTCAATGTCAAATGTTTCGGGTGTCGGACTGAGCGAACGCATCATTTTTTGGGAACACAAAAGTCCTGATGTTTGGTCTGTTGTCTAATTTCTCCGCCCCACTTTGTGTCTAATCCAATATGGTTTTGTCTACTCGAATATATTTAATTTAAATAATATTTGCAATGGTTAGTTTACAATCTGGTCTTTATTATATAACTGGTGTTCTTAAGGGTGGTCTTTTCCTTATAACTTTTTCACCTGGTAAGATAAAAACATAAAGTTTGGTAATCATGCTATAAATTTGCATTTGATGTTATATTTACTGCGTCACCGAAATACTGCCTATCTTCAAAAGAACTTACTAAATGGGAAACTAAAAAAACAACCTTTTAAAAAAGTCCTGCTTGGTGAGAAAATAAATTTCCACAGCAAAACTTGTACTTTTAGATGTACAGGATGGCTTTAAGAAGTTTCTGTTTTCCAATTTTAACAAACGATCTTTTCAAAAAAGCCAAAATCTACATTTTTTTCTATTTGTCTGAATGATTTTTATGCAAAAATTAAAAACGCATATTGCTCGCTAACTTTGTTTATAATGATTAAAGATTAAAAATCTTTTGTCCTATATTTTTTAATTTTGGAGTAATGCTTTTTCGTCCATTCATCCTAAATATTTAAATTTTAAGATTCCGAAAAAAATTCCTAACTTCTTTATAACGCACCCTGTATATTTAGAGGTTGCCCGTTATGACTTTAAGTATCGTTTGTAATAAAATCAGTGCCTAATTTTATTCGGGAAATTTTTTCAATGCCATGAATATTTTGATAATTACAGAATTTTCTTAAAATATTCGTGGCCAAAAAACATTTTCTGGAATAATTTAAGCACGTGTGGTATTCGGTAAAAGAATTTCACACCAAATTGGTTTTATCACATATTCTTTTAAATTTTATGTTTGTGCCTTTGACACGAGCTGCAAAAATGTAACATAAAATAAATATTTTTCATTTAACTATTGTAATTGCAAATTTATCAGGTCCGATAAAGCCACAGTCTAAAATTATTTTACTCTATACAGGATGTCTTAGGTGTGACGTATTAAAGTTATATTTTTTTAATGGAACACCCTATATTTTATGGTTTTAGATTCTACATAAAAATAATTTAAGTTTGTTATATACCAAGTGTCTAATTTTATTCGTTTTTGTGATATTTGATTTTTTTTCAAAATGCAGGGTGCAATTAAATTAATTTTATTTTAAATTTGTTACAAGATTAGAAAAAGTCTGCCTTATCATACGTAGGTCATGTGGAGATCATATATTATACAGGGTGATCAAAAAATAATTTACATTTTTTAGAAAGCCGAACAGCAATATCTCCCTTATTTTAAATGAAACACCCTGTATTTTTTTACACCACATGATGACAAACCAAATGCTCTTTCAAATGGTGTATAAATTATGTATGTGAATGACAGGCATGTCGTAAAAAAATCTATGATTAGGACAAAAATTTCAGGGTACCCCAGGAGAAAAAAAATCCGAAAAATACTTGGATTGTCATGGTAACGCAACTAAAATTACACATTTTATTGGTCAAAATATGGTGGTGTGGAATTTTTATTAGAACTTTATTAAACGCTAGTTTTTTCTATTAATTTTGAAATTATCGCCGACGTCTTTTGGTAATTTAGTATTTTTACAGGAAAACTTTTGACTTACAACACAAAAATTTCATGAAAAACTTTTATCCTGGATCCCAACCCTAAGGCTTTAAACCTACGGCAAAAATAGCACATATTTTATTACAAAGCCATAACAAATTAACACAATTTTGTAGCTACAAATAAATCCCAAAATGAAAAATATTGGTTATTTTTGTGCGAGAAAATGCTTACGCTCTAAACGAAAATGGCACTAAAAGAAATGGTTATTTTTGTCGTCATACTCTATCTGCAACGCAATCTGCAACGCATTTTCACTTATGATTATCCGTTATTTGTAACTTATAAGGACTCCGATATATCTATAATTAATAAAACACTGTCCAGTAACACCAGTACCTATAATCCACAGGATAACAAACAAATAAAAAAACACAGAAAAAGCAAAACCCGTTTAGGAAATTAGAAAAGTGAATTTTAAACAATAAATAATCAAAGCCCACAAAATAAACATAATTATAACGCTGGTCACATTTTTGGTGTATTAATTAAATGCTTAAAAGACCTTCCAAACTCTTTAACTAATTTTGAGCATTTTTTTAATAATAGGTGGTTTTTTAATTTTAAATTTTCTGTCATAATTTAAACCATAATTCAATAGGCGGGATAAATTATAGTTTTATTTTATACATTTCAGTAAAATTTATTATGGTTTATAATTATTATATACCCAGTAAATTTTAATAAGGGGTAAACGATAATTGTACAAATAATAACTGAAATAGATTAAAATAAAATAAAAAACACATTGTAGTTCCAATTAAAACAACAGATTTTCAGAATTTTTAAGTTGTTTTATCTTTCTACACGGGTATACTTATAATTAGTGTAGTGTATTTAGATCAGTTGTACTTAAATGTAAAGTTAAAGTTTAACTTTTTATCTTTTAAGAAAGTTTATAACAGTTTAAAACCAAGTTTAAAATTAGTATGATTATTTATTTTGTATTATTTTAATAAATAATCCTCATTGGTTCTATATTTCAAATAAGGAAGCAATCGATCTTTTGTTTAAATTTTTTGGAAAATAATGAAAGACGTATTAGATTTTTACTTTGAATATTTTCTAAAACAATGCAATATTAATTAAAATTTAATCAAATTTCAATATTAATCATACATTTTGATAGAGACCTTCAGACTTGTAAGTATACTGTCCTATTTAACAAATAATAAAGTTTCTGTTTGTTTTCTAAGTATTATTTATTATTTCAAATTGTCGATTGGTTCCTTATTGATAACAGTGACAGACATGAGAACAATATTCCAGAGGGTTAAAATATTTGAAAACAATATGCATTTTATATTAACAACATAGATTTTTTATTGTTAAAAAAGTTTAAATAGGCGAGAGGTAAATTAAAGTTTTAAGTGCACTTTTATAAACCCTTAAAAACCGTTTAAAAACTGCTACTTACCAGCAACATAACAGAGCTTTGGTATTATTAAATACTTGAATGGTGAAATTTACCTAAAACAAAAAAAACAAAAAAGAATTACTAAAAGTGTTAAAAATGTGGTTACCTACTTTACAGACGATTTATTAATGAAAAATATTTATTAAACAATTGACGTATTGTGCTCATTAAGCAAAGACTAAATTAAATATAGCAAATATTTAAAATCATTTACGGCAGTATTAACCAAGCTCTGACAAACATTTATCAGACTGATACAATAACAGCTTATATGTCATCAGTCTGATAAATATTTGTTAAAGCTTGGTGAATACAGCCGTTACAGATACTTTGCAAAAGTTAAGTAAATGTAAAAGGTTATTTTTTTATTATAAAATTGGCCAATCAACCACCACCAGGTTCTAAATAAATTTGGTTTAGATATAGTACAGGCAATGGGAAGCGAGTTACTCTTGTTTATAATGCATAATTCGCCAGGAGTTATTTTTTTACAGATAGATGGAAGTATGACGTAATAAACCTAAAATCACAAAATACTTACAAATATGGCGAATAAAAGTGCCGCCATCTTGCGAAAAAAGCTGTTTGGGCCTGTATTTCCGTAACCGTGCACTTAAGGCCCATAATTATAAATAAATATTGCAGATAATAATTTTTTGATTTTTTTAAACATTTTTTTCGTATCACTAACCGTTCACGATTTATAAGAGTATTACTGTTTGTTTATTAATTTTTTACCGATAAATCTTCTAATAATTGTTTAAATAATAAATAGCTACGCGTTAATTTTAAAAATCCTATGACATCAGCTTGGTGTGAACCCGTCATCCAACATCTGGCCAGGTATTACTATGGTTTCTATTCTCGGATAACGCTTTGCGTACTTTGTTCTTATTAACCTTGTACTCGGTAATACAACATTGAACGCATTGTAACTTCGAAAATAATAATTTTAGCAAAACAAGTTTAAATTAAAAGTTGTAGAAAATTTATCATTTTAAAAGTTTGATTATAAGCAATTTATTACTTAAACAATTATTAAAAGAGATATTGGTAAAAGAGTCAATAAACAAACAGTATCACCCTAATAAATCGATACGTACAGTAAGCGATACGAAGAAAATTATTAAACAAAAAAGATGAAAAGTTAAATTGTCTATATTAAAGGTTCTTATGGACTCAAGTGCACTGTTACGGAGATAAGATACAGTCGGCACTTCCGTTCGCCATATTTAAAGGTATTATGTGTTTTTAGATTTATTACGTCCTACTGTACCTATTTGTAAAATAAAATAACGGGAATTTTTTAAAAATCCTTTATTTCCTGTACTAATAAGTGATTAAATCACTAGTTCTGTTTAACAGCTAATAAATTATGATTATAAATATAATAAATTATGATGTAAGCTTTGTTCTTTCTCGGGTACCCAGGTAATACAGGATTTAAATAAATAAGTTAATACAATTTCTGTCGTTTAGCCTGGTTCTAAAAATTTTAAGTAAATGTCTAATTTTATTATTAGTAATATTCTTGCAAAAAATATTTTAATGGCCTTAAGGGACTTGCACACATGTTCACTCCTGCATGCTTGTGTAAACATAAAGTTTATTTATTATCCCGCTATAAAAAGTTGCGCCACAAAAGTGTACATGTATGCAAGTACCTTTATCTTTTTAGTAATAGGTTATCAAAACAATAAAATAAATTAAATTTTAGAAAAGGTAAAGGTATAACTTTGGCATAACCGTTGTTATTTGCCGTTAACACTGCATCTTACAGGAGGTTAAAAGTTTAAAAAATGTGCTGTTTAAAAAAAGTAATTAAATTTGTGATTATAAAAAGAAATAGGCAAGGGTATAATATATTTACAAATAAAATTACTTCTTTTAATTAGCAGGTAATACAGAACAATTAAAAATTATTCTTTTTTTCAAAAATTTTAATTATCCTTTAGGCTGTATTAAGTAAATAACAACGGTTCTAACAAAATTATGGCTTTACATTTCTTAAAGTTTTCTTTTTTTGATTGTTTTGATAACTTTGTTATTCAAGAAGATATGGCCATTTAAAGTTAACCTTTTATATAGAAGCTTATGGAAAAAATCGAGCAATTTTTTTTTAAATTTTAATAGGGAGTGTTAAATAAACTAAACGTTACTGACTTTAATTGATACTATGTAATTAAAGAATATGATTTTGAAATAGCAATCTATTATGGGTAAATGAATAACCTTATTTTTAAACAAAAACTATACATAAATTACATATACCGGATTTCAGGTAATTAATGGTACACAGAAAAACCACAGATTCCTTATGCCAAAATATAAAGATTAAACCACACATACATACCTATATTCAATAGTTGATAATAGGAAAGATAGAAGGTGTCAAAGTGAAAAAAATATTTTTAATTTATTTCGATAAATTTTAATACGTTTTGAATATTTTAATAAATCTTGGTGTCTATTTAGATCTGATAATAACTGTTAATAAGTAAACCAGAGGAGGCTGACTCCACTCGTTAAATTTGTTTAAAACGTCCTAACTATTTTGTGCTACATTGTATTTACCATTTAAGTAAACTAGTAAACTCCCCAATGGTTTCTACACAAAAAGGTATATTTTGTAAGAATGGCTCTGAGCAACCGTTTTCCAGATATTTGAATTTAAGTGGTTTAGTGCAACCAAAAAACGCCTTTAAAAACAGCGTATTAGTCATAACTTCAAGTGCCTAATAAATGAATAATTTAATGGATTCTTACATATACTTTTTGGTTACACTAAAACACTTAAAAACAAATATCTTGAAAACTTACAAAGTTTCCCTTTTTGTGTAGAAAGCATAGGAGAGTTCAATGATTTACTTAAATGCTACATACAGAGTAGCACAAAAAGTTGGGACGTTTCAAAGAAATTTAAATAGTGCAGCTAGCCTCCCTAGTTTACATATAAAAATTAATATCAGACCTAAATAGCCCATGCCAAAAACCCAAGATTTAGATTTTAGAGAAGTTTCACAAAGATATTTAAAACAGATGAAAATTTATCGAAAAAAATTAAAATATTTTTCTTTACTTTGACACCCTGTATCTTCTTTATTATCAACTTTTGAATATAGGCATGTTTAGTTAAATCCTAATATTTTGACATAAGGAATCTGTACTTTTTCTGTGTACCGTTAATTAGCCTGTATAAAAATAAATATAGAGAGTTATTTATTTTAAAGTACATTGGCCCAATTTTTAAACTTTCCTGTACTTTTTATCTACTAATCGCATATTTTGATGGGAAATTTAACGCTCTACAAAAAGTTTTTTGACGAATTTTTAATTAATTTCCTTCTTTAAGAGTTATTTACCGTCAAACGTTAAGTTAAGATGAGTTGTGGCCATCCTCGGAAATTTAATGGTAAACAGGCATTTTGTAAACAAAACACGTCGTATATTACATCACCATCAAAAGATATTTTAAAGAGCCTTAAGAAAATACTACATTTGACATGTTTATCTCTTTTAGTTTAAAAAACATGGCCAGATCTGAAAATTATGTTAAATTTCAATTATATCTCAGTTATAAGGCTGTGTTTATGTCGGAGCTGTGTTTATGTTACTGTACCATAAATGTCATTTTATCGAACCAGCACCTCGTTTCTCGTCGCTCTGAAATAAAGACACCCTAAACTATAAGCATTAAGTCTAGTGGCCAAGGTATAATAGACACTTAATCTACAATTTTTTAGATTTGGATGGCCATATTTCCAAAACTATATAAGATAGGCCTATCAAATGTGGTATTTTCTTAAAGCTCTTTAAAATATCTATTTATTGGTGAAGTAATATACAAAGTGTATTTTTAAATGCCGGATTATTATTAAATTTCCTAGGATAGTCACAACTTAATCTTAACATAACGTTTGACAGTAAATAACTCTTAAAGAAGTAACCTAATCGAAAATTCGTAAAAAAACTTTTTGTAGAGCGTTAGATTGTCCATAAAAATATGTATTGAGTAGATTTTTCTGTCTATTTTTGTCTGAAAAAATAAAGTCCAAAGATTCCATGGTATTTAAATGGCAATGCAAAAGCAGCATGATTTTGGCAAGGTTTAAATCAGGAATTTAAAGCATTTTTACATTGGATATATTTTTTAGGCCATAAGCTAAAAGTTCAGGGGCGATCGCTTAAAATAATCGATCTAGGAAATAACATACACCCTAATAAACAATATTTAGGTAATTTTATTTTAACTTGATTGCTAAGTTACGTTTATCAATAAAAACAATTTGGTTAGTTATTTTGAATAATTTTTTATTTTTCTTTTATGTCTTTTGAAACGTAAAAAATGGCCGTCATTTTAAAAATAAAAATATTAGTTTTAAATTATTAACCTTAAATGTTACTTTTTGAAAACAAAACATCTAATAGGTAATATCTTCAAATTGCTTTTTAAAAAAGATGATAAATATTTTCTCACAGGTTTTTTCAAAATGATTACAGTAACAAAATGCGTAGGAATCTTTAATAAAACTGTGTAACATTGTAACAGCATTGTGTAAATATTTAATAACTTACTCTTTGTTTTACACAAATTATAAAAACAACAAAATAAAAAAAAGTGGCACACAATATTCGACTTTTACCTTTTAAAACACCGTTTTTCTACGTATTTTACACTTTTTTACAATAAATTGCATAGCACTTTTAATAGTTGTCTGTCGCAGCAGGCAATAGGGGCACAAGGAATACTAGCTTTAAATCAAAAATTAATGATTAATATCTTGGGAACAATACTGTTTTGATTTTTTTAAATTCCGAATTAGAACCCCAAAAACTTTGTATATTAAATTTGGTCAAAATAGGAGTTGTTTCCACTTCGAGACAACTTCCTTTTTTAAATATGTGAATATACGAGCGTCTTTAAGCTACAATTTACAGTTTTTCTATCTCTGACTGTATGCGCAGACTTCGTAAATATTATCATACCGTACAATCCAACGTGAAATGCTGTTGGTAAGGAACTCGTGTATCTGCATATTTAATATGTTGGTGCTTACATTGGGTTTGACCACAATTTCAAGGTATCATTGTAGTTATCTACTGGTTAAAATTAACAGGGGACTTGATAAATTGGCCTATAAACTTCCCGACTACTAATCTAGCCGTTAACACTGGAGAGCATTATAAAGCGAGAACACAAAAGCGGCAATGTTGACCATTCGTAGCATGAGTTTATGTTTATTTGCTTAAATTACTTAGATGTAATTTTATTGTCTAACTTGAGTAATTTTTATTGTATATACAAGGTGTTAGAAATTCGATGCATTAGCATTGCTATCTCGGTAATTATAAGAGATAGAGAGTTATTTAAATTAAGGCAAAGTTGCGCATCCTAATGCTAAATAATTGAGAGAAAAGAAATTTAAAAATTCCAGTTACTTTCGGAAAAAAACCAAAAAATTTAATTATCCCTTTGAATATTTTAGGGCCCTGTTAGTAATTATCTTAAAAACAAATAGCACTTTCTTAAGGCACTTTTTATGCTTTTTAAGAAAATATTTTTATTTGTTCGATACGACGTTCCGTTTCTTAGCTACCATTATCATTTTTTTAAATACGGACCAGTCACGGAAAGTCATTTAAAATGTCATTGCTTAAAAATTAAAAATATGGGTAGTTTACTCTTGATAAAGAATCATGTTTTTCAAATACACTGTATACAAAACCAACATTTTCTCTTTGTGAATCAAATTTTTTTATAAGCAAAAGTTTTTATAAAGAAGAACTTTTTCGTCTAAGAAGTGGCGTCATGCTTTGCGCGCCAACTTCAACTTTATCTCGGATACCTCGTGTTTTAACAGCACATTATATTTAAAAAATATATCTTTAGTTTGATGTAAAAAAACATGCGTGTATATTATGAACCAAATACACGCATTAAAATGTTACCTGTTCATACCTGGCTGCCCAGTTCTTACTGCCATTTTTTTATAGGCAGCCATGGATTTTAGAATTCTCTACATACATTGCTCTGATGTGGATGATGTTTTATTTAAAAAGAAGTAAACGTAGTAATTTTGCAGCAGGATCTTGGACTTAGTTAATTTGAGTAAAACAAAAAACGGGAAATTCTGAGCACAAATAATAACGCCTAATAAAGAAGAAAAAATCTTAAACTATTTTTTGTTATCAAATAATTATCTGTATTTTTTGTTCTTTGTAAGAACTAACAAATTAACAAATCATAATAATTCTTGGTATTTTTATTAGTACTACGTTATTAGCAGTGATAGTATGTAGGTTATTTTTACGCAATTAGAATTATAATTGTTGCTTATAATTATTTTACTGATTTATTTTAAATAGGTTACCTTGTTTTAATTATTCATTATTTGTTCTCAGAATTAAGATCTTTTCTTATTCAAAATAATTGATTATCTTCCGAACTAAAATTAGTTTACTACCTTTTTGTCATTGTTCGTCATTTTTATAATAAAGAAAAAAGTACGCCACTGAATTTTATGAAATTTTTATACTTTATCTAAATCAGATAAAGGGTTCTTAAGATATTAAGAACATACCGACTTTTTTAATTAACCGTAAGTACCTATCTGAGAAATGAAGCAAGTCCGGACATATATTAATAGAAACTTTTTTAAATAAAAACCCATAAGAAATCACCATCAGTTTCGAACCATAGTTAGAAAACACCCTGTATATCCAAAAATATTTTATTTGTTATTTTGTGTATGCTGCATTAAATGTATAACTTATATCCTGGCAACCCGTAAAACACGTATAATCTTCAGAATAAATGGTCTTTTGCAACTAATAATATTATACATATGTATATTTCATTCGAGCGCGTTCACGAATAAGTAGACCAAAATCCCTAGGTACCGCTGTAGTTATCTACAAGTTAAAGTTAACAAGGGATTTAATAAATTGGCTATAAAGTTAGAGGCTACAAATCTAGTTGTTAAAACTGGAAAGCATTATAAAGCAGAATTGCTGTTTTAGTTATTCAAATAAAATTTATCTGCTAAGATTTAGGTGCTGTAAAGTTACAGTTAATAATAAATTTGAGTGGGCTGGCTAGTTTTTCATTTCACACACTTTTATAATACTTACAGAGACTTTAATGCCCGTTTTAAAATTCTCTTTATGCCTAATGTTTTTATTTTAGGGTAAAACTTTTAAAAGAATATTTATTATTTAAATAATTTTACAAGTAAAGTACTTTTAAGGTATTTACGGACTTTAAAGAATTTAAATACTTTGTAAGTACAAAGTATTTTTTACGTTAGCGAATATTAAAAAAACACGGAAAAATAAAATTAATAATTGCGATATGTATCTTTTAGCAAAGTTAAATAACTCAAACCAACATATTAAATTGTTATGCCTTAAAAACGATTTTAAACATTACGCTAAACTTATCAATAAGTACCCTAATAAAATAAAGCACTTAATAAAATATTTAAAAAAACTTAAAATATTAAACTTTTTATGAGTATAATAATTTTTAATCGAGTTTAATTACTTTGCATGTACTAATATTTTTTGGGCTATGTTTAATTATTAGAGATAAATTTAACTTTTAAAGGTATTTGAATAAACAAAAAATATAATCCTTTTGTTTTTTTCCTAAACAAGTATGTTATATTTTTAGTCGTAATAGTAATAAAAGTACTCTGTATATATATGTATAAATGAATGGTTCTTGAGCATTCATATAAATACATTAATAACAGGTAAAGTTCTTTGGGTATAGGGCTCATTAATGACAGTAAAAATAAATAATAACCTGTAAGAATTCGGCTACCATGGTTGCTTGTTTAAAAATTACGGGCCCGGGGTATTCCATTTTCTTTTGGAGACTCCGTAATTTTTAAACAACCAACCATGGTAGCCGAATTCTTACAGGTTATTATTTATTTATTTATTTTTACTGTCATTAATGAGCCATGTGCCCATTACCTTTATTAATATATATATATATATATATATATATATATATATATATACAGCGTGTCTTCGGAAGTCCTTAACAAATTGGAAAGTTTTTTATTATTAATTTTACAAAAAAGTTATTCCTTATAAAGTCCTGCTTGATGAGAAAATACATTTCCACAAATATAAGTTGAAGCTTGAATATACAGAATGGCTTAAAAATGACTTGTTTCCAAATTAAAATAAGGTTTATTTTCTAACTACGGTACCAAACTTTAAAGGGTGATTTCTTCTGTGATTTTATAAGGAAAAGTTCCTATAAACATATGGTCGGAATTGCTTCGTTTCTAAAACACAGGGCGTTAAATATTTTTTAAAGGTTTGTTTGTTTTTAAATATCTTAAATACGAAGCCAAATACAAAAAATGTACTTCACTAAAAAGTTGTATTTTTAGTTGCTTTACAAAAAATATATATAAAAACTGCATAAGCAGCCAGTGGGGTACATTTTTCTTTCAAGAATATCGGCTGTTGTGCCCACTGTACGCTACTGGCTTTTATGCAGTTTTTATATTTTTTCCTTTAAAGCAACTAAAAATACAACTTTTAGTGTAGTACATTTTTTTGTATTTGACTTGGTATTTAAGATGTGTAAAAACAGACATTTAAAAATATTTAACGCCCTGTATCTCAGAAACGAAACAACTCCGGACATATGTTTATAAAAACTTTTCTTCATAAAATGACATAAGAAATTACCATTTAAAGTTTGGTACCGTAGTTAGGAAATAACCCTTATTTTAATTTGGAAACAAGTCGTTTTTAAGCCATCCTGTACATCCAACTTTCAAATATTTTTGTGGAAATGTATTTTCTCATCAAGCAGGACTTTTTATGAAGAGACACTTTTTTTTTTTGAAAATATATATATATATATATATATATAATATATATATATATATATATAATGTATTTGCATAGAAATCAATAATTTAAAATTAAACTTGTCTTTATGATGACAGTCAAACTATGATTTTTGTTAAATTGAGGATCATTGCACAATGTATGACGCATATTTCTATAACCTTGCGTGTTATAAAGCATATTATGTTATATGACACGCCGAATATAAAAATTATATTACGCTGTATGAAAGGACTAATTTAAATTAAAGTATTGGTGTGCGATCCCCGAATAGGTGGGCAATATCTTAGTCATATAGAACGCATAAAAATAATAAATCAAGAACCTATAATTATTTCGTTACGCTCCTTTCTACAAAGATAGGTATGTGTTCTTAAAGGACACCGCTGAAAATGGGTTTTTCTTAAATAACTAGTATAACTTTTAGTATATTGAAAAAAAACAATATGATAAATACTAGTCAGGACTTCTGAAAATGGTGTTCTTGTAAAACATGTGCCTTCATTAGTTCGACTGGGGCGGACTAATTTATGTACAATAGCTCTAATTTTTTTTACACTCTATATAATAAAGGGATTTAAAAAGTATTTTTGGTGGCTTAAACCCTTAGCTAAAAAAGTTACTCCAGTTCGATGTCGATAAATTAAAGCGTTATTGACAAAAACTAATTTTTGTTTAATGGGAGATGTAAAAACAATAGGTCATCCCGTTGCAATTTGTACTAAAAAATATCAGAAAAAATATCTGTTTTTAAATTTTCACGACAAAAAAAAATGTTGCAGAATTGTGGAGGGTTCTATAATCTTCGAACGAAAGAATACATAAGACTAGAGGGACCCTATGTAGACCCACAAACAAAATTATTAAATACAACTCTATTTAAGTAAAAAGTTGTTTTTCTCGAAAACGATTTAATTTATCGACATTGACCAGAAGTACCTTTTTAAAACTAAAGGTTAAGCTACAGAACTATTTTTTGTCACGACCGTTAAAAAAATTGCTGTTTTAATAATCGTTAACATAAAGTACTCCATTCTAGTACACTACATAAAGTGTTAAAATAAGTAACTTTTTTAACACTTCGAAGCTTTTTTCACACTATGAGTTAATATTTTGTTTTAATGCTTTTACAATAAACTTAAATATTAATATATGCAATGTAACAGTAAACGCAACATTAACTGTACCAAACGGTTAAGTTACCTTTGATTGTGTCATTATTTTCTTTTAGTTTATGTGCCACTAGTTTTAAAATTTGACAGTTTGCAAATACACTTAATAGAAATTATTAAAAATTAATAGTAATAATGTGACTAAGAAAGTGAAAAGGAACTTATATTGTTTTAGTATTATTTCTACAAAAAATAAGTGCCTACAATTTTCTAAATTAAAAAAATTCATAGTTATAAGGAGGATAATGTTCAAAAATAAGGAGGCTATATTTTTTGTTGCAATATAATGACTATGCTGCAAAATTAAAATTAATAAGTTTAGATAAATAAAATATGTATAAAATGGTATTTTGGGAAATTTTTATACGGTCGTGGAAAAAATATAGTATGTAACACATGCATAATGTGTTTTTTTACTCATGGGATTGCCGCACTCGCCTAACAGCTCGTGCTGTCAAACTTTTCTTTGGTAAAAAAATATATTACTTTATACACTTGTTACATAAATTACTATTTAAACTTCCTTTATCATACCAGGTGTAAAAAGAGGCGTTAGGAAAAAATATAGGAACTTGTCAACATTATTATTATGTGTTCCACATGAATCCAAGAGATTACCTACATATTATGGGACACCCTGTATAATGGATGTTTTAAAGGCAAATTAAATCACACTGTAAGTTTGCCTATATAGGGACAAGCGTGACATAATAAGCCGGAAAACTTAAACGACATGCGTTTTCTTTGCTTAAAACGAGGACTAAACCACGATGACATGATTTATGTAGTTGAGAAATACAGAAAGTCGACTTGCGAATGTCATTATTTTCTCAGATGGAATTAAATAGATTTTCCCTGGAGGAGATGTATGCCAGTGCGAAAGACAAGTATAAGACGGCTTTACTGCGGGTAAAAATGGATTTGGAAAATTTACAAGTCATTTTGAAAAGCTTTAGGACTTTTGGGAGAAGAAGCCAGAAAAACCAAATTGCCAAATTTAAAGGTGCCTTTGACTTATAATGCGCAAAATTTTATCAAAATACAGAGTGATTATTAACGTATTCGCATAAACTTTAAAAATTACAAATAATGACTGAAAATTAAAAAGAAAATTAGTAAGCTGTTTGTAGTTAGAAAAATTGCCAATTATTATTTTAAATAACACAAAAGAACTTCCTATAATTTTAGGAACAAATAACAAATAATAATTAAAAATAAAACACTAACCTACTTTTCAGAAATAATATGGTGGGATCACTATCAGCCCCAACTGTAGGGGACATTTTAGTTTTCTTGTTTACTGTTTTCAGAACAAGAACAATCTAGAATGCACTAATGTACAAATTAAAATTTTTCCCATTACCGCAGAAAAAAAAGAAGTTTTGCCTTCCAAATAAATAAAATTGTATATTTAAAACGTATTTTTAATTTTTAGGTTTTGGACCATATAGAATTTTTATGAGATTTTTTTCGAAAATTTAATAATAAAAAGTTTCTCATATGACGACAACTTACGTAGACCCATTATGTGTGAATTTTATTAATTAATAAAAAAACAAGTATTTTCTTTTTATATATTTATGCCTAAGTTGTCATATAAATTAAATAACAATTTATAAGATAATATAACAACAGCTATCTTCATAACTAGTACAAAAGCCACACCGGCATTGAAACGGCGCGGCTCCTAAATAAAATTTGGGCCCTGGCTCCCGATGCACAAACGCCATTAAACCTAACCTCAAAATGAGTTCTGACTTGCCGATAATTTAGGTGTAATGTTCCGCGGGCTTTATGAAAGCGATTTGTGCCGCATCGCCGATAGGAAATTTGAAATTAATGCCTTCTGTGCAATCTCAATGGCAGTTTATTAAGAATCAAGACAGAGGCGAATTGGAATTTTTAATATTAGGAATGAAGAAGCGTGAATGGCGGATGTATTTTATTTATTTTTATTATAATCCAATAACGGCACTGTAAAAAGGTTAATGAATTTTGGTCCTTACACTTAAACTAAAAATGAGCAGACCCTACTTGTTAATAAAATACAGGGTGGCCGCCGAGATATCCGAGAATTTTCGGATATAAATTTAACAAAAAAATTAGGAAAAAACTTCATATAAACATATGTCCTAAACGTAGTTTTTGAACCACAGGGTATTAATTTTTTTTTAAATATTGTTTTTTTTATATTAATAGCTTTTATTCCAATTTAAATATTTAAAAACAAAATTAAGAAACGCATTCTATGCACCAAGAGACATTTTTTGGCATACAAGAAAAAAAATAACAGTGCCGTTCATAAGGGGTTTCAAGAGAATTTTGTGGGGGTATTTAACAAATTATTTTTATTTTAGAAAAATGCAGTGGCGTGCCATTTTTATATTAAAAAATATTTAACTTAAACCTCTCATGGACGAGAATGGTAAAATAATTTTTTGTTTTGTATGCCAAAAAATAACTTTTTCTTCTCTTTAATTTTTTTAATGTAAGTTTTTCTTTTCACCTTTTTGAGAATAAACCTAGTTGGTTTTTAAAAATAATATAAAATTTTAATGATAATACATTTAAATTAATTTGTAATTAAAATGAGGCTCATAAGTTGACAAATAAAATATTGTCGGCGATCGCGCAATATCTTTTATGTGAAATCTGCCAAAATTTAAAAATCTCAAAATAGAGGGAAGTTTGTTGTATAAACAGTGAGTTAAAGGTCAACCATAAAGAAGATATTGCGGTATATTCATATAATTTTTAAAACACCTTTAAATACAAAGGTACACTATTATAAAGAGGACACTTGTGCTTAAAAAAGAAGGCGATTATTTTTTGTTGCAATATAATGGCCGTGCTACAAAAATTAAAATTATTTAATAAGTATATATAAATAAAATATGTAGAAAATGTGAGCTTGAAAATTTTTATACGGTCGTAGAAAAATATAGTATGCAACATATGCATATTGCCGCTAAGAACTCGTGCTGTCAAACTTTTCATTCGTAAAAAAAGTATCACTTTACGCAGTTGTTACATAAATTACTATTTTTCGTAAAGTAAGCAAGACTAAAGCCCTTCCCTGGTTTTAAACAAGCCATTTTCAGATTACTCATAACCTTATATCCCCACCCTCTCATTGCGGTATAATAAAGAAGGAAACTGTACCTTGAAGATGTTAATTCAAAAGATGGCTGCTTATATTGGATGACGAAGCAAGATGTCAGTTTTACGCCCTCGGCTCAAATATACAGCTAACGACACGCCTGAAAGTTTTATTTAACCGTGATTAATTGTTTTTAAGTGGGTTAGCAACTTGAAACTCTTAAAAACGCAGACTTACTAAATATTGGTTGATTAAAAAATTTTAATTAAAATTGTACGCAATATTTATTTAAGGATAAGTTTTAAAGAAATAATATGCTTTTGTAAATAAACAAAGCTAAAACAGGGTTTAAAATAAAAAATACCCATGTAATGTTATGTTAAACAAAAAATTTGTATAAGTTTTTAATGCAAGACATACATACGTGTATTAAAACAATAAACATTCTTTATTTAGTTCTTTAAAAATCTGAGTATACGTCAATTGAACATATCAATGGTTGTAATTTAATTTTTAAGTCCCGTTACACATGAGACGTACGAATGCCCTACGCCTGACAAAAAATTTGCATTGAAAGTAATGTAACCTAACACGTACGCTGCGCTTGCAAATAAAGGCTAAATAACTTTCAATGCATCAAGCATAATAGCCCAGGAAATAAAATTAGGTTTTGTTGTCCCAGGACATTAAACTAGATTTTGTTGTCCCAGTTTTATTTTTGTCCGGTTGGTACATTTATATTATTTTGTTTTAGTTGAAGTTTTTCTTTAATTTTAAACTTTAGTCATTTGGCTTATCTGCAAGAATCATGCGAGAACTTTTATTAAGCTTAACCTATTAAATATTTGGTAATACCATTTTGTGATTTGACGAATTCAAATTCAAAATTTGGAACTAAAGTTAAAAAATGTCTGATGCCCGGGAAAAAGTAATGTTTTGAAAAGTCACATTTTAGTACCTGTTATTAGAGATAAAATGTTCAAAGTTTTTTGCTACCACTTTATGTAGTGTACTAAAATGAAGAAGTTTATCTTCATGATAATATTTGGTATCTCCATATATTTTATAAACCACTATTATGAAAGAGTCTTTCGATACACAATCAACACATCTTTATGTTGTCTCCATCAAGAATTTACAGCGCATTTATAGGCTAATCTGTAAGCCTTGTTTATGTGCACTAAAATTTTATGTACCCGGAATATCTATCGATTCTATTTTATATAACCTATTCAGCAGCTATAGTGGCTACCCAATTCCACAATATATATTTTTTTATTAAGCGAAAACTAAAGTGTTTTTATGCAGTTGAGGTGCAAAAGTTTTATTATAAATTCAATAAAATATAACAAAATTTGTGAAAAACAATATTTAGATACTTAAACCAAAATTGTTGTTAGTTTGTGCATTAAATATAAAAAATATTCTGCTAGGCATCCCTAACACGGTTAATATTGTAAGGGTAATATTATTGACGCAATATATTATAACATTATAATAGTGTGTCAATTTACCCCTTACATCTTTAATATTACCTAGTGATCAATATCGCTAAAATGTAATTTTTAATCAAAAATATTTGCTTGTAAAAAATAATATTTACAAAGAAAAAATGTCGATTTTGTATACAGGGTTTGCAAAAACATAAAAAATATTTTTCCTCAAAAGCAAATTACCATTGTTCTTTGTATATTTTTGCATAGGATTTTGTTGCTATTGTTTCATAGTTTTTTTATAGTAAATTACATTACAAGTATGAAAACTGACTAATTTCACACGAGTGCGACAAACCCACCAGTGTAAAAAAGTAATGTCCACTATTTTTTATAAGACCACACTTTAACATTATATAAATTATTGGTTTGTTTGTCTTCACAGAAAAATAAGAAAACAATTGAAAACTTCGCAACACGGAGGTTATATATCGTATTAGCTATTTGAAAAAGTGTATCGTCAATAAAAAAATAAGCACTATTAACCAAGTTTTGTGCCAAGGGCCAAGTTTATAGTTTTCTCTGTAGGTTAAGGAATTTTAAAACTTTAAATGAAATACCCTATTTTTTCATACTGTAATCAATTGCTTGTATCAACTTTATTATAACCTGATATTATCGTTTTTTTACTCCTGTCAATTTTAAAGATATGGCATCAAGCTTAAATACAGAACCAACCAGGTATGGTCAATTATCTCAAAAATGATCTAACCAAAACTTGTCAAAATTAGTACAGAGAAGTAACTGGACATCTTAAATTCAGAAATTGCACTTGCGATGTTTCATAATAATTTTTGTATTCCCTTTTCTTGACTTTTTTAGAATCTTGAAAACGTCGCAAAAATACTATTCATGAATTTAGAAGGTCCAGTTTTACCACTGTACTAATTTTGATAAATATTGGTTGGATCTTTTCTAAATAATTGACCATACCTAGCCGTTTATGTATTAATTTAGAATAAAAAGCATGATGTCATATCTTCGAAACGGATGTAAAAAAACGATAATATTAGGTTATAATAAAGATGATACAAGCAATTAATTACAATAATATAAAATAGGATATTCCATTTATTATTTTAAAATTTCCTAACCTAGAGAGAAAACTATAAAGTTGGCAACCTTGCAAATACAATTTTTAAATTCCTCATGTTTAGTTACCCCTTGGCACAAAATTTAGTTTATTTATATATTGACAGTTGATGAGATAATCCACCGTACCGGTTTTTCTACTAACCCTGTGTTACACTAGTGTACTTTTTAACAGTAGTGTGATATAGGGTATTTTCTATGCATGAAAACAGCGCTAGTCGCTATTTTCACATGTGGTCGTAAAAAAATTTAATTAAAACTTGACTAACCTAGCATAAATTGTGGCACCCAACTAATTTTATAAAACTAAACGAAGTAATGCACAAGATTTTATGAATTGATAGGAGTAAATATAAATTCTATAAACAAATAGATGCAAATTTTTATAGATCTTTTATATTGAATATTTACTGCTCCCTTATTGCATATCTGTAAGTCTTGTTTATGTATACTTAAATTTTATTTGCCAATAAAATTTATTAGAACTTTCTAATGGTATAGCCAATAAACACATTTATTAAAAGCTACCAAATTTTACAGTTAAAACAAAATAAATGCCGCACTATACCGGGTGCCCTCAAAATTACTAGCCAACTTGTCATTTGCTTGAAAAGTGTAACACAATTTTAAAATTTTGATTAGATATATGGTTGGATAAGATACAGATTTTTTAATGTGTCACATTTTATGTGGCACATCCGGTTTAACCGGAAGTGTTCTCAACTTTGCTATTTTAAATAAAAAACCCTGTATATTTTTCTAAAACTCAATTCTATAGGCAATTCCAAGAAAGTACATGTACCACAAGTTATACCTATCTTAATTAGTTTTTAAGAGAATGGCGTTTGAAAATGTCATGTTAACCGCCATTTTTATTGAAAAACAAACGACGGTAGAAAAAGGCTAATGCGATCTTTTACAATATCTTCAGGTTTTTAAATTTATTTTCATGCCTTTATTTTGTGTTAAGATTAAATAATATATTTTTTTAATTAGTAAAAATAAATACCTATTTTAAAGATGCTTTTTATAAGGCAAAAATGATTTGGAATGTTAATCTAAAGCAGCTTTTATTTTAATCATATTGAACTAAAAAAGCAAAACCTTTTTTTAAGTGATCCAAATGTACATGGTTCTTATTTATATTTTGCCACCCACCTAACAACAATAACTAAAGAGAGAAAAAAACTTTTGTACAAAAGTTTTATAGTTTTTTATCTATTTTCTTTTCAGGATAACAAAAGAAACAAATGATTATTAAAAGGTAAAGAAAAATGAAAAGGTATTTTGTAACGGAACACCCTGTATATTATCTCATTATAAAAAGGTCTTTTAAAAAAGCACTAAAAATACAATATTTAATACATCTACCTTTATTAGTTTAGGAAATATTGCCTCCTTATTCTAAAAATAGTAAATATAATTTTTCATTATATCTACGGCGGCATTAAGCTTAGTGCTTACAGCTTAAACCAGTAGATATAACGAAAATTATTTTCGCTATTCTTCAGATTTAAATGGTCATATTTCCGAAACTATTAAAGATTGATATATCAAGTGCAAAAAATTTTTAAGTTTTTTTTAAACTTTTTAATGGTGATTTAGGATACAGGGTGTCCTATAAAAAAATGTTAGTCTTTATTTTTATTTACTTTTTGATATTATTTTTTTCTTTTTTATGCTCAAATAATAGACAAAAAACTATAAAACTTTTATACAAGAAGGTTTATTTTAATCTTTTTAGTTATCGTTGTGAGTGGTAAAATATAAATAAAAACCCTATACTTTAATGCTTTAAGAATAACAAAACTTTAACATGTTTTTCGAAATTTACGGGCAATAAAAATTCCGTACGACAATTAATTTATTTCGATATAATCTCTATATGGGGTAATTTGAAAAAGCAGGGTTTTTGTCAAATTTTTTTTCAAACAAGTTTTCCAAGTAATATTTTTCTTTAAGTTTAAAAAGTTAGGTAGTGTTTTTTTATGCCTTATTTGTTAATTTACAGCTACCTCGTACATGCTTAATTTATTTAAGAGTTTAATGTCTGGTAAGTTTCGATGTACGCAGATATTTTTATCAAGAATATATTTTTAAGAAATCAAAAATAAAAAGTCTTTCATATGGTTCAACATTTATGGCGGTCACTGTATAAGCAATTTTTCTATACATCCATCAGTATTATGAACATTTTTATCAGACACTCGCTTTAATATCTTGAGAAAACAAACCACCTCGTACGTGCGCAATACACAAGGACACAGGGGACTTCTTTTTCTCCCACATGCTGGCGCTGCACTTTATGAACAGCATCCTATTCCTCGTTGATTGACAAGTCAGCAATTGGCTTACACACGTGAACCAAATTCGCAATTGCCTTAGCTGTATGCTTACATTTTTATTTTGCCAATTTTTCTTGTGTAAGCGAATTGTTGCGCCGCAATAAACTTGATCGATGAGTATATATTTCATAAAAGCTGTTAGATCATACGATATAAGAAATATCGATAATATAATATTCTAAAAATACCATTATATTGACTAAAAAATTGGAATTGTGAATGATTAAGGAATTTACACAAACTTTATATTAAAAAATATTTTACCCTACTGGAAAAAAACAGGACCAACAAAATCTTGTTCAACATTAAGTTATTTGGTCCAGTTGTAGCTAGCAAAAAAACGGACAAACCATACTATTACTATGACAAATGTTATAATTTTTTAAAGGTTTTTAAAGAACTTTTTACTGGAGATATAATATAAAGTAGAGCTGGCAAAAACCGAAAAAAAAACGGTTTCGGTTAAAACCAGTTAACCGAATATTTAAAAACCAGTTTTCAAAACCGAGAAACCAAAACCGTTTTTTAAACCAAAAACGGTTTTTAAACCCGAAAAAGCGAAACCGGTTGTTAAAACCGAAAACGGTTGTTAAAACCGAAAACGGTTCTCAACTAAACAAAAAAATTATGGTTTCCCATTTGAAAAAACAAAGTTGATATGAATATGACCTTAAAATTATAGTCACAAACTAGTAATACCATTAAATTTACTCTTTATTTCAAACAGTTTACTTAAAACATTTTCTTTTAAAATGCGCTGTTTTCCGGTTATTTGCCTGTTTAAGGTTAAATGGACCACTCTTTATAATCTGTCAACTATTATGCGATTTTACAAAATATAACCGTTTTTTTAAGATATAAACTACAATCAACCAAAAACCCATTAATTGATATTCAAAGAACCGGTTTTCGGTTTGGTCCGATTATCCACAAAACCGGTATTCGAAAACCAATTATCCTTAAAACCGGTATTCGAAAACCGGTTTTACACAACCGGTTAACGGGTATTTAAAATCCTGTTTTTTTAATACCGGTTGTTGATTTTAGCCAAAACCGCGGTTAATCGAAAACCGGTTAACTGAATAACCAAAAAACGGTTTCGGTTGCCAGCACTAATATAAAGGTGATTTAAAATTTTACCTTTTGTCATACCCTGTATATCTTAGGAGATAACAAAAATCTAAAGTTAAGTTAGGTGAAGTGTTAAGAAAGGATGCGGCTTTAAAATTCAATACACTGGTATAAAATTGTTACGGTTAATTATTTTACATTGCTTCCTTCCACAAAATTTGGGCAAAATACATTTGGCTCCCCCTGTATAACACCTAATTCTATAAAACTTTTTGCAATTTCAATATTAAATAATAATTTTTATAAAAGAGCGACAACTGGACCAAAAGAAGAATTAAAATCCGCTAAAAAAACAAAAGTTATTTAAGACTTGATCAAAATTTTGTTTGTCCGGTTTTTTTGTCCAAGAGTGTATTTTAAAAAATATGTTTGTCATGACAGTTTGTTTTAAAGACTCATTTATAATAATGCAAACACTTGTTTTATTTTAATTTTACCGCATTAACAATAAAACTTTGGTTTACTTATAAGTTCATATTTTTATTTTTTTAGGTTTCTGTTATTAAAACACATTTGATTACGTAATTTTCTAAATTTTAAGAGCTTGGTTCATATTTGTAAAGAACATTATAGGTTCTCCTGTTAAGCATGAAAAATAATATAAAATTTTTAGTTTCGTCTGCATGTAAAACAATAAAAACTGACCAGGTCCATAACTATTGTCAGATTTTTTAGATTATCATAAAATTAACTTGCAAATTGTTTTATTTTTGCTAAAATATTTAAAAAATACTTACGGAATTAAATTGTAACGGCTATTTATTGTTTTCTTTTTCTCCCTATTCTTTCTTTATTTTTTAATAATTTAATTTGTAATTATTTATACACACATATACCAAATAATTAATTTGATTAATATAAACAATTTAAAATGAAATAAAAAGTCAATATTTTTTTAAGGTTGGTAAAAGTCAAATAAACACAAAATACTATAAATTAAAATGTGTCTATACCGTTTTAAAAACGTAAATAATTTTTTTGCTTTAGTTTAAATTATTGTCGTTAGCAGCGTTTTATCTTTTAAGGGGGGCTAAGGTCAAATCGTACAAAAAAGCCATGTTTTCGTGATTTTTTTCTGACGACACAGTTAAAATTTATTGTCTCGAAAAAAGTTGAATTGCGGTGCCCTCATAACTTGGTGTTGGATCGTCCGAAATCAAAAATCAAAGTTCATTCGTTAGATAATAGTTTTCCCCAGGTAACGCTGTCGAGTTTTTTTGTTTCCAAATTTTTTCACTTTTTAAAACACTTTGAAGTGAAAAACACAATTTTGTGGGAAAAAAATCGGCTAATTTGTTATTGCAAAATCAAAATTATGAAAAAAAAAAAAAAAAAACTCGACAGCGTTACCTCGTAAATGATGTACAGAAATAGTGTTTAAAATTTCAAAATGATCGGTGCAGTAGTTTTGGAGTTATCAGGGGCACCGACTTTGAAAACGTGAGTTGTGAATTGAATACCTTACCCCCCTTAAACCAATGCGCTTAAAAAAACTCGACAGCGTTACCTCGTAAATGATGTACAGAAATAGTGTTTAAAATTTCAAAAGGATCGGTGCAGTAGTTTTGCAGGGGCACCGACTTTGAAAACGTGAGTTGAAATTAAATACCTTAGCCCCCCTTAAGAGGAAAGTACACAATACGGCCTTTAATTTTTTTAACAGACCAGAAACGCTTTTAGGCTTATGCTCAAGTACCAGAGTATCGTGTGTGTCGGGTTATTAGCTATTTAACCTATCATTTGCACTGTTTCGTTAACGTTGTACAAGCACTGAAACATACAATTTTTGCATTTTACAGCTCCTTTTAAACTGACCCATGTGCCTTATTTTTTATTCACTACTAGCTTAAAATGTCTTCTCGGCTGGAATTGAACCTGCACCAAATCAAAAAAAACTGTTCACTGCGCTACCAGGAACACAAGGGTAAACTACATTTTTTTTATACAATATAAGTTACAAATAAAACGATAAGGTAGACCGAGGCGAATCGGATCAATGTTTGTTTAGGAATATAAGAATCATCCTAAAGTGTAATAAACGTACCTTTTATTGACAAAATAGTAATCAGTAAATATTCAGCTATCCAATATACGTTTCAAAACTTAAATTACTTATAAATTTTTGAAAATAATAACAAAAAATATGACGGACATAAATATCCGATTCGTCCGAATTCTCGGGGTAAATGGAATCATAGACAACATATTCCTATTCCTATTAGGTACTATAAACTTTGGAATCACTGAAAACATTTAGATAATAAATATTGACATTAACTTTTATTTGTAACACGTAAATCACATATATACTGGCTTTTTTTCTTCCCATGTCAGCACATTTATCGTGACACCAATCTTCGCATGCCACACACTGAATCCAATACCCTGATGGTGGTTTAATAAATTTTTCTCCGCAATAAATACAATACCAGTATCTTTGTTTTGCAAATAAACCTTTAATTGTTAATTCAGGGATTCCATTTAAACGCGTTTTAAAAATAATAACGATATTCTTATTGTGACGTTGACATTTTGAAATACTACTATAGGGCCACTTTACGTCACTGGGGCAAATGTACCATATGGAACTATCTTCTTGGGACCATAAGACCGGTGGACCATCAAAACTAACTTTGCATTAAAAACCAACGTAACTTATTGAACTAACTAAATTTAGTACGGGCATATCCCTAGGGATAGCCCGTACGGGACTTAACTCAAACTTTAACTTTATGCTTGACTTTACTAACTACTTCTTATCTGATAAAACAATCCCTTTTAATTTTTTCTCTCTTCTTTAAATATCATATTTACCAGTGTTTGTTTTGCATTTCTACGCTACTCAGCTTGTTTAATGTTTTTGTTTTATTATTATAAGAGTAACCTAGAAAATTGTTTGATTTATACTTTTTAAACCTTGACACCTCACGTATTGTTTTATGTACCAAATTTCCCAATGTTAAGTAACCCAATAAAAATTTAAAATTCCCAAAATGTATACTTTTTTATACTAGGTGTTCACATATGCCCCCTTCCTGAAAGCGTTGGACCCACAACGCTATTAGAAATGAGCCAAATTTACTTTAAACCCTTTAAAAAAATTAGCAATATTACCGAAAAACGATAGTTCCATATAGCTTACAAATTTTTAAAACCTAACATTATTTTACTTATTATATAAATTATATTTATCGTAATTTTTTAGAGAAAAGTGGCCTAAATTCTATAGCTCCTATATAAAACACTTTAAATACATAGTATTATTCCTCATTAACTTTACTACATATGTAAAACAAAACACCCGACTTGGTAAACAAAATATGATTCTTTAAAACTAGCTAGCTCAGCATTATTAGAAATTGTTACGACCTTGACCGTAAATTGTATATCATTAAAATAATGACCCTTTGATAACTTAATATTACATATACGGTGGGTTAAAAAAGAGTTATTATCAAAGTTTACTTTTAGGCTACTTTTCTCTGCATATTAAATCATTATTTTTATCAATATAATAATAGACAATAAGTAAACAACAAAAAAAATACCATTAATTAAAAAACATTACAGATTTATCTAAACACTTTATAAATACCATAATGTTCTAGATTGTCCATCTTTTGTTGAATTGTACTGTGTCCACCTTGCCTCCCTGTCCATGTCCTTGATGGTGCGTTCCATTGGCCTTTTGTCCCGTACTTCTCCTCCACATACCATTTTCCGCCCTTCACTCCCATTTTCTTCTTCTACATCAGGTTACTGCAGCCGCGTGCCAATTGACCCATATCCTGAGCTTTCTCAGGGCCGCTGGATAGTCTTGTACCCCACCATTCAAGACCATTACTTTAGGGCTCTTTCCCATACTAGAGCTGCGGCTTCCAGTGCTAATGCAGCCTCATGCTGCTTCTAAACTCCGTCTTCACGACGTAACACAATAACTTCAACGCAAATAAATATTCTTCTTCAACAACTCTGGCTAACTCCATTTAGCCATATTTCAAAACTGAAGATATACCTTATCTTCCTTTTCTTGTAGCTACGCTGCTACCTCCTTGCAGCTACGCTACGCAACATATTTTTTCCCCATCTTCGTCCTTTCACACACATTTCTTCTCCGGGGAACGGACGCCTTTACCATATATATGGTATTTTCTTCCACAAATAAACTGAGGGGTAGGAAGGGCGTACCATAAGCGACTTTTCCTATCGCTTCACAAAGACACTAACTGGGCGGGCACAGCTTACAACCGACGTTTCACAAAGGTCACTGGGAACGGGGGCGCCTCCACCATATGTGACGTTGGTATTTTGAAATACTACTATAGGGCCACTTTACGTCACTGGGGCAAATGTACCATATGGAACTATCTTCTTGGGACCATGAGACCGGTGGACCATCAAAACTAACTTTGCATTAAAAACCAACGTAACTTATTGAACTAACTAAATTTAGTACGGGCATATCCCTAGGGATAGCCCGTACGGGGCTTAACTCAAACTTTAACTTTATGCTTGACTTTACTAACTACTTCTTATCTGATAAAACAATCCCTTTTAATTTGTTTCTCTCTTCTTTAAATATCAAATTTACCAGTGTTTGTTTTGCATTTCTACGCTACTCAGCTTGTTTAATGTTTTTGTTTTATTATTATAAGAGTAACCTAGAAAATTGTTTGATTTATACTTTTAAACCTTGACACCTCACGTATTGTTTTATGTACCAAATTTCCCAAAGTTAAGTAACCCAATAAAATTTAAATTTCCCAAAAATGTATATTTTTAAAATTCCCAAAATGTATACTTTTTATACTAGGTGTTCACATTATTTTAATCCGATTCACCCACTGATCCGATTCGCATCGGTCTACCCTTTAAGATTTGATGTGTGTCATATAACCGAATGTTGTGAAATGGTTGTTCTGTTTAGGATTTTTTTTTAACAAAAATAAATATAGAAACAATATATTTTTTTACCTTTTAGCATTTCCTTAAAAATATATACACAAAGGTCTTAAGTTTTGAAAACAAAACAGAATTGGCAAAATTATAAAAGAAATTGTAATAAATAGAGTTCATATTTCACGATATAAAATTAAATTGGGTGTTGCTTAATAGATCCCTAAATAACTAGCATAGCATTTTTATTTTTATAAGACATTTAACCCTTTTTTTTTTTTAAGATGTTCTGTACATAATTTTTTCGACAGTATGACATTATTTTGGTAAAACATTTGTTAATTATTTATAAATAATATTTTGTATACTACAACCTTTTATTGAACCAGAAAATATAAATATATAACAATAAATTTGGTATAAACTTAAAGACAATATTGTGTACTTACTTTAAGTATTAAAGTAATATGTAGCTGTCTGTAGGAGTCTTACCTGAAAAAGTTAATAAAAGTTAAATTATGAATGAATGTACCTACATACCTATTTGAAAATTAAGTAATATTCTTTAGAAACATTAATCAAATAAAACGTTTTCAAATTGGCACTCTTTAAAATGGCTTATGCTTAATTACCAATGGAGAATGTTAGTCTTAAATAAAATAAGGGCATTTATTTAAAAAAACCCTTTGCAGTATAAATCTTTTATAGCCAGACACTACTGTAAAGTTTAGGGAAATAAAATTAGTAAAAAAAATGTACGATTAAAATAAAAAAATGTTACATTACAGTGATTTTTTATAATTTTATCTTTCGATGTGCAAATCGTAAAAATAAAGTTTATATTTTTGATGTATTACTCTATGGCCAATAGATGAATTTTCTGAAAACAAGTATTTCTATATAAAAACATTTTTTTATTGTTTACTGAAGTTTGAGTTACGGTTTTAGCAATAAGTTTTGGTTTTCTAATTTTTAAATATTTTGTTTTTTTCTGTCTAGTATGATAACCTAGCCCTAAAGCATTTAAAACAAATTTGCATTATATGAAAACAGGTGTGCAGCACAACACTTTATTTTAATAAAATTATTGCCACCACCTTTTTTATGTTCTAGCGAAACTTATTTTTCACATTTTTTTGTTTTTAAATTTTGTTTTGATAAGTAAATAACATTAATTGGGTAACCTAAATTAAAAATAAAAGGTTTTACAAATTAAAAAACAAAAACAAGTAAAACTTACTTTTTTATCATTCATATACGTTACTTAGTTTTAATAGTAAAAAAAATCAAAAAACCCGTAAAGTAAAATAATTTTACTTTAAAAAAACATAGTTTGTTCGAAAGACTATAATAAAATTTTAATAATATATTATATAAACAATTTAAAATTCTCATATTAATAAAACATTCTGCTTGCTTTTTAGCTCCATATTTTAGACGGTCGTTATAGAAAATCTCCAGTTTTTTCAACCCTCATTTATATTGACCCCAAACTACCCTTTTTCTTGCTGCCTTACTCCATAAATTTCACCAGCAAACCGGGAAAGATCAATCCACACAAAAACAAGCCTATTTCCATTTTTATGACCCCGGTAAATATGACGTCTAGCAATCTAATTAACAATAAAAGCAATAAAACAAATCAAATTGGCAATAAAAAGATAAACCTACAGCAGTTTAACGCCACTATGGAAGCTGTTAAAGATAAAAACAATAAGCGCAAATTTACTAGACATTTAAACTTGTTTATTTTTCTTTTGAAAGTGGCTATAAATTGTATTTTATTAAAGGGCATAAATCAAAAATGCTAAAGTCGACAAAAGTAGAAAAGTCGGCACTATCAATATCCCAAAATTACGATATCTTGATTTTTGACCTAGTTTACCTTTTATTTTAAAAAGGACGTTTACTACTTATTATATAACCATCAAACAAAACAAAAATACAAAAGCTTTTATTAGGAATCAGGATAGGTTCGTCGTAAAGAAAATAAAACTTTTTAACGACCGTTAAAAAAATTGTTTTTAGCGCTATCATAAAGATAAAGTACTTCACTTTAGTATACTACATAAAGTGTTAAAAAAGTAACATTTTTTAAGAGTGCGACGCTTCTTTTTACTCGTTGACTTGAAGTTTGGGTCAGTGCCTACTAGAATTTATCTAAATAGGATTGTATGCAATGTAATAGTAAAGGCGATCTCAACTATATTAAAAGATCTAGTTACTATAAAGACCACAATAACTTCCCATAGTTCATGTCATCCAATTTAAAAGAACCCCTCACAAACCGAAATCTCAAAATAGGCCCTAAATTAAGTTACGATGTTTAGGGAATATTTATTTATCTGAATTTTCGTACAGAAGTATCTTTCAGCAAGATGATCAAAAGATTTTGTGCCCCCAAAATCAGCAAATTTTAAGGGGTCATTCTAAAATGTAAAATAATGATGTAAATAAATTTTAAGTTTCAGGTGAAGTGCTCTCTGGCGGTATACAAAAAAGTACTTTTATCTTGAAATTTTGGAATCTGCAAAGCATAATTCGTGTGCCAAATTGTAACTAGATTGATTAAAAAATAAATGCAATATGGCAAAAAAACAAAAATAAAAATTAAATTTTTAACCCCTATAACTTGCTAACCAGGAACATTTCGACATTTTGTCGAAGGACTCACTAATATTATTAATATTATATAAATAAATATATATATATATATAATTATATATATATATACAGGGTGTTCGAAAAATGCATTAGGAAATTTTAAGGGGTCATTTTGCATGCTTTTTTCTAACAAGCAATATATTAATGTAACATGCAATGCAATAAATGGAATCATTTATTGCATTGCATGTTGTATTGCACATTGCATTTCACACGTTTGTACGCTGCTTAATGCTTCTACCCAATACCGTTTAAGCCGCGTACAGACGGGTGTAATTTACCATGAAACGCAACATTTAATGCGACAAAGAGTCTTGATGTGGTTGATGCAACCTTCGCTGCAAATAAGATTATCCACATTTTAAACGAACATGTAGACCAACGAGGTTGTATTGCGGCTTTTTTTGTTTTAGGATATTGCTTGGTAAAAAAACCGGTCAATCAAAAGCAATCGTTGCGGGTAAAAAACTCAGCTATTTATTAAACGAAACGGTTTTACAAAATTTATTCCTCTTTATAACTGTCATTAATTAAAGTATTTTTCCTTTCGTCCACAATTTAACCCAGTTTTCCATTTCTTTATCAATAAAAATAAGTTCAAACGGATATTGCAAACCACATATCTAACGCCTTTGTGTTCGCGTAAAAACGGAAAACTGCGTGAAACGCGACTAACAATACAGCGCACATTACGCGCAAACGTCCACACGAGCGAATCTTGTTGCGATGCACGTTACATTACACTTGTCTGTACACGGCTTTAAATAAAGAATTTTGTAAAAGTAGCTAAAGCTGTATAAGAAATATTTAAGAGTTGCAGTACGTTTTACTCACTCAGTATGTTCACCTTTTTTATTTCCAATCTAATTAACTTAATTGCTTTTACTGTTAATTAGATTCCTTGACGTATATTTTCTGTGGTCATTAAAATGGAAATGGGCTCGTTTTTGTGCAGATTGATCTTTCCTGATTTGCTGGTTCGTTGAAATTTATGAAATAAAGCAACAAGAAAAGAGGTATTTTAGGGTCAATATAAATGAGAATTTGAAAAACCGTACGTTTTTGTAACACTAGTATAGAAATTAGCATTTAAATTAGTTATTAAAGTTAAAGTTCGAAATTTTATAAAGGATTTGAGTTGGGTTAGGTATATTTTTAAATTATTGTTATATTCTAATTTATATTTGAATTACTGGCAATAGGTATACTGAAATACTAATGTATTTGTTAAGTTTTTGTTTGTATATATAAAAGAATTTAGAGCCATTTACAGTATGATAGTAAACAATACACTAATAGTTAAATATTCAGTTAAAGCCCCCTTAATATTTCAAATACAGGGTTTTACAGATTTGAGGCATTCCATTAGGATCTGCGAAACGGTAAGAGATACAGGGACCAGGGCAAAGTGGCGCATTTTAATATTTACCAATATTCCTCCTTAAAAATTATATAAGAAAAAATATTTAAAAATAAATCACACATAATTAGTTTTACTTATTAAATTAAAGATCTGATGATCCGTCTTTAAGCCGCTATCATCAACTTTGTTTTTTTAATGGTCAAATGATTTTGTTACCAACCACTAAACTTTTATTTTAAATTTAAATCAAACAGCATATCACACTCTATATTAATTCGCCTTTTTGAGTTAAAGAATAATCATTGGCTATCTCACTTTTAAATTTTACGGATTTTATATCAGACGTTCGGAGACATTTCCGTCCGCAGATAAGTGTGCATTTATTTTTGCAACTTTACCCTAATATAACCAACCTTGTATCTTTAACTGTTCACAACATCCTAATGGTGTTCCTTAAATTTGTAACAGCCTTTATTATATACATATTTATTTTAGTATTACACTTTACTATTTTTTAAGTAAAATGTCAATTATATTTTATATAACTTAAAACAATTTTTAAACAAAAAGCTGTAGCTAACAATATTTAGGTTAATGCAAAAATACGGAAAGGGTAAACCATCTTAACGCATCCAATTTTGACAGTTTTGGGGTAACCGTCAGCATTAGACAAGACAAAGAAAAAAATAAATATGTGTCAATCAAGCATTAAAATTTTACATTCTGTGCCTTCATATCTTCACACCCTTCACTATTTAAATCAATTATATATCAAATCATATCAGGGTAATCCGTTTAGACAGATTATAGCTAGTCACGCCCTGCTATCTCTTAGGTGTCGTGTCGTATTTACGCCATTTATTACATCAGCAATACAAATCATTTAAATGAAAATCGTCACGCATACTAATTAATTTTCTTGGAGTTAATTTAAAAGGGAATTTCAAACAGAAATACATTAAATTTCCGAAATTTAAATGTATAATTACCAACGTAAATAATTATATATATGATATTGCAAAAATATTTAAAATATAAACAATTATAAACTCAAAAACTTAAAAAATATATTTTTAATATTTCTTGTGGATTTATACAGAGTGTCCGGACAGGTAAGTTCATAAACGATTGAAATGAAAGAGTAAGCCAAAATAATGAACGTCATATAAAAACAATATATTGCGCTTCGTTGGGAAGATATTGATTTTTAAAGTTATACTAAAAAACTTATTTTATTTATAATTTTGAAACTGTTGCCACAGTACCAATGATATTTGGGCAAGTATATACCTTATACTACTGCTTCTTTTCATAGGTAAACGGCTGTTATGTTAATCAAAATTATACAGGTTGAGACGATTTTTTTAATTTAATTTATGGATTTTTAATATTGGTGACAAATTTGACATTTTGCTTGGGCTGTTTAAGTCTCTTATGATTTTTACAACAAACTACAAAAAAGGTATACCTTATTTGAATGGATATTTTGGATCGTTTTTCATAAAATCGCATTAAAATCCAGACATACCAGCATTCTGTATTAATAACAAATTCATTTTCTTGAAGAAAATGAATTATTAAAACATGGTAAAATTTAAAAAAGTATTTATCTGTATTATTATTTTTATTTTAAATTTTAGAGACTCAAAAACGCAATTATTAATAATTTTACCACATTTTTATAATTTTCTCAAGAAATGAAATATTTTATTACAAACGAAATGCAGGTATATGTCTGTATTTAAAATGCGATTTTATAAAAAACGGTAAAAGATATCGATTCAAATAAGGTATACCTTGATGAAGATGAACAAATCAAATGGTCAAAACAAAGTGTCAAGTTTGTCACCTCTGTCTAAAACGCATACAAAAATAAAAAAAAATAGTTTTTCCCCGTATAATCTTGACTTACTGAACAGCTTATAATTGAAAAAGGTATTTTTTTTAACTTTAAAGGTCAATATCTCTCTAGCGAAGCGAAACTGTATACATTTTTTAACAGTCGTAGAACTATCATTTTTAGCTATTATTTACTTAAACAGTTAAATTATTACGTTTACAATATCATTATAATTTTTAGACAAAAGCCTTTTATAAAAAAACACATGCTTGTATTTACGAAGAATTGACGTTTTGGACAAACTAACTTATACAAAGAATTCTTAACGTGAACTCAAAAATATTTAAGAACAATTAGACATTTTTTTAAAACAAAAAACAACTTAAAACACTATTTATCGAAGTAGATGCGCCAATCCCTTAACTATAACCTTGAGACTCTAGGCAGGCTGTTTTCTCATCTTGAATATTCACAATTTGAGCGTTGCGGTCTCTTCTACATTAATTCACATTTGCAAGTTAAAGAGGGTCATTGGCAATGTTTACGTTACAGTAAGGAGCTGCCGCTTACGCCCTTTAATCATTATTTTAACCACAGAGCCGCTGTCTTCTAAGAGGTACTTGTTTATTTTAAGGGCGTTGTTATAATTGTACGATTTTATAGAATAGATTTAATTGAGTACGTGAAGAAAGAAAGGTGGTAAGTTAAAGTAATTTTCACCTCTTTTTAACCTATAGTAAGACCATAGGCGAGTAGTAACTGAATAATATATCTACAGCTAAATTTAAAAAATATAGGCCATTACAATAAAGGGAGCACGATTATTTTTTCTAGCCGAATTGTTTACATTCCGGTATTTTTTGTCTAATCTCTACTTTATAGTGTTCAACAATTGTTAGACCGTTTTCTTTCCACGCATTACCTTTTTAATTGGCAAACCGTGTATATTATATTTTTGAAAAGTATATACCGGTGCCAAAAATTCATTAGACAAGTCATACCTTCTAAGGTATTTAATTAGCGATATTACAATGAGATTTAGTGCAGATAAATGGTATAGAAAGAGGGCAGTTATCGCATATTTTCTGTCTCCCGATAACTTCCGGTTTCATCCTAAATGGTCTTGGTTTAAGTTTTTTAAATGAAACATCCTGCATACCGACTTTTATTATTTTTTTAAATATATCGAAAATATTGTTTAGGGTGGCAAAAACAAAATATCATTAAATTTTGAGCCCCTAATATTAGTATTTAGAGGTCCGTCTCCATTAATTTATTTAGATTTTTATTTTTACTTTCATTTTTGCGTCAAAACCCCTAACTATCAAGGTTAAAAGGTTAATGTGCACATATATCTTTAGAGAAATAAATTACCTACAAAAACGTCGTATTAAAAAAAAAAAATAAATATATAAAAAAATTAATTGACTTTTAAAAGATAATTAAAACTTAATAAAAATTTAAAAATAACGAATAAAACAAATTTAAAAAAAGTGAAATCGGGTAATAACATGAGGTATTAAAGTTTAAAAATCTTTTATATATTTAGTTCTGGTTTGTTAACTTTTAGTAATTTAGCGGAATGTTATTACCTGACTTTTTCTGAATTTTTTTATTCATTACTTTTAAATTTTTAGGGAGTTTTATTTATCTTTTGAAGTCGGTTTATTTTTTTCTTAATATTGATTTATTACAAAAAATGTATATAAACATTGGAGTGATCGTTATTTAGGGTATGTTTAATTTTTTTTCACGATAGTTCTAAATGGGTTCCAAATATATCCAGAAAAATTCGTGCCAATTTTAGAATTAACCCGGCACACACGACAGCTAATGTGTTGAGTGAAATTCAAATAAAAAAGTTCATTATTTATTACTTAAAAAAATAGTATCAACTTATGATTTTTGCTACTTTAATTGGATCAAATTTTATTCGACGACAAAATTATTAAGCAACAAAAAAGATTGATAATTTTAACCTCCAATAACTTTTAAACCATTAGGTTAGCAAAAAACATAAGTGACCTTTTTTCTAGAGCGTTAAATTTGCAACAAGAATTATCATGTGGCAATATAATCTGATTATTTGTGAATAACTTAAAACATTCCAAAGTTATAAAAGAACTTTTTCCATGTTAATTGTGTGTGTGTTTCTATTTTCAGAATGAAAATACTGTATATAGAAAGTTATTCATTAAGCCAATACTGGGTTAGTAAAAAGAACCGCAACTCTTATATATCTTTAAAACTACTGAATCCAGATTTACCACATTTGGCACCTAAAGTATTTTAGACATGTAAAATCTAACAGTTCATATTTTTAAAATTTTATCTCTATAAGTTGCTTAGTTATGATCCACTACACTTTCAGCAAAAGCTACAAGCCTTAATATCTTTTAAACCGGTAACCCTGTGTTTATAAAATTTGGTATTGAAGGGTTTTAGGTATGCTTAATTGATCAAATATATTAGCGTTAATGCCAAATTTTAATAAAAATGCGGTGTTGTCATATCTCAACAAATGGTAAAGATTAAATTCTAAAAGTTTGTAATTTTTCTAAAGTTGGCAAGCTTGGCAAAAATATCACGTGTAGCGCAAAATTTGAAAATCTGACAACAATAAAGATATTACTGTATAATTCTACTTGCCTAGAAACCTTCAAATACGAGTCTCTCCGCGATCTTCAAATTGTGCGGTCACGTTTTGTAGGAGGCTACATAGCTTTCCCGGGTAAGCAGCTGAAGGAGTTGTACGGGCGTTTCTGTTCCTTTGGGGATCGAGAAAAGACTCACGCTAAATTGATAGCATTCTTTTGGAACTAAGCGCTGTGAGTGAAGATTCCTAATAATCCTGATGTTTTTAGGTTGGCGGGGTGCACGTGTTTTCGTAACGGCCGAGGATGGTGGCGGCCTCTACTGGAAGCGTCAGCAAGTGACAGTGAAGGTTATGCACAATACCAGTAGCAGTTATTTGGATTGACAGCTACAATTTATGCATTGAATCGATTATTATTTTGTTTCGAACAAAAGTAAACATTTAAACCGGAATTTCTGGGAGGGGAAAGCCCGACCATCCAGATTTTCCACGTACAAAATTTTGTTAATGCAACTTAAGCGGTTTATACGATATTTAAGAGTTCAAGTAGTTTTTACCAACCCAGTATATGGCACAAATATAATGGCAAAGCTAGAGTATAAAAGGGCTTAAACGCGTGCCGCGTAGCTCAGGGAGATAAACATTGGGCACCCTTTCTCCACTAGACACCGGTTGAGGGGCGGCGAATGCTTGTTTCCTCTACATTAGGCAATTACGACCGGAGGCATAATATGGATATTAATTGTGCTTATTAAGTCCCCCTAAATAGATTTGTAGCTTGGTTGTGTATTAGGTTTAAGTGTGAGGGAAACAGACAATGACCTAGATTGTCTAAAGAGGTTGGAAATTAAAGTGAATATCTTTTCTAAATGAGACTTATTGTACCTGTTATTTTTTAACCTAACTACTGGATTTATAGTGAATTTAAGGTTGAACATAGATAATTAATTTAACATTTAAAAAGGTCTTATTTTAGGGATCTTAATAAATAGTTTAGTTTATAACCTAGTATATGAAATCAATTCATTAACCTACTACAAGATGGCGGTACTTACTTAAATACTTAATTTAAATGTTCATATATTAACAAAACTATTAAAGTTACATACCGGGTGATGCATCGCCAGAGTGGCCGTAGAAAATCCCACGTTAATTTTTACCTTTAAATATTGGATTTCCTACTGATTTTGCAACAAAAGTGTACAAGACTATTTTAAAGACAATATTTAAATTGTAAAAATTATCAATATAAACCTTTAGTTTGGTGGAGATATATAGATGGTATTTTTATATACCAACATGACAAATACTGTTTAAATAATTTTTTACACACAAGAACCAACAGTAAGTTTACTTTAGAAAAGAATACAACTCACAACTACCTCTTCTTGACATTTTAATAAAAAAGATTTAAACAATTTTGAAATAAAAATTTACAGCAATCCTACACATACAAATAGATGTTACTTAAATTTTAACTCAAATCACCCAATAATTGTTAAAGAGGTTGTAAAAAAGTCTATTTGATAGAAATAAATTCATTTGTTCTAATAAGAATATAAATAATAAAAAAAAATATTTAAAAGATACTTTAATTCTTTTTTTTCTTATTTTTCTAATTCTATATTTTTTATTTTTGTTTAATTTTATTTATGACAACGGTGGCAGACTTGCAACCAGAAACGTTGATTTTAGTTCTATTTTACTAGTTTTAAATTTTTTTGTTTTTTTTTTTGTACCCAAATAACTACTATCAATTAAATGAATCCTCCGGACCAATACAGAACATATCTTCAATTAATTATATAACTCACTACTAAAATTCCGTTATATGTTACTAAGCCAATTTAAAGTTAGTCAAAAAAAACTATTTTTTAAATCATTGCGCCACCTTACATACCATAATGAAACCACCAGCAGTAAATGAGCCGTTAAAGCCAGAGTGGTCTAAGTCAAAATTTAACGGATCTTTGCTTTAGTGTTTTCAAATTCCTGAAAATAATTTCCGTAGTGCAAATGTAGGATGCCATGCTTGTTAGAACTTTCTACGTTGGTGAATTGACGGTATCATTATCAGAGATTCAAAAACTCCTAAGTAAAAACTACGATTTGTTACACTTTGACTTAGACTACTCTAGCTTTTTAACGACAACTAAAAAATAATGCATAACCAATAAAAAAGTAACACGTCAATTAAAAAATTAACAAGACATTGTATTCATTACTGGTGGATTTATTAAGGTATATGTCAGGTATGCACCGATTTAACAACTAGTTTTCTTAACACTTAATTGGCTATTAGAAAAAACCAAATTTAGTGTGTGAGCTTATCAACGTGTTTGAAATAGTGTAATACAATTTTTCTTGTAAATTCCATAGGAGACCTAATATTTAAAGATATCAAAATGTATAAGGGATCTCCTACGTGGTCTGGCGATGTACCACCGGGTATAATAAATATTATATTATTTAAACTATTATATAATATACAGGTGTTTATTAAAAAAATATGCTTCTAGGATTTTTATTGGGGGTTGGGGGTTTTGAGCGCTAAGACATTAGGTATACAAAAAAACCCCACCTTCAAAAATCATTCTTTTTCCATTCTTTTTTCACTACAGTACTGTTTTTTTGTATCGAACATGTTAACGAACAAAAAAAAGCTCTCACTTTTATTTTGTTCAACACCATGTTTCCTTTTCTTCCTTTCGTATGCTAAGGGGGCGGGGGTCCACATAACAATACGCCTTAAAAACATAAAAAACCAAAGGACTTTGTCATTCTTGCCTTTCTTATTCATGCCAAGGAGGGGGGTTCAAACTCCCACACACGCTTTTCCCATATATATACACCCATGCCTCTATATTATTACTAATATTACCACCAGATTGAAATACATCTGTAAGTACGCTTTAGGAAAGTATTAATTACATCTCACTTTATTAGTTTCGAAAATATGGCCTCCTAGATCAGGTATTGGCTCTATATACTAGGGTTACAAAGTATAAAGTTATAATTTAAAATTATAAAAAGCAAATAGGCCTATCTTTTCCTTGCGTATACATTTAATCTAGTAGATCCCTCCGAGGAAGGGAGGGGGATTTTTCGCGCCGGGAGGAGATGGCGAAATTTCTGATGGGCCACACCCTTGATCAAAAACTGTTTAACTTTAATTTTTACTGGTATTTTTATATTGTGCGAATACATGTTTAAAAATTGTATGTACTTTCTCCACAATTGCATTTAGCATGGATACTGTAACAAAACTTTTTATTAAATTGTGTGGTTTTCATAATTGTGTTGACTGAAAGTAAAATGGTGCAGGGTTTGTGCATATTTTTGAGCTACACGGGTATTTTTCTAGGTGCGAAGACACATTTTTTACTGTAGTTTTATCACCATTCGTAATAAATTGTAAACCAATTAAATACCATATTATTGGAAATAAAAAATTAACTTTATACTTTAATCCGGTCTTTAAAATAAATCTTTTATTTTTAGATTATAGACAAAAAAGTTTAAAAGGGAATCAGTAAGCCTAAAGCCACGGACAACGACTATCGAAAGCATCAAAAACCTTTTCTGTAGTGTTAACAAGTTTTCTAAACAAGAGTCTTTTTCCACCAGTTTTACCGAAAACAACTACAAATTAAATCAGATAAAAGGCTATATTGATCCTCGTTCGTTATTTGCTGCACAACTTTCAAGAAAGTTTCTTTTGGGCCAAAAGCGCTGGAAGATTAGAAATACTGATGGCTAAAAATTATTTCTTTTGCCAGGGTGATACTAACTAGGCTTTTTTCTTATATAAATTTGGGATATGTACAAATTTAAACAGTTACTTTAGGAACAAAAACTGGACATAACGAGTATTAACGTGTCTATGTAAGTTGCCGTTATATGGACAACTTTTTATTATTAGAGGCAAAAAGCAATACTATAAATTTGCACACTTATACCTATCCGTATATGCATGGAGAGACAATACATCGGCGATCAAAAAATGGTTTAAAGCACGGCTTAAAAGCATGCTAACGTAACTTAATTTAAAATTCTTTATGCAACCACCTAAACCCATTTTGTTCAGGGTTTTTATCCTAACCTAACAGACGCCTAACGGTTTTTTTAACGGTTTTTACTATAGTGCAACTGCTCTTTATTACGTGTTTATTTTAACGATGGACGCAACTTTGGATCCAATGTTTTTAACATTAAACTTTTAACTTACTTGTCAATCCATCAATCAATCAAATTTTATGGTTATAAATCTTCTTTTCTAATTTTGACGTACCAAGGTCGGGATTTGTTACCGATCGCGATACGGATACGTGTGCCGTAATAATAAGTTTAACGAAGTAACGAATGGGAACTAACGTATCGCTACTGCTTAAGCGCATTACGATACAAATATGGATATGTAATCATTTTTTGAACTGATTTTTGTCTCTATTAATTTTACTGTTTCTAAAAAGTTCTGTAAAATAAATACCCGAAATGCAAACTACGAGGTTTGACCAAAAATGTAATTTTTGCTCAAGAGTAAAGTATCTGTATTTTTGATAATATCGAATATATAAAAAGAAATAGGTTTAAAATTAAAAAATACTTCTAATTATGCAATTTTGTTTAATTACGGATTTTTTTTGTTTTCCAGCGATAATCAAGAAAATATAAGTTTGTACAATGAAACATTGTACGTTATATCTGTTTTGATAACCGTAAATTAGAAAAGTTTATTTAAAATTGTTCTATAAAATTTATAATTATAAAATTCAATTTTTACCATTATTGCAGAAAAAAAGTGCAAATAAGCTGCATATTTCAAAATAATTTTAAATTCTAGAAAGACAATCATTTAAAAGCCTCTGACAAGTACTTTATAACCCTACAGTTCAGTTATCTACTTCAAGATGGCGGTACTTTAATAGTTACCCAAATACCTTATCTAGATGATCATACTCGTATTTCCAAAACTTAGTTAGATCTACCTTACGTGATATTTTCTTAAAGTTCTTTAAAAGATAATTTTATTGGTGATACTGTTGATAATATACAGGGAGGGACAAAAGTCCATATTTTTTTAATAAATCGCCATTAAAAAGATATTTAATAGAGCTCTTAGAAAATATCACAATTGGCCCATCTAACTTTATTAGTTTCGGAATTATGACCATTCAAATCAGGTATTAAGGTAACTTTTAATCTACCGCCATCTCGCACTAGGTATAAGTATCGACTTTATATTCTAGGGTTATAAAATACCTGTCAACAGTTTTAAAATGATGTGCCACAAGAAACCCTGTCCATTCAATATTTTTTCCCAAGATGTTTCCCGGCAACCATCTTAAAATTTTTACCTGTCAATTTCACGCTTAAAATACAGGGTAATCATTTTTAAGTCGACACTATTGCTAACTTTCTTGTTATTGGAGATACGAAATCCGTTAAATAAGCAAAGTAGTAGCATTTTTTTCGCTGATTAACGTGCTGTCAACAGAAAAAACATTTGAACATCGCGGCCATCCTCAGGAATTTAATAGTAAACTGGCATTTTTAATTTAAATATACACCCTGTATATTGCATCACCATAAGATGAATATTTTAAAGAGCTTTAGAAAAATACCACGTTTGATATGTCTATCTCCTATAATTTTGAAAATATTGCCATCAAATTCTGAAAATTATGTTAACTTTTCATTATCTCTACAGTTCCAAGCTATTAGCACAAAAAAATTAATTTAATGTTGATGCAATATACAGGGCGTTCTATTTTAAAAATGCCAGTTTATTATCAAATTCCCGAAGATGGCCATATTTCCGAAACTATTGAAAATTGGATATAACATATAAGGACTTTTTAATGCTCAATGATAGATCTTTCAAATGGTGATATAATATACAGGGTGTTCTATTTTAAAAATCATATTTTTTGAAATAACTCAAAACCGCGATGTTTAAGTGTTCTTCTGTTGGCAGCACGTTAATCAGCAAGAAAAATGCTACTCTACTTTGCTAATTTAACTGACTTCGTACCTCCAATAATAAGAAAGTTAGCAATAGTGCCGACTTAAAGATGATCACCCTGTATAGTATTTATGCACCAATTTTATATCCCCAACCAGGGGAAAGGGAGACAATAAAGAAATGCACTGTATGTTGTATGTTTTTTTATACGTATAGAGGTTAAAAATATTCTCAGGTATCTGGTAATTTTTCTATTACTATTTTAAATAACGCTTTTATTTAAATTACAAAAACTTATTCAGGCAGTTCTTTTAATGGTTTGTATGTATAATTATATACCATTTTTTCATTTTTCTAATTACCAATTTTTTAAAAGAAAATTATTTTTAAAATATATTTTTCTAACCTAATAATGCTTTTGTTAAAATTGCTAATTAACTCTAACTACCGTGATATTATTTCCATTACATCAGCAAAAATACTTCAGAAACTCAATTTTTACACTGATTAAAATTCTAAACACTATTTGTAGTTTAATAATTATTATTTTAATTGCTAATTGTTAATAACTAGCTAGAAAAAAATATCTTTTAATTAGCTAAAAGAGTTACGAGAGCAATTTAATTTTTAAATCAAAGATTTTTATAAAGTAATTTAATCATTTTAAAACACATTGAATATTTTTAATTATCTATTTGCTATAAAAATTACTATTAAAAGTTATATTTGTTTAAATGCGTCAGGTATTGCTTAAAATAAAAAATTAGTTGTGTATTAATTAAGTAACGAAATATGTATTTAATGCATATATTTAAAGTTAAGAGTATAGGAGGTAGCAACGTTTTCGAAAAGAATTTTAGGTCAGCTGATTTTTTGATATGTTGTTCTCCTTCCTCTTCTGGATAGACTCTGGGCTGCCTGGCTGGCAGTAGTGGTTAAGCGTATTACTTCGCATCCTACCTGTACCGGTAATAAACCAAGGTTTTGAAAACATTCTAAGAAACCTAATTTTTAAACTCTTGTCTTTCGATGGGTTTACCAAACATACTTTTTTTTTCTGGCAAGAGAATTTTATCATTGCTAATTATATTATACAGTCGTCCCCCTTCTAACTTCTAAACAATAATATATGACCAAGGTCAGCATTTCTTCATACATCAGTGACAGCACTAAATGTCAAGATGACAGCTCTAAATGTCAAGGTCACAGGTGGGCGCCAACGCAACTGCTAGCGCCAGCCAGACAGCCGAAAGAGGAGGTAGAACAACATATAAAAAAATCAGCCAACTTAAAACTCTTTTTCCCGACGTTTTTCCCGATACCGCTGAGACTAAAGAATATTAAAATATTCTTAAGAAATTGTATAACTTATTTCTTTTTGCTTTGAAAAATATTTTCTTAATATATCGAGTAAAAGCAAACTGTCATCGCGTAGCTTTAAATGTGAAAAGTGTCAAAAAGTAATGGTATATAATGAGACGAGCACGAAATGTTACTCATTTTCCACGAGTATGACTTTTGCAACACGAGCCGCTTTGAACAAACCACGAAGGCTAAAAGCCTAAATACTAACGTACCGTGGGTGTCTCAAGCGAGGTAAGAGGGAGCCTGTTGTCACGGGACTTAAATATTTGAAGATTTGGGTCGAAAGAAAAGACGTCCGCGGGCAGCAGGTTTCACATTCTAGAAACTCTAGGGATAAAAGAACCGACAAAGTGTGAAGTTCGGGGCCAGTCCAGTTGGACCGTATAGGGATGCATACGGTACCACGAGTTTCCTGTGGAACTATACTGGACAATTCTTTAGAGCAGAAGCCAGGCAAGTACCTATAAAAAAACGATAAATCCCACAGCCCGACGATGGGCAAGAGAGGGAAGCCTTTCTGTAAATGTAGGATCAATAATAAGACGAACAGCTCTTCTTTAAATGGAATCAAGAATGCTTAGGGTTGTGGGGGATGCCATGCCCCAGATGCGAGAACAATATTCCAAGGGAGGTCGGATTTGGGACACATAGGTACACAGTGTATAAATTAGAAGGGGAAAAATACATTTTGGCACGAAAGAGAAATCCAAGCTTTTTTAAAGCTGCCGTGGCTATAGATACATATAATGTGTTTATGCCAGTTGAGGTTACTTTCAAATGTGACTCCCACAAGATTGAAGGTGTCCTTGCTCTGTAAAATTTGGCCGCTCATAATTAGAGGATGAGTATTTGGTGACTCTTTTCTCCACAAGGAACATGATTGTGTTTTGGATGCATTGAAATGGACGAGATTCTTGGCACCTCAATCCAATATTAAATTAAGATCCTGCGAAAGACATATCTGCATCGGTCTGCGTTTTCTTTCCAAATCAGGTTTAGTGATGGGTTTAGGAACCTAAAAACTGGAGTGAACGATACTATCGTCGGCGAAACTATGAATGGAATTAGTTGTGGACGAGAGAAGGTCGTTGATGTGAAGAAGAAACAATGTTGGTGCCAGAACCGAGACCTGAGGCACTCCAGCATTTACTTGGTGAAAGCTTAAAGAATGAATACAATAACTGATATACGTCGATCAGATAGATAACTAGAGAGCCAAGTACAGAGTTTAGTTGAAAGACCATAGAAAGGAAGTATATTAAGAAGTGCGGCATGCCAGACCTGGTCAAAAGCTTTGGATATATTAAGAGCAACGATCTGGGAGTCACCTAGAAACTCAAGAGACTTATTTCAGCAGTGTGATACGAAGGAAATAAATTGAATCTAGATATCCATTTTTAACAGCTGTTTGACCGAATTGCAACACTGTGTTCCTTAATTTGAATAACCAATTAAAGTCTAAAATTGTTTATCAAATGTTACTGGTTTTATTATTGGTTAATTTTACTTACCTATTAAAAATCGTGACCTTGGCTAAAGAGTCATATTTTAAAAACAGAGGTTGTTAAAAACATAAACAAATTATTGTATTTATGCACATTTAAAGCAACTTATAACGGCCGTGGGTATGGAACCATATCGATACCCTAATTCGCAAATCAGCTAACTCCATTTTCGTTCAAAATAAAGAGTTAGTTACTTGAACTATTATAAAATCTAAATTAAAAATAATTTCTGTGGTTTTTTTACTTTAAATTACTTTAAAAACATTCATCTACGTAACAAATGATAAAAAAACTCTATTTTAAATTATTTTAATATGATTTATAAAATATTTTTGTCTCTGCTGTAAAATTTTGTGGATATGGAGTTAGCCGATTTGCAAATTAAGGTATCGATATTACCTGTTTAAAATCACGTTAATAATGTATAATGTATAAATTTTTTAACAATTCTAAAAAAATTAATGATTGTATGTAATCGCCCAAAGAAAAATTACGTAACTCCGCCCTTTTGATAAAATTAACGCGGTCTGTAGCCTAAACTTTTCAAACAAATGATAGAAACTTAGTTGATTTGTTTGTAGTTGCTACGAGTTTTCTTCTAGAAGAGCAAAAAAGTTCTGTGCAACGTAAGCATTTTAAATCCTACCAATTTAGAACTTTTAAACATACAGCCTTTTTACAATTTTCAAGTTAACCTTAAAAGTTGCGCGAGTTTTTCGTGTGTTTAAAATAGTAATACATACTTTATAAATAAATTAAAAAAGATACTTTTAGCTTTGGTAAGTTCTTAATAGCAGCAAGGTTTAGAAGGCCCCAAGAAACCGGCTCGATATTTTTTAATCTTAAGAAAATGTCACGAAAGCTTTCTTAAATTGTGCGCTGATCATACCAGGTTGGGAGATTTTTTACTGGACTGGAAAACATATTTGGTGAATTTTCCACCTGGGATATTTTAAGGCACAGTTGGACGTGACAAAAATACAACTGACTTTTGCAGTGTGAAAAATATTTTAATAATTAACTTATACAGGGTGTTTCTTAACAAAAGTAAAAGTTTTTAGAAACTGCCTAAAGTAAAGGGCAGTTTGCTTTATTAACATGGGTTAAAGTCAACCATTTGGGAGATATCGCGGTATAAAAGTGGCAAAAAATGCCGTTTTCATTTTTATTTTAAAAACGAAAAGTGCTAACGGAAAAAATGTAACCACTATAAAAATCGACTTTCTGAATATTTTTGCACTTTTAAGAATTAATTAAAGACGTAGAAATAAAGGACCACTCTCCTTCTGGCTAACCAAACTTAAATAAATACTTATGCAATGACCTCGAAAAATTTAGTTAGCCTTGTTTATTTGTAAAATTTTTTTAACGCTGGTATTTTTTTCATTAAAATTACCACTTTTAAACAAATGAAATGTAAATTATATAGTCCCGGGACGTCTAAAGTTATTTTATAAAAAAAAATATTTATCTGCTGTCAACTATTAACGGATGTAATATATATTTGACATAAGTTGGTAGTTCAAATACAATTATCCCTTTGACTTTTGAGCCCATGTTTATAAAGCAAACTCCCTTTATTTTAGCAAGGAATTACCTTCTAAAATTTTTCAAATTTGTTTAGGAACACACTGTATGTAATATTACACTGCACAATTAATACTGTTTATTTATAACCAAGTCTGAATGTGACTTTTACTAAGTAACATAAAGTAAAAGTAACCTTAGAAACCGTCTCAAAAATTCAAAAATTTTCCAACCTAACTACTTATCTCATAATTTAGACATATCTGTCTCTCTCTCTCTCTCAGTTATAAATTTACGTTAGCAAGAGGACAAATGGACCAAAAATTTCATTTTTCAAAAAAAGTTATTCTTTCTAAAAATTTTTGCTTGTAAGAAAAAATAGGATTCATGAAGAGAAAAATGTAAATTTTGTATACAGCGTTCGCAAAAACTTAAAAATATGATTTTTCTCCAAGAGTAAATTACGTGTATTTTTCATTTTCTAGCAAAATGTCATTAGAAAAATTTATTAAATAGAAGGCTACGCTTTTAAAATTTAACATAAATTTTAATTCTAAACAAGTTTTCCAAATAGTATTTTTCTCTAAGTTCAAAAATAAAGATAGTTTTCTCTCGTGTCATATTCGTTAATTTGCACCTACCTCGTATACGCTATGATTTAATTAAATTTGGGTGTTTTGTGAGTTCTACTGTATGCAGAGATTTTTATCAGGAAAAAAAATCCAACTTACCTCGTATAGAGATTAAATCGAACTAAATTAACTACCGTAAATTATCCTTATTACCCTTAAATTTCGAAAAAATGTCAGCTTTGTTATTCTTAAAACATTTAAGTACCTATATGTAGATCAATTTAAAAGACAAACGTAAACTTTTACTTTTTGTGGTTCAATAAGACCAAAACTAACCAAAACTTAAAAGCCCCTTTAGATTTATGTTCCACGTCATTTCTGCTTTATAAAAAACAGCTTAATTTTTAAAAAACACAACTTTATTATGATGTCAAAAAATTAAACTTTATTGAGATTATGGTAATAAGAAAAGATCATAGAATTTAAAAATGCGTTTGTTTTTTGAATTGACCCAAACGTACGTAAATGCTTTAAGGATAACAAAGCTTTGGCATTTTTTGAAATTTAAAGACAATAGCGATAATTTATGGCAGTTTATTCAATACGATCTAATCTCTATACGGGGTAAGTTGGAAAAGCAAGTTTTTCTTTCTATTTTTTGATAGAAGGCTTTGTTTTTAAAATATGACAAAACATTAAATTCTAAACAAATTTTTCAAATAATATTTTTCTCTAAGTTCAAAAATAAAGGAAGTTTTCTTTTGTGTCATATTCGTTAATTTGCACCTACCTCGTATACGCTATGGTTTATTTAAATTTTGATCAGTGTTTTGTGAGTTTCGTTGTATGCAGAGATTTTTATCAAAAATACTTTTTTGAGAAATCAAAAATAAAAAAGTTTTCTATATGGTTTAACATTTCTGGCGGTCACTGTAGTAAGGCATTATGAACTCAATAGAATTTTTACCAACAACAAAACTAATTAATTTAAAATAATTTATGTAAAAAAATATTTTAAACGGTTTTATTTAACTAAAAGCTAAACAATAGATTTGGTAAGTCCTAGCTACCAGCATTCTCATTAAGCTGGGGTATTAATCAAACAAATAATTAAATCGTTGGGCACTTGACATTTCTATCATAATATTTACTCTGTAGACGCTACGCACCGCATATTGATGAGAAGATTAGTGTGATCTGGTAGCTAAGACTTACCGAATGATTTTTTAGCTTTTAGAACAATAAAAACGTTTACCAAAAAAAAACATAATTTAATTAATTAGCACCAAATGTAAAAAAAATATGTATATCGTAGATAAAATAAAGGCAAGCTATTCGATTAGAAATTTTCCACCATCTAAAATCAGATCAAAGCCCACGATTAAATTCTTAAACCAACCGGCATAATATCCAAAACCCGGCCAAATTCTTCCTTAAAATTTTCTCCGGTGCTCCAATTTTAGGCTCACAAGACATTACCCCGTTTAATCATAGATCTTCCGATTAAACGCCAAAAACCGGGAAAGCCTCTGGCCCCGAGGCAATTTCTCCAAAACGGCTTTCTCTTTAGATAAAACAAGGTATAGGAACAAGGGCAAACGAATGGATTAATATGTTATTTAGGAAGAAAAGTGCTCTGGATGGAAAATGACGTTGGATGTGGGAGTAAAATCCTTTGTTTGGAGATTAACTATTTAAAGACTATTATGTAAAACACAAGCCTAAAGATATATGTTGCTAAATGAAATAACTAAGCAAATCTGATACAAGTGGAACTATTTCTGTTTTAAGTAATTTTTACTGACAATTTTACACCACTATATTTTGACTAATCAATTGTGTAATTTTAGTTGCGTGACCATGACAATCTAAGTATGTTTTAAATTTTTATTCTCCTGAGGTACCCTGGAGCGAATTATGGTGGAAATTTTTTGACATTGACATCATTGAATTTGTTTTTACGTCATGTCTGTCATTTGCATACACAATTAAAGAAAATGCTATTTTCTCCCGGTTGTAGTATCTTAGACGTACGATAATAGAAAGCATGTACGGTTTAAATCTCTAAATGACATTTGTATAAAACTACTGTTAGTAAAATAATATTTTAAGACTAAAGTAGTAAAAGTAATTAAAGAGCAGCTATTGCAATTTGCTATTGGTTATATGGAAAATATTTATTTTAAGTTATATTTTTTAAGCTCGTGTTAAAAGCACAAACATAAAATTTAAAAGATATTAGTTAACACCAATTTGGTGTAAAATTTTTTAAGGAATACCACACGTGCTTAAATTATTCCAGGAATTTTTTTGTGTTTGCGACGTCTTTTAAGAAAATTCAATTTAACGTTTTCTTTTTAAAAATGTATTTTAATTTGGAGAAAAAACCATTTAAGTAACAATGTTCCATATTCAATGTTCCGCACCTCAAAAACCATTTTTTGTTCTTAAAACTTTTTTCTCTCATATGAAAACAGTTTTGATAAGGATGTCAGATATATGAGATGGTACAGTTTCTTACACGAATCCCTTTTTTTGGCTCTTCAAAATTTATTGCACCCCCTGAAAGTCATCCGGGCGGCGTCCATAGACTACATACTTAAATTAATTTTACAAGAAGTTTTTTCTGTTTTAAAAGCTTTTTGTGTGCGCATATGACGATAATAAATTATATTATAAAGTTGTATATTGCGGACGATAAAATAATTTACTTTCCAAGGATATTCTTTTTTACTTTATGAACATAAAACAAGCGTACGATTTTATGTATTTTTTATTTCTGAACAATCCACGAAACAGACGCGGCTCGTCCATAAGGTCATTTGGTCAATGACCCACCTAATTCATATTAAAAGTAAAAAATAATAACAAATAATCCTAACAAAGAAAAAGCACAAATCCAATATTATGCAAAAACTCCCTTTAAATCTATTATTTACTATTTTATTAGAAAATTTACTAAGTCATAGTTTAGATATATACTTATAATTCCGAAAGTTAAAAAGAGACGTATAATCTTACCACGGTCAATGCCTAGAGGCAACTCTTAATATAATGAGTGAATACGTTGTTTATGCGGTTGCTTACAATCGCAACTGCATAATATTATTTTTCGCTTTTGCAGTCATTTGTTTTGGCGGAGGCGCAGGGTTTATTGTAAAATATAATAATGGAAAAAACTTGTTTTGTTTTCAAATTAAGTAAGGTTAGGTGGGTTCAACTATGTATAAAAAGTATTACAATGTAAAGTGGGTCGTGCCTTGAAACATTAAAAACAATTAGAAATAAAAAAAGAGCTTTTAAAAAATCGAAACCCGCTTTGGAAGTAAACCAAAAACAAAAAGGATAGTTCTGATTAGTTAGTACTCAACCAGACTACCAAAGACAGATGAAAAGAAGAAAACAGATACTTCAAACCGTTAAAATTTAAAATGATATAAATATTTATAAATTTAAATCAGAATTAAATTGATTAAAAAACCATAATTGTTTTTAGCGGTTGTAAAATAATGGTATTTTAATATTGTTTTTGCAATGCATTTTTAAATACACATTTTTTCGGCAAAAGTAGAAACATATCATTGTTATAGTTAGTCCATAAGAATATTTATGTTTATTGTATAGAAAATGTAACACGTTGTATAGAGAGCCACAATTAGTTGCTTATAAAATTTGACTCACCTAAGAAAAAGCCACTAGACTAGAAGCCTAAATACTACCGTACCGTGGGTGATTTAAGTAAGGTTAAAGAGAGTTTGTTAATACAGAACTATAATATTTGAAGATTACGATGGAAAGGAAAGACTTCCGCCGACAGGTTCCATATTCTAAAATCTTCAGGGATAAAAACAATCAAAGTGGAGTATGTCAAGTTAAACCGTATAGGAATGCATATCTGTGGCACCACGAGTTTTACTGTTAAAGTTGCAATTTTCTTAGCCTTATATCCTGTATTTATTAGTGAAAAAGGCAATAATGATATTTATAATAAATAATAGTTTAAAAAAACTAAAAACACGCTTTTATATGCAAACGAACTAAAAATTAGAAAATAATTTTTTATTACAAAGAGTTTGTCACTGCAGAGTAAAAAGCGTGGGATGCATTTTACTATTTTTCATAACTTTTCCCTCATAGATATTTGCAAATAGAATAATTATAACATTTAATATATTAAGCACCCCACGCTTTTATTCTGAAGTGACAAACTCTTTGTAATGAAAAATTATTTTCTAATTTTTAGTTCGGTTGCATATAAAAGCGTGTTTTTTAGTTTTTTAAACTATTATTTATTTTTCATTTTTTAGTTCGATATATCAATTAGTTTTCTGCGGTCATGTGATATTGAAATGTTTTACGAACTATTTATGTATGTATGCATGTAAAACTGAAACTGCACGCATGCGCAGATCACTCGCCTAGCTCTAACTCGCTTACTCTTTCACAGAGGATCTGTAAAGGAATTTATTTATCCTGGCGGTCCTAATCGGGATAACGGGATACTGTTTTTAAATTATTGCATTGTCATCGGTCCTTGATACGTGTGCAAAGTTTCAAAGAAATTGAATCGCTGGGAGTTGGTAAAATTAGGCTCAAAGATTCCGTTACATAGATAGATAGATAGATAGATACAACCCAAGCTAGTAAAAGCGTGTTAAAAACAGGTGTTTTCTTAAATTACTGGATTAGTAAAAAGTACCGCAACTTATAAATTACTTTAAAACCGCCAAAGCTACATTTACTTTGGTATCTAAGGTGTTTTGTACATGTAGAATTAAATACTGGTATCGGCAATGTTGCCAGATTTCCCAGTTTTGTGCTACACATATTTTGTTAAGTTTTTTAAATAGAATGCCCCATTTATTTTTATTCATTAATTTGTACGTATCAAATTTAGTAAGTTTCTAATTTTTTAAAATTCTGTCTATACTAGTTGTTCGGATATACTTTCAGCAAAAAGTAATTTAGGGCCTGAATATCTTTAAAACTTCTAAGGCTCTGTTTACAAAATTTGTTATTTAGGGGTTTTTCGGCATGCCCTATTGATCAGTGACTTTAGCATTGTTGCCAAATTTTAATAAAATTGCGGTGTTTTCATATATCGGTAACTGGTAAAGATTGAATTTTAAAATTTAAAGTCCCACTAAAGTTGGCACGCTTCTTTTATTGCAATTTAAATAAATATGTCATTTAATTTAAAAGACCAAAATATTACATGTAGCGCAAAACTGGAAAATCTAGCAACAATGATAATATCACTGTTCAATTCTACTTGCCCAGAAACCCTTAAATGCCAAAATTTGTAAACGAAGCTTAAATGGTTTTAGCGATATTAAAGCGCATCGAAACTTTTTACCTAAAATATGGTGTTCATATCTTAGCAACTCGTTAAAATGAAATTTTTAAAATTTGTGGACTTATTAAATTTAGCCTGCGCAATTTATAGCGATAAAAATAAATGGGACATTCCATTAAAAAAAAAATCGAAAAAATACGTGCAGCACAAAACAGGGAAATCTGGCAACGGTGCCAATAGTACATTTAAATTCTTATGCCCAATACCTTCCAGATACCAAAGTTGGTAAATGTAGCTTTAGCGGTTTTAAAGATATTTAAAAATTGCAGTACTTTTTACTAACCCAGTATAGTGCTTTTATTTGCAATTAAGTAGGTTCTTATTAAAAGTTTTATTTGTTTGCTCCTCGATTTGTCCAGTTAAATTTTATGGCTAAGTATAAAATCGACAACGTAATGCTCACACAAAGACATTATTATGTACTACATGAACGTTTTATTTGTCAACGCTACGTCATTACCGTCCATTATTCGGGCTTGTTTTCACGACGTTATAGCATGTTTAATTAAATTTTAGAAACCTATATTGCCTGCTTTAGTCCAGGATTAAATGCTTGAAAACACAAGTGGGTTAACTTTCCTTCTTTTACATTTTTAGCGAAAATTAAGCAAAAAGGATAAAAATTAGGCCGAATACTACTCACCCACCCATATAATTTTTATTGAAATTAGGAATAATTACGGATATTTTACAAAATAAGCATGCTATATTAAAATCTGTAATTTTAATTTATCTGTTTTTAATTTTAACAAAATAATCACCACATTTATACTTAAAAGTTTTAACGAACACATATTTCTTTCTCCATAAATTGCTTTGTCTTTGTGAGTTTGTTTAGTTATGGATAAAAAATAATAAAAATAAAGTTTTTACGAACAAGTACTTATATTAAATAAAAAGTGTGCGGCTTGGTTTTATTAATTAATATTTTAATTCGGCGATGCAGATGAACTAAATATCCGTGTTTGTCTAAATACAGAGATTAATAAAATAATTGAATGGCAAATGTTTGTAGAGCCACTGGTCTGCAGTCATGGCTAACTCGGGTCCAAAAATTAATTTTTATGCTTTTTGACCTAAATATCAAGTGTTATACAGTGTGTTCCATTATAGGTGTTACAGGACAAATGGACCAAAAATTTTTTGAATTCTAGGAAAACTGATCGCATGGTCTAAAACTAAGACATACACAATTTTACTTCGATTGAGACTATACAGGAAGAATCATAAGTAAAAATATGAAAGATACCAAAGAGTAAAGTACTTTTATTTTTGTAGTATAACAAAATTGTATGTGTATATGTTGTACGTAATTCAATTTTATGTCAAAATTTAAAGGTAAAGCATTAAAGTAAAAAATAAAAGTTAATTAGTATTTTTTAGTATCTCAAAAACGTATTAACCGATTTGGATAAAATTTGGTATACCTATTTAATATAGTCAGGCGCTTGTAAGCTTTACCTAAATTAAGATTATTGGGTCCAGTGGCGTCTCAATGGGCACCGTAGCCAATATTATTGTGAAAAACCAGTGCGCTACTGACTTTTTATAAATTTTTAATATTTTTCTGATTAAGCAATAAACAGTTTAATTTTTGGTCCATTGTATTTTTTCGTATTTGCTTTAGTTTTCAAGAAAAAATATTAAAGTCACTTTCCTTTTAAAAAGTATCCGCATAGACAATATGATATAAAAAGCAAAAAAAACAATTATTTGCTTTAAAATAAATAAGCACTTGTTTTATTCATCGAAAATTGTCATTTTGCCTATTTACTGAGGTCAAAATATAATAATCTTTTAGTATTGGATATTATTTGATGCTGTTTAGGGCTACTTTTTAGAATGACTAAACTTGGTTTTATTTTTTTGTTGGAAAACGCAGCAAGATAAATAGGAAAGACTAAAAATTTGCACATTTTATTGCTAAATGCTGAAAAACTTTATAAAAAGTCAGTGGCGTACTTTTTTACAATAATATTGGCTGTGGTTGCCCACTGAGACGCAACTGGACCCAATAATTTTAAATTAGGTAAAGCTTTTTAAGCGCACTTATTAAATTAAATAAGGGTCCAAAATTTTATTCAAATCGGCTAAAGGATTTCTAAGATATTTAAAAGATACCGACTTCTTTTAAGAACTTTAACGCCCTGTATCTCACAATGGAAGCAGGTCCGGAGATATGTTTATAGGAACGTTTTTACATAAAAAGACATAAAAACCCACCACCCTAAGTTTCGTACCACAGTTAGGAAACACCCCGTATACAGGTTTCTGCGATCCCGGAAAAAGACTGTTATGTGGACGGGAACCAAATATCCAGAGACCATGGTTAACGCAACAAAGGGTAGTTTTTCTGTTATGTTTTGTGGTAATGCTGCAGGAGAAGCTATTCCCCTTTCATAATTTATAAATCAGAACATCTGTGGTCCACTTGGACCGAAAATGGTCCTGCAGGTGCCCGTTACAATAGGACCAAAAGCGGTTGGATTGATGCCATGACTTATGAAGACTAGTTTCTAGGTAATCTTCTTCCAATTCTCAAGAAAAAAGTGGCTGGAAAGTAGTGTTCGGAGACAACCTTGTATCACATATCAACGAAAAGGTCTTATCAGAATGTGAGAAGCAGAACATACGCTTTGTATGATTGCCTCCTAATTCAACGCACATCCTTCAGCCTCTCGACTTTGCTTACATTCGGCCACTAAAATGTAAGAGGAGGCAAACATTACTAGATTGGAAGAGCAGTCAAATTGGAAGAAAACTACCAACCACATCAAAGAACAATTTCCTTTTTGGTTGAAAACAGCCTTCAATACTCTGACTAAAACAAAGCAAAACATTATTGCTGGATTTAAAAAGACAGGAATAATTTCCATCAACAAAGAAGAGCCATTAGCTAGGTTGCTAAGACAAGACCGCAATATAAATTAGGAACTTATTGCGGCATCTTTTGTGCAAAAGTTACAACACACTCGAAACAAAACCTGTCAAGAAAAAAAGATTGCCAAGAAAAAACCTGAAAGTGCCTCCAGGAAAATCATTTGTGCTTCTGATCTTTTAAGAGCAGGAACATCCGGTTTACAGGAAACTAAAAAATTTAAAAAAAACGTTCACAGCGCTCCATTTCTTCATTAACAAGCTGCAGTAACTCGAAATAAGTATTGCTTCTTCCACTGAGGACCACATCATCTTAGAATCAGAAGACGACTGTATTCCATTAGCAATGCTGGTGAATAAGAACTATGAAATGCTGGACAAGACATTCCTCAGGGGATATCGCCGCACTCCAAACTTGCAAATAACGTTAAAGGAGAACAAACATCACTTGTTCATGAAAATGATGAACTGATTCAAACCGAGCTTGTAAACAGTATCGGAGAAAAGCGCGACTTACCGGTTCTTCACGTCGTAGAGTTGCTACAAACTGAGGTCAATAAAAACAAACAAGGAGACCAAGATTCAAATTCTGTTCAGAGGGAAGAAATAGCGCAGTTCAAGGCTCCAAAAAGTATTAGAGAAAAGAAGACTTACCCCCTCTAATAGAAGATGTTAAAACAGTTGCAATCAATAAAGGTGTTTTTAACTAACGCTCCTTCTTCCATAAATATTGTTGTGGCAGATCATGTTTTGGTGACTTGGGAATAACGTAACTATCTTGGCAGGGTTGTTTCAACTTCTAAAAAAGGCGCTGTTGTGACCTGCATGAAACAAGGAAAAACTACTGGCCATGGCCGTTGATCAAGGACAAGCAGTTCTATATTTGGAAAAATATAATTCTAATAATAAAGTCCCAGGTTGTATAAAGAAAAGTTGTTTTTCTGTTCCAGAAATTGATGATGAGCATGGTTGAGTGCGTCATTGTATTTAGTTACTAAATTTTTAAAATGCTTCTAGTTTTAGGAAATAAAATTAAGAATAGTGAATTTTTTTGTGACCTCTAGTTTTATACCTACATTATGTTGTAACTAAGAATTAATGTTAAGAAAGTTAATTTCGTTTCGAACTTCTCGTTTTATGCATTATGCTGTAACCAATAATTAAAATTTATTTTGCTTGGTACCTGGTTCCATTAAAATATATTTATATTTTTGAAAAAACCTATCATAAAGGTTTTATTGGCCCATGCTTCTTAAGATACGTTTTGTTTACTAAAAACTTATGCGGGCCAAAGTATCATTTGCCCAAAATTTGGAAAAAAAAAATATTATACTTGAACACAATCTTGCTTCAACTTGCGCATTGTTACTTGTTAAATACACCTCTAAGTTAATATTTAAATCATTCTAGCGCTGATAAATTGATAGCAAAAAAAAACACACAGTGATCCGTGAAAAATGTTCAAATTTTTGGCCAAAATAACCCGCACCCGTATCTTTCTTCTTAATGCTTTTATTGTATATTACCTTTATTTTAAAAGAAAGCAATGTGAGCTATGCCCTACTTAGGTGCCAAAAACGAATACAATTTCATAATAAGCAGTAAATGTAATATGCTAAAATATAGGAATTTTATGTAACAAACCATACTTCAAGCAAATCCCGTGTATACTTAACATATTCATTTTGGGGGCGGAGGCGGGCAGGCATCAGCGAAGCATTATGAAATTTTCCGGGACGTTCCGCGTCGTAGTGGCTACAATGAATGTGAAATTGCTCTGGTGGTCGGGATATACCGCTCCGTAATGGCGAAACATAAATCTTAAGGTCTGGAGAATATGAACATAACGTGATGAAGAGCCTGTCGTTCTCCTTAAGGGATGGATGGTCTATGCACGCTGCGGATATAGGCCCACTGATTTTTGCGACTAAAACGATAAACTTTTGCCAGGGCTTACGGTAAATGCTTTTTATTATTAAAAACTAATTTGTAAAGCTAAATCGCTTATTTATGAAAGTCATTCATAGTTTTGAGTAAAGGAGAAAAATATATTTTTAAAAATTATCTCTTAAGATAATGCCAAGTTTTGGATAGAATATTCTTTAGACCTTTTGCTTTGAAGAAGAAACTATCCAAAACTTGGCATTATCTTAAGAGGTAATTTTAAATTTATATGTTTCTGCTTTACTTAAAACTATACTCGAATGACTTATATCCTTTCACAAATAAGCGATTCACTATGCAGATCGTTTAACTAATTTCCATATCAAAACATTGACTATTATTTATCGGAATACACACAACTTCATGTTTCTGTATGTTTTACGAAAAACTGAAAGTACCATTAAGAAAGCCTATATTTCAATACGTCTAAAGTTGCATTATTTTTAAGATACAGGGCCTTAAATTAAAAAAGGCCAAATATTTATAGATATTTTAAATATCCTTAAACCGATTTGGTTAAAATTTGGTACAGTCGGAGTGGCTACAATAAATGTGAAATTGTTCTGGTGGTAGGAATATACCTCTCCGTAATGGGTAATATGAACATAACGTGATGAAGAGCCTGTCGTTCTCCTTAAGGGTTTTTTATGCCGCCTTTTATAGAAAACTTATTTTTCTGTATGTTTCATGAAAAAATTGTAGGTACCATTTGGAAGCCTTATAGTTCACTCATATTTTTGGAGTTGGTTTACTTCTGAGATACACGGTGAAGAAAATTTAAATGCCCTTAAACTGATTTGCTTAAAAGTTGGTACAATCGTTGTGGCTACAATAAATGTGAAGTTCTTCTAGTAATCCGGATATACCGGTCCGTAATGATAAAACATAAATCCTAAGGTCTGGATAATATGAACATACTGTGATAAGAGCCTGTCGTTCTCCTTAAGGAGTGGATGGTCTATGTACGCAGCAAATATAAGCTCGCTGATTTTTTATCAAGTAAAGTATAAGGTAAAAAAAAATGAGGGTTTACGATAAATCCTTATTTATAATTAAAAACTAATTTTTAAAGGTATGCCGGTCGTTTTACCCATTTTCCTATTTAAATATTAATTCATTATTTACAATACACACAACAACATGTGTAGGTATTGTTAAATACACATGTGATGATGATATTTAATATGTTTACCTTTTTAAAAGCCCCGCAAATTTAGTTGTATTAGGTTTTCTCATAAAAATTAAGTTTAACTGTTTTTCCATAAATATGCTAAGAAATAAATGGAAATTTATTTAATTACAAGTATTGTTTACGTAAAAACTGTCTGCTGTCCTAAAACAACCAAAAAACATATTTGACTGGACTAATATCTTTTCACCGAAGCTTCGTTTTTGATTTCATATGCTCGACGAGATTTCGTAAATAGAACAAAAAGTAAACGGTTAGTGTCTATTTTTATATACAAGCTCTATTTAGGGTGAATCTTTAATTTAGTTTGAGCGTAGTTAATGATGTTTTTTCTGCATTGTCCGTGCCAGCCATTACACTGGATCGGACTCAGGTTTGATTCAGATACAAATCTCGATTGTGCGAAAGTAGTTCTTTTAGTTACGTGTTTAAATGCTTGCTTTTTAATTGATTGTACCCATTTTAAAGAGTATTGGTTACTTCTGTTTTAAGTTTGGAACTTTTAACGGTTTACAATATTTATTTAAATATAGAGAAATAAGAAATATTTGAAGTCCAATTCTGTTTTTTTGCCGGTTTCAAAAGATTTACAGACAATTATTTCAATATTGTCTATGGCAGGTACTTTACTTGGCTGATCAATGAATTTTGTCATATTGATAAGGAAAAAACAATGTTATGATTATAGTAATCGACTTTCAAAAAAGAAAAAAATGTTTGAATAACGATTACTTAGAATGCACTTTCGCTATGGTCTCCTTGGAACCATGACATATCATATGATAGTAAAATTCCGGAAAAATCAAGGGAAACCCATAAATATACAGTACATGCATTTTACTTACCGATTTCATTATTATACCAGTTAGTTAAGCCATGTCAATATTAAAAGTTGCATAAGCTAATGTACTTAGATCATATACCTACTAGAGGTAGTAGTGCCGCTCTACTTACATGAGAGAAAAATGTACTAAAATCTATCGAAGTTAAAAATGCGAAGAAAATAAACAAATTCACGTGTACCTTTAAATAGGTAGGGGTGCACTAAGGAATTCCATAGTCAGTGGAGTAATTTTAGCAAACGTTTATATGAGGGGCCACTTTTGTTTTTAAAAGTAATCTAAATGTACTTAAATACTTTAAGAACTACAAAGCTTTGACATTTTTTTTTTTAATTTAAGGACAAGGCAGTTAATTGAGTTTAATCTAATCTTTATACAGGAAAAATTGGAAAAAAGTCTTTTTCTACCTTTTTATTAGGAGCCCTTGCTTTTAAAATACGAAATAACTTTTAATTCTAAATAAGTTTTTTAAATATTATTTTTTATAAGTTTAAAAATATCGGTAGTTTTCTCTTGTGTAATTTTCCTTAATTTGCACCCAACTTCCTTGTATACGCTATGGATTATTTAAATTTTGATCGGTGTTTTGTGAGTTCCGATTTATGTAGTGATTTTTATCAAGAATAAAGTTTTTAAAGAAATCCAATAACAATATATTAATATATATATATATATATACATATATATATATATATATATATATATATATATATATATATATATATATATATATATATATATATATATATATTATAAATAGCCGCTGTGCTTTTATTATAAAAAACAAAATCTATTAAAATACCAATTTAATAAAATATATTCATTCTGCATATTATTCTAAGGCATTTAAGCTGACAGATCAGTTCGCAATTGGTGCTCCATAAATGATATTATGTAATTGTCGATGACTGACACATTCTGGCCAGTCAAATATTGATTTCAATTAGAAAATCTATCGAATGACACGGATGCATGGGCTAAATCAAAAGCTCATTAACAGGATCGTTCACATAATAGAACATATTAATTTACAATAAGCTGACTTTAGTAAAATGCAGTTCAATTGCCGTGTAATGTACTATACCTTCGTAAATTGTGTAATACAGGGATTTTCCGCTACACTTTTATTCGATCGTTTTAAGCTCTGGAGTATCTGATACAACTGTCAGCTCAAAGCTAAATACAGTCATTTAAATTTCCAATATAACCGCTAAAATATTATCGATTGGTATTAGTTTAGCAAGAAAAACAAAAGCACAAAAATAGAAACTTTTATCATATTAACAAACTTTTAAATCTAACTTTAGAAAAGAAAGGTAAAAACAGGTAAGGCAAAGATGTACGTATATTATACATTTTTTATTTTACATTCTATTCTATATCTACAGTGCATGCCACCCCGTACAATTCCGTGATTTGGAAAATTAGCAAGAATCCTGAAACACGCCAATTTTCATTTCTAGGAGGACACTTTTTTGTGTCAAATAAATGTTTGTTCTGATGACTTAAAGGAACATAACTGTGTTTTAGATACATCAAATTGTACAATAGTTTTGGCACCCCAATCTAATGCTTCCGCTACACATTGGGCGAACTTGTGGCCGAATTATTTGTCAAAACATTATATATAAACTGTCAGTTGATTTAAAGCTTGAGTGGTTTTTTCGAATATCCAAAAAAATTCGATATACAGGTTAAAAATAAGGCTTTGATCGGACAATTTGGAATTTTTTAGGGCAACACACTTTTACTCAAAACTATGCCCGATTAAAATACGAAATCTCGCTAAATAAAGCTGAAAGTGACGTATTTTGTATGGAAATGAGTGGGGTAAAAGTTGGGCGAATCAAGGCGAATGCAGACGAACTATCCGTCCACATAATGGTTGTTTGCGAAAGTTCGTCGTAGTTGGGCCAATGTCTGGCGGCAACTTAAGTCAAAAAATTGACGAAATTTTAAAGATTTTTAAAAAGTTTAATACTCTGTATCTTAAAAACAAAGAATTTGCGAATCCATGTTTAAATGAACTTTTCTCTTAAAATTACTCGAAATTAAAGACTCAACTATAAAACATAGATATTTTCAGTATTTTATTGTTTATGCTATACAAATAAAGATACAAAAAGTAACAAAAATAAACCCAGTAAAAATAATTATATTAACGTAATATTTTTTACATAATTTTAAAAGGACATTATCAGTTTGTTTTATCTAATTATTCTAAACAAAAACCTTTCTTTATAAATAATTTATGTCTTAAAGTGCCTGGATATGGTTCTAATTCCAGTCGATATTCTCTTAGCATATTTAGGCCACAAAAATTTAAAGCGGAGGTATAGTCTGTGTTTAAGGAGTATGACATTTTCTTGTTTAAGCTTGGCTCTCTAAAAACCGACACTATGTGGAAACTATAAGACCTTCAATATCAGCTACACCTAACCTGTAATAAGCTTTCTTAAAAAAATCAATATTTAAAATAAAATTAATTATGTTTACACCGCGGTTTGATTTCCAGACGAGGAGACGTGGTGCCACTACTGCGTCGTCTAAAAAGTGCTGTAAAAAACAAAGACTACATTTTTCAGTTCCTGAAAAGCGTTAACAAAACAGGGGATAAGATAAGTTGAACATTTAATAACCCGACCCCCACGGTACCCTGGTAGTTAGGCATAAACATTCGTGGATGTCACAACAATTTAAAAAAATGTCTGGATAAATTAACGAAGGTACGACGCGACTGCGACGCTATGTATTGGGCAACGGCTACTATACCAAGCAGCGAGCGGTAAGCGGAGAGTGAGGTAGCATTATATTAAAGAATATGATAGCTACAACCGCAATAGAATTACGGACACGGTAAAAAATCGGCGCCGAAAATCGAAGCCCTCTCATAAGCCTGCTTATAGAGACTCCGAAGCTGTCCATATAAGCGCATGGTGATAAATGGTTCGTAATTCTGCCATTTGAACTGGACTTCTATTGCGGTAGCTATAATATTCTTTGATTATACTAACATAAAGATGCTGCTGACTCTGATTTTTATGTGAGCATAACCTTACTTAACGCCATAAAGTACTCACACTTGCCGCTCTTCGCTCGCCGCTTCACGCTTAGTATCGTAGACATATCATCGCACATATCGTAGACGTATCGACATTTTAATCTTGGTTAATAATTTTATCGCTACTACATATTTTTCTACCAACATTAAAACTACTGAATTACACTATGTAAACATTTTCTAACATAATAAAGCTTCTCCAGCAGTAAACGCAGTTCTTCTAAAAAGCTTTTTAAACTTTTTTATTATCGTGTTGCATAATGTGCGTTAGTTTCTGTTCCTTTTAATAAAATTTGTACTAAAAAGCAACCCTGTTTAGAGTAACTATGTAATAAAAATTAAAATTAAATATTTTATTAAGTTATTTCTTTTAAAGTAAACTTAATTAATTTGTTTAAACGTAATCTCCCAGAAAAAAAAGCTATTAAATAACTATGGAATGTTATACAATTGATTTTTAACGGTTTTTTCGTTTACGCTATAAATATACAGTTTCTTTAATTTTACCTCTTTATTTTTCAATCGAGTCAAAAGATAACTTTAGGAAATAAAATTATTACCTAAATACTACGTCAATGTCAAGGTGGCTGCTGGACGTCATCTTGGGAAACAAATTACTAGAAAAGGGGGTTTTGTAGCACGTTTTTAAAGCTTCTGTAAAACTACTACAAGATGGCGTTACTTTAAAAAATTATCAAAATAACAACGAACGATTTTTTTGCTTGTATTTAGTGTCTTAGTACCGCTATACATGAGACTTACGAACACCGTACGCCCTACGCCTGACAAAAGTTTTGCATATAAAGTAATGTAACCTAACGGGTACGTAGGTAACATTACTTTCAATGCATTAGGCGTAGGCATAGCGCTTAGGGCGTAGGGCGTTTGTACGTGACCTATTATTAATTTATTTTGTATTGGCGCAAAAAAAACTGATCGCATTAAAAAATCTACAGTTAAACTGGACAGGTAATCTTGTGTTTGCTTTACTAAAAACTTAAACCTACCATTCATTTAATACCCTTATTGAGGTAGTCATGGAAAAAATATGTAATCCACCATTTTGTAGCGAAGGCCATCTTGGACTTACAATCATAAAATATATATTATATTGTATTGTCAATAAGATTAGAAGTGTCTACCAAATTTCAGATCGATCGGTCGTCAGGCAAGGGGTGTAATTCCAATTACTAAAGACCCAAACAAATAAACTACAGGTCAAGTTAAGCAAAACCGTTTAAAAAAAATGTGCAAGCTTAATTGGGTCCACACTGTATTTTTAGGTATTCTAATGTACTTTTTATTGTCGATTAAAGACAATATTTAATGTACCCTCGTTAGCTTTTACTAGGACTTTGAAAGCGGTAAATAATTGTCGGTGGCGCTAATCCCGCTAAAATGTCCCGAAAGCGCGTTGCAGGACTTACTTTGCCGGATAAACATTTAAGATTTATGGTTTTGGTGCTAATGTGGCTTCTAAGCGGACGACTCGCCTTTTCCCTCTAAAGTTAAATTTTGATTGCATAAAACTTACAATTCTAACAAAAAATGATCTACTGGGTTAGCAAAAAGTACTGCAACTCTAAAATATTTTAAATAACCGCTAAAACTACATTGACTAAATTTGGTATCTGGGAGTTATCAGGATTAAGAAATTTAACAGTTGTATAGGCACCGTTGCCAGATTTCCCTGTTTTGTGCTACATGTATCTTTTTAGTTTTTTTTTTTAATGGAATGTCGCATTTATTTTAACTGCAATAAATTTCGCAGAATGAATTTTCAATATTCCATTTTTATCAGCTGCGAAGACATGACAACACCACATTTTAGGTAAAAAGTTCAGATGCGCTCAAATATCTCTAAAACCACTACAGTTGCGTTTACAAATTTTCGTATTTAAAGGTTTCTGGGCAAGCAGAAATGTTATGTCTTATTTATTTTATCTGCAGTTAAAGGAGCGTGCCAACTTTATTAAAATTCCAAAATATGACAACACCGCAATTCTATTAAAACTTGGCAACAATGCTGGTATCACTGACCAATTAGTCATGCAAAAAACCCCAAATACCAAATTTTGTAAACATAACTTTAGCCGTTTTAAAAATATTTAGGTACCAAATTATTTTTTCCTGAAAGTGTAGTGTATCATATTTTAACAACTAATAAATACAGAAAATTTAAAAACTTACTAAATTTGATTTATACAATTAATTGCAATCAAAATAAATGGGCCAATTTATTTAAAAAGCTAAAAAAAGGTGTATACAAAACTGGACAATCTGGCAAAAGTGCCGATATCACTATTTAATTTCACATGTCCAAAACACCTTACATATCAAATTTTGTAAATGTAGCTTTAGCGGTTTTAAGGTACGCGCATATACGTCGGCATCGGACGGACGGTATGGAACGGAAAAAATACTCCTGTTCCGGCTAAAACAATATTTCATGGAAAAGCGCCTGGTGAGTCCACCGCTACGTCCTACAGACGCTACCAGTTCTTCCACCACACTATTCCTCTTTGTCGGCGAGAGCGAAGCAAGCAAGCGGTCAATAGTTAACTTAGCAACAACACCTGAACACGGGATTATACGCTCAGTATACGCATGTATGTTTTGTAACAATTTTTTTGATTGTATAATAAAGACGTAAAATTCTCAAAATTTGTACATCATTTACAAACAACTCCCAATGAAATTAAATGGAGCATCGCACATGGGTCTGGATATTACGCATCGGATTTTAAAAATGCCGCGAGAATATAACGATTGAATTAAAATCCCGACGATACCGATACCGCTACGTTCCATAGTACTTCATCCCATGGACAAAAACAAACACTTTTTATTCAGTAATATCTCCATGTAATATTTTAAAGACTTTAATCCAATAGCCATCAAACTAAATGAATTTTATCCTTATTATTTAAAATCCTTGCTATTTATTTCAACAATTATGTTAAGCTGCCGGTTAGTATTTTATATTTATAGCAATTTAAGTCTGTTTTAATTTGTATTACAAGATATACAGTAAACGCTGAAAAAAAGCTTAAATATAGGTATTGTCTACCAAGATTCGTAAAAATTTTGTATGGAAATTTTTAGGAAGGCATTTAATAATAATAAATATAAACTGAAAGTCCGTAATAGCTATTTATGTATCAAGGGCGTTACTAGGACTATAATGCCCTGAAGGTCAAAATATTATAATATTAAATTATATAGATTTCGACCTGATGGGCATTATAGTCCAGTAAAGCCCGTGGTGCATACAAGTTTGACTTTGATGTTTCTATCAGTTAGTCAGTTGGCATTTTTTATTTAACGATTTGCTCAAAATGGAAGAAATTCCACAAAATATAAGAGAAAAGGCCATAAAAGCGACCGAAAATCTTTTGCCAGTTAAATCAAGGCAACAGTATGATCGGAAGTATGGCATATTTGGTATTTGGAAAGATGCGAACGCAATTCTTCAAATAACCGAAACCGTTTTAATGGCATATTTTCAGGAACTGGTTATTGATTTTATTTTAATACATATATTTGTATAAACTTGATCTTTATTGTGAGAGAAATAAAATTGGATAAGCAATAAAATTTCCATATTAGAGCATTAGGGCATTATAAGCGGGCATTATCATAATGCCCGCTTATAATGCCCTAGGTGTGATAGCAGGTATTATTGCTACCATAACATATTCCGTTTCTAAGGTATTACAGATCAATAATAGATGGGTAAAACATAAATATAATAAAATTTTAAACGTCTTTTAACTTTAAAAAGACATAGAAAAAACCCATTTAAACCTAGTGCAGTTTTTATATTTTTTGGTTAACACATTAATAGGTATACTTTAGTTTTGTATATTGCTTCAGGTTGCGCCCAAGGTATCTGTTTTTACAGGGGAGGTATAATATCAATTAAAAACGTGACTCGAGAATTACAAAGATAACGCAAAGCTAGTGATATTTAAAAAAATTTGTTCTTTCCTAAATGTCAGTGATCTCACATACCAAACTAAAAATATTTAAGTAGACTATTTGTCTACACTTACACACAACATGGTGGAAGGCATCAAAAAATCGCTTTAATTTATTAAACAAAATATAGATTGGTCATAGGGTGTATACTAACAACCGATGTGAGGGGTGTTCGAAATCCTGCCGGCGGCCAAGGTCAGAAATTTAGTGGTTAGCTTAACAAGACGGACAAAGTGCAAAATGTATCGACGCTAATAGCCAGCAAGGACTAAGGCGTCGGAACACACTTTGCCGTGTCCTGCGCAACAGTAGACATGCGGACCCCACTTAGTCGGTAGGTCCCCCTGGGTGGGGACGAGGTCTTAAGTTGTCGCGCATAGGACCGTGGTTTGGAACACACGTGGTCCCGTCTGGCTGGCATCACCCAGACGTAAAAAGACAAGGCGCGCAATAAGCCGAGCAGCTTCAGTGCATGGGTTATCCCGGCCCTATTCTAAGGTCAAATGTATACTTTTACCAAAATATTTATTAGATATTCGTGCTAAAACTAATATAGACTCGGAGATGCCTGTTTTAAGTAAGCGACGAGGCAGGCTGTTAAAGCCTTAAATACTCCGATGAGCTTAAAAAGTCGGTCCTTCTTTTTTTTTTTATGGGTAAAGCTTTTTTGCCAAAAATTCCCTTCATTGGTTTTTTGAAGGTACCACCAAAAGACATGATTTTCATTCAACTATGTAAGGACATGGGTTTAACCCGTGTTGTTTAAAGAATCCCAGCGATCAGGGTGACGACTCATAAGTCACAGGTAAAAACGTCTCCTAAAAAGTTAATAAAATGTAAGTTACAACGTTGTTCGAGCCAACCCACCAATTTTTTTCGTTTTTTATTAAAAGACAGGTAATTTATAAGTATTCTATGGTTGGGACCTTGCAGAACTTCAATACACTAATTCAAAAATTGATTGTTTTTGGTTAACTGACTGGCAGTTAATAAAAGTTTAACCTAGATTTTAATAAAAATGTAGGTAAAACTTTTATTTAAATAATGGTTAATTTAAATTAGTGTCTGATCGAAATTTCGATTTTGGTTTTTTGGCCCAGATTCGGTCAAAAAATCAAGTTTTAGTTTCGGCCGGTAGCCCAGGTTTCGATCGGACTCTTATTTAAATTAACATACCTAATTCATTATTGTCACTACTAACTAAATGCAACAATGTTAATTTCAAGTTTTTATAAAAAGGTATTTTTGTTGTCGGTTAGGAGAATATTTAAGGTGCTCTTGTTAGTTTTAACTCCCAAAGCGGTAAATAATTGTAGGGGGCGGTAATCCTGCTAAAGTGTCCCGGGAGCTCGTTGCAGGACTTATTTCGCCGGATATAAGGCCAAGATTTACGGTCTTCGCACTAATGTGCCTTTCGAGCGGGAGAGTTGCCTCTACCCGCTTTAAAAATAGCACTACGGACATAGAACAAGCACAGATCCTAAGAGTTCCGCACACAAATACAAAAGTTTTTAGAACAGGTAAAAGAATTTTATTGCAAATATCAAGAAAACTAATAATTCTTTAAGTGGAGCAAGAATTTTTAACTTTGCTCATTCTCAGTTATAAAATGCAATAGTCCAAGAGCCCGTCCTGAAACTCTGTACACATAGAAATATTTTTAGGACATGCCAATTTGGCAACCCTACAAATATTATACCGGGTGCTTACGAGATTACTAGTAAGCCTGTCATTTTCTGGAAAAGTGTTACACAATTTTTAAGTTTTGGTCTAATGTATGTTTGGATAGGATGCAGATTTCATATGTTTCAGATTTTATGTGGCACATCCGGTTTAAGCGGAAATGCTCTAAACTTTGCTATTTTAAATGGAACACCCAATATATTTTTCTAAAAATTAATTCTACAGGTAATTTTAAGTCAATATATGTACCACATGATTTACCTATGGTTATTCGTTTTTCAGAAACTGACATTCGAAAATTTCACGTTGACCGCCATTATTATCAATTTATTAAAAAACAAATAATGGTAGAAACGGATTAATGAGATTTTGTACACATATTTAATGACTCTTATATCATATTACCGTAAAAATACAATTTTCGGTTTTACCGGAAGTGACACAAAAATTGGCTCTCGGCAGTAAAATAATTTAATAGTAATTCAAATAAAAGCCACTACCCCAAGCCTAAAATTTTAACAAAACACTTATTTCCCGCTTATGCGCTCTTACTTTATTTGGTAAAATTTGGAATTTGTTAATTAAATTGCATCAACTTGAAAAAACAAAACAGAGAGGATTCGCTTTTAAACCTTAAACTTTTTGCTGGTGGGGCTAACCAAATTTTTTTTTCAAATTTTTAAATTTTCTTTGTCGATATGTTCCTTAATTAAACAAAAAAAATTAACTAACCAGAACTAACCATGACACCCAGTGGGAAATGGAACACCCTATATATTTTTCTAAAAATTAATTCTACAGGTAATTTTAAGTAAATACATGTACCACATGTTATACCTATGGTTATTCGTTTTTTCAGAAACTGGCATTCGAAAATGTCACGTTGACCGCCATTTATATCAATTAATTAAAAACAATTTTTTAAATTTTCTTTGTCGATATGTTCCTTAATTAAACGAATAAAAAAAAGATTTAACTTACCAGAACTAACCATGACCCCCAATGTGACAGTTTTCCATGAGCATCTGTAGCGTTTCAAACCGATAAAATTAAGCGTCCCTGTGCTTTTTACTGTAGTCTAATACAAACATCCAAAGAAGTTTTAATATTGTATTTTTTTTTATTTTTTATTTCCAGTTCAAAAATTGGATTTTCAAATACGATTTTCCAAAACTCCTTATTTGAAATATCTCATTATCTATGAGACACTTTTATGTAGTTAAGCACGTTCGCGGTGCGAAATGCAATTACTAATTGTGCATTTGTATCAAATCGAATGAATCGACAACGGTGGCATTATTGTGGAACGGCCATGCAATTCTATTGTTTTACACTCCCGTATAACCGTAATAATATTTGGTTTGTACTGCTGTGTTTGTAGCTGATTTAGTTCACGATAATGGTTATTGCGTCAATATCGTGATTTTTAGAATATGCAATATTCGTTTTATTTACCGATTACAGAATTTTATTACATTCGATTGTGTATTATTTATTATAATATTATTAAAACATAACTATAACAAATCACAAATAAAAGGTTAAAAAAGATGCTTCAGATTGAGTTATAATAATATGGTCCAATTTGTGCCACTTTCTTGATTTATGTTACAAATTCGAGGAACACCATTGAGATCTCGGAAATGGTAAGAGATACAGGATTAGTTAAATTGGGGCAAAGTTGCGCATCTTTATGCTTAACAATATTCCGTTTTAAAAATTTAAGAATATGCAGCCGTTGCGAAATTTTTCGGCAAAAATCGAAATTTTGCGCAACAGTTTTTATTTTTTCTCGGTTTATTTAAAGAGATATTTTAAAACTAACAGCACATTAATATTGTCACTTTTTTTGTTCTATAAAATAATGTTACCAAATTTAGGATCCGACGTTTCGTCTTTGAATGGGCAAAATATTTGGTTTTGAACTTAATACACCTGTATTTTTATTCTAAATACAAAGATATATTACACTTTATATTTATGCGACGTTTCGAACCAAAAACCACCATCCACTACTTTTTTCATTAAAAATTACGTTTTTATTCCAAACGATTTTGGAAATTACAATTTGAAGGTAAGTATGCATCCATTTATTTCTATTACTACTTATTATAACTCCTTTAAATAATTTATTTACTTATATTTTAACCAACAAGCTACAAAAATTAAAGTAATTTACATACATTTACTTATAAGTAATAAAATAAAGCATTTAATTTAATCAACCGCCTCTATCAACTATATCGTAGGTTGTCATTAAAAAATGGATGCATACTTACCTGTAAACGGACATTTTGCTGGTAAGTATGAAGTTTGGGGAAAAATCGTTTTTGTAATGGCGAAATAGTGAATGATGATGGTTTTTGATTCGAAACGTCGCATCCATGAATGTAAAGTGTGATATATTGTTTTATTTAGAATTAAAATACCAATGTAATAAGCTCAAAACCAAATATTTCGCCCATTTAAAAAAACAAATTTGATGATGGTGGCTCAGAGCCGAAACGTCGGATCTTAAATTTAGTGACATCATTTTATAGAACAGAAAAGGTGGCAATGTTAATATGTTAGTTGTTTTAAAATGTCTTTTTAAATAAACCGAGAAAAAATTGTTTTGCAAAATTTCGGTTTAATCCGGATAATTTCGGAACCGCTGCAAATTTTTAAAACGGAATATTCTAAGCATAAAAATGGGCAATTTTGCTTCAATTAAACCAACCCTGGATCTTTTGCCGTTTCCAAGATCCTAATAGTGTTCCTCGAATTTCTAACAGCCTGCATATTAGTGCCTGGGTCAGTAATGAAATGGCTTTTGACAAGTCTACCACGAATATTCATACCGCCATATATGGAAGCAGCGCTTTAACCCAGCCTGTAAATGTCAAATGTTTAGAATGTCGGGTTGGACAAACGCGTCACTTTTTTGTCGGACAAGTTTACCACAATGTTTAACATGCAATTTTTAAACATTGTACCAAAAATGGTAAGGGTTATGGGTTAGTAGTCATGTAACCATAAGGCTCAAACACATGTTTTGGGTATCGTATCAGGCGGGTTTCTTACGATTGTTAGCAAAATTTTTAAAAATTAGATTTAAAACATTGTGGTAAACTTGTCCGACAAAAAAGTGACGTATTCGTCCAATCTGACATCCGAAATATGTCGAGATGGCAGTTATCTTGAAAACAAACAATATGTTGTGATACGTCATTAAAAGAGATTTTTAGTGTAGATTTTAAACTAAAATAAAAGAGTTATTTCCTTTAATATTTTAAATTTTCCCTCAATAATTATATTTGCAACTAAAATTACAAAATCTAAGTAATGAATTAAGGGGTTATATACAGTTTGAAGGCTGAAAAAATTAAATTTTCCAGATTTTTTTTCTGAGAAAACTTTTAAATTTATTGTGTGTACACATATTATGGTATCTTTTAAATGTTTTTAAAGACTTAGTATTAGTAAAAATATTTATTTGGTAAGGAGCTACAGCTGATCTCCGGGAGCTCCTCTCAAAAAAGACGTTTTGCGGTGACCACTATATCTTTGAACTGGATCCTCTGAAATTAAAAAACCAAACAGATTTTGTTAAAGTAATGTTAGTAATTAATAGAAGAAATAAGCAAAATAATTTTTTTTTTTGACAAAATGCCGGTTTTTCAAAACAAAAAAATCGATTTTTACCAAAATTTTGGCCTTAAATTGTTAATTAAAAAATAAATAATTATCGGTGGGAAAAAATCTTCGATTAAGTACTAAAAAATATATTTTAGAAGCTTGTGTTAAAATTTAAGACTGGTATTTTTAGTCGTTTTTGAGTAATGTTGGTCACCGACTTTGACAGACACCATTTTAAGAAAAGCGCGTTTAAATTTTGAAAAGCACATAAGAGCACTCTGAACCGCCTTTTCAAATTTGCGTGTAACTTCGAAAATATTCACCGAAACGATATGAAATTTTCTGTGTGTATTCTAAAATGTATGTACAATAAGAAAATAAAAAACGATTTTTTTATTCTAACTGTATATAACCTCTTAAATAAAATAAAATATGTTACCAACTTTAAAAGTAAAATAGGTCATTCTTTTATTTTCACAGCCTACTATAATGACAAAAAAATGGTAATTTATGGTATATTAATACTATAAAATTTGTATTCTGTCTTTAAAAAAACAAAAAAAAATGGGGGGCGGGGTAACAACATCTTGTGTCACCCAGTATATGTCGGTATGAATATACGTGGTAGACTCGTTAAAAGGAACCCACCCAAAAAGTTTTAACGCCGCCGGTTGGCTTGCGTAAAGTGGGTTCACATATATGGAAAACGCGAATTGAGAATTGCGGAACGTGATCTAACTGGTCAATTTTAAACGACACATTTTTAATCCAGGTGTCGATTTAAGCAATGTCTAAATATTTTGCTTACTACATTACAGCGCAATTATATATACATGTCTGTCTTTTTTGTAATTTTTTAAATTAAAAGTATTTATAACAATGTATTAAACCTTAAAAAAGTAATTTTTATTTAATTAAAAGCCGTCAAGACCTAAATCGCGTTTAATATTTAACCTAGAAAGAAGTAATGAATAAAGCCTACTTGCCCCAGTTTATGAAAAGCTATTCTTTGACAAGAACTTTAAGTTAATTGTTGTCGACTGGGAGTTTTAAATTTTCAAGCCTTGTCAATTCGTTTTGAAAAGAATTTTTAATGAAAGATATTTTTAGATTATTTTTTTATTAATCTTAAGTTTAACGGCTTCGACTATTCTGTAAAATTAAATATATTATAATTTGAAAACCGTATATTTAATTAAATACTTTCGGTATTTCAACTTAAAAAAATAGACCTTTACATGCAGGCTTATTAGGGTGGTTCAAAAAATAAAATATTTTTATTTTGACTTTTTATACTGAAAAATTATTTTCTATGCACTTCCAGTGAATACTTGGTAACGATAAGTCCTTAATTTTTTTCCCACTCTAAGGCTATAGATCAATAAGTCTCTTTTATTTTGAGCACATACCAACAATGAGTGTCCTATATTTAATAATCTAAAAACTATTTTTTTAATTAAAAAAAGCAAAAATAACTTAATTGTATTCCCTAAAAGGTATTAAGTAATACGACTTAAATTATGATTTTGATAAAATTTTAGAGGCTGATGACTTGTTTATTATAAAGATTAGCTTGCTTTATAAACATGGCGTCAAAACTCAACCATTAGTAAAGCTTCATTATTGTAGCGCTTTTCGTTTTTGAGATAAAAAATAAAATAGTTTTTTTTTGCTATTTTTTTACCGCAATATCTCCCTAATGGTTGACTTTTAACCCTGTGTTTATAAAGCAAACTGCCCTTTATTTTAAACAAGGAATTACCTCTGTGTATAAGTCTTGGGTTTAATTAAGAAATTAAAAAAAGGACTTGCTTACCAGAACTAACTGTAAGATCCACAATTTTTAATTCAGTTCAAGTCTATTTATATTGTATATCTTTTAAATATTTGCGATTTAAATTTTTCAGTTTTTGTAGTTGTAATTAATTTGTACCTTCGTAACAACAAATTAATATCACTCATATTATGTATTATGAATCTAATTTTAAGTTTAGGAAATATAAATAACTAGTAAAATAGGCCTATTTTTGTATTTTAGTTATGGAATAAATATTGTTTTAAAAACAATATATTAACTGTTTTATTAGACATACCTAGATACAAAAATTTCTGTGCCGAGTTGGGCTATGTAGAACACAGTACCTGTCTACGTATGTGCCGACTTGAGCTATAATAATTATTCCATTTACCTGCTTGCTGTGCTGAGTTAGTCATCGCCCTTTCAAACTGCCGAATAGCAAATTGTTGGGATTACCCAAATGTATCTTGGCAACCGGCCCCTAATAAGTTTTTTCCTGTCGGTAATGAGGTCAGGTCTAAGAACTCGACCATCTCCCAGTCCCCCGTCTAGAAAATAGTGTAAAGTCCTTAACATTATATAAGAGAAAGTATTAAACCTAAAAAAATACCGCAACTTGTTTTTATTACAAAAAGAACCTTTGTCACACCTCGCCGCTTTGTCTACTTCCAGTGCAAAAAGGCACCGACCGACGGCGGAATAAAATTTGGTAGTCAACGTGAACTTGATAAGTTTGTCAAAAATGTTAATTAAGCTGCGAACCAATTAAAAAACGGCTTGAGCCAAGGTTCAGCCAATATCTGCGAATTGCAAAATGAGTTGTGTATGTGCCTATAATAGACCGGTGTTTTTGCGCTGATAGTAAACAAAGCGGCGCGGTATTATAAAGAGTTTTTTTCTAATAAAGAGTGGCGGTGTTTTGTTTAAGTTTTTATAATTTCTTTTATTTGATTCCAACGACTATATATTGGTTTATGAATTTGGCAATCTTAATTTATTTTACCTGCCTTTCAATTTATAAACCAAAGTACCTGGATTTAATTATCTGTACCTGTTTTTTTCCCTAAGTAATTGAATGGGTAAAACAATTTACGATGGTAACGGTTTTGTCGTTCTATTAGCAAAAATTTATTTAAAACGGTTTGCTCCGAAAAATGGGAAAAAAAGGTTTTTAATAGATTTAAGCATATAAGGCATTGTAGAAAAATAAAAATTTAGACAGCTTTCATTTAGACAACTAAGGATTTGTGTCAGGGACACATAAACTTGCTAGTTTTATCTACGTTAATCAGCATTGTGGTTTAAACAACAGCAATGGACCCAAACGCTTTTAGTTTTACTTTTTGTAATCAACAACAAGGCATTTGATTATATTGGGCAGATTGTTTTTCCATGTTAAAAATTATGGTAAAACAATTTAAGTAGACATTAAAATACCATTATTTCTTACTAATAATGCCTTATACGTAAATTCAACAATTGGCTCAGGTCATGCTATCACTGTATCGACATTTTATTATCAACACATACAACTGATAGGTTTCTTGCAATCTTTAATTAGGAATTAACATATCTTGAGCTAAACTATCCAAATGACGATTTTTACATTTTATTTAGGTCTTCTTTTTTTCTTTTAAAGCCTAAAATGGCTAACCGATTTGTTAGCAAAATGTTTTCTTTGAAAGGTTTATAAAGTTTATTAAAGTAAACTGCAAGTTAAGAAGGTTCAATTAACCCCGTGCATGCAAAATATTTTTTTAATAACTTTATTTTTCACAACAATACAGTATATAGGTGCAATATCCTTTTTTACGTAGAATTTCACAATTTCGTTTGAGATGACTGACATTTTATTACAAATAAATAAATAAACTTTTTGTAGTTAAACGATTTAGAAACATTTTAGGTAAATTGCTGTCAGAAACGAGGATATTATTTTATTTTGTGTAATAAGAACTAACTAGAACATACAAAACGTTAGGCTAATTAGATTTTCAGCAATTTGAAAATAAGCTTTATTTCCTATTTAAGTTCACTATTATTTTATTCTCCTATTAATTCGCTACTTGCATAATCTCGCTGTTCCTAAGACCCAAAATTTATTAAGAATATAATTTCTAGCGGACTTACGCCGCTATAATAATTTTCTCCCCTAATCCCGTTTATTTCTGAATAACGGGCCTGATATTCCGCTTGAGCTAATTTCGTGCGCGTATTAACATACCATATACGAAAATGACCTAAATAGGTCCCCTTGGATTATATGGCATTTTGAATGAGCTTACTGTACTTGATAGACACCATTTAATTTTAAGTCGGTGCCAATAAACTTTGACGGCTATTACAACTTGAAATGTGTGACAAATAAACATATTTTCAGCCAATTTAGAAAAAAATTTAATAATACTTATTATTTAAAAAAATGCATTAGCTAGAATATATTTTTATTTGTTTAATAGTATTTCCTAACTAGTGCTGTAAGTGCCACTTTTTCGCACGCGACTGCAGTCATACGCGGAAAAGGCACTTTCAGCACGTGTTAGGAACGCTATTTTTTCTACGAGCGCAAGAAAAACATTAAAACCAAATTTCATTATTTTCTTTTATTATTTTAATACAATGCTACCCAATACCCTACTCATACTTATTATTAACGTTGGTAAATGAAAAATATTCCTTACGACTCTCTAAAATTTGGTTCAAAATTTTTGGACTTTTTCGTACTAGTTACACTTTCAGAACTAAAATGCGTACGAAAAATGAACTTTTTCGCACGCGAGTAGAAAAATATATTTTTGTTTTTCTCGCAGGGGACATTTTTTTATACCAGGTGAAATAGGATGTTTTTACCCCCAAATTTTTTTGTACTTTTTAAGAAAGACTAATAAAAGTTTTACAGTATTACTGTAGCATAAATTACCATTTTTTATAATTATTATGACATTAAAATCACTTCCGGGTTAACCGGAAGTACCATAAACTTTCTTATTTTAAATACAAGTGCCTACTTTTTTCTTTATTTGTATTCTGTATAAAATTATTTTTCAATGATATATCATAGAGGGTATTTTTTTTAATCGCGGCCAGAAAACATATTTAAAGAAAATCTAGTAAAAATATTTTTGCTAATTAGGCTGTGAAAATAAAAGAATGACATGTTTTACTTTCAAAGATAGTGCCATATTTTATTTTCTTTTGTAGATAGATATCATAATTTCAGTTTTTAATGTTATTATTGAGAGAAAATTTAAAATTTGACACACATTTTAAATGAAAACACCCATATTTTATTTTATTTTTAAATTCTGCACTAAAATCTCTTTTCAATGACATAACACAACATATTGTTTGTTTTTAAGATGGCGGCCATAAATATAAATATATATTGATAATATTATAGAATTATAAAAAAATATTAAAAAATTCCGTTATTTGAATGTCGTCAATAAATGATCTACGCTTTCTTTACATATTACATTTCGACATAAATATGCAGTTATGTACAAATTTAAAATGTTCACCCTTAACACATAAAAAATTGATACATTTTTTTAAATAAATAAGTTTGCTTACTTAAAAGGCATTATTAATCCTAAACATCTTCTCTTTATAAAAACTTTCGACATTATGAAAAGCAAGGGTACTTTTCTCTCAAGCAAAATTTTCTGACATACACCTTTGAGCAAAATTCTTTTAAGGATTTATCTAATGGTAATATGGGTGTTACTATACAGGGTGGGAAAAAAAGAAAATATTGTTTTATTGGCGCACCCTGTATTATACCACCATTAAAAAGATATTTAAAAGACCTAAGGAAAAATACCACATAAGGTATATCTACCTTTATTAGTTTTGGAGATATGGTCATCAAAACCAGGTATTCAGGTAATTTTTGGGAGGTAAAGGTATTCACTTTATATTCTGGGGTTATAAAGAACTTGTCAGGAGCTTTAAAGTGATGTGCCATAAGACCCTCCTTTCCATTTAATTTTTTTTTATTAGCGCCTAGATGTCAGTTTGACATTTATATCTGTCATTTCTTGTTTTAAATTTGGTCTATGTTGTTTTACTAAAGTTCTCAAATTTTTATAAAAAGAAAATACTAAATAATTTAAAAGTTAGGAGGGGGTCCTAACTTTAAACAAGCACTGTATAATACACACCGGTCTAGACAATTTAAAAAATGAAATATAGTTTAAAACCATTTTCCAACACCGTTTAAATCCTACATTTTAGTATGGGATTTGAATCACACACGACAAAAAGGCGGATTTTATTATAGACCACATTTAAAAAACAACACACAAACTTGTAGCACCTAAAGTCTCTTAACTTTGTTAATATGAAACAGTATAGTATCTTGCAAATTTTTTCAAGTGACTTTTACAAGAAAAACAAAACCATTTCTACAACATGCTCTACCTATTTTAACTAGCTTGTGAATACTAGCCTTCAAAATGTTATGCCGATCGCGATTTTTATTTTATTTATATAAAAATAAATAAGGGTAAAAAAGACTAATGCGATTTTTATAGCGAATTTAATAAACCCGGTTTTGTTATAAAAATACGATTCTACAAAAATTATGTTTTAAAATTACAGCTTGCAATATTTAAAAATATCTCATTTTTCTTCACCACTTCGTAGGCAGCGTAGCGTTTTACTAATAATATCTTAAAAACTATTAGATTTACATATAGGATATGATTAACAAAAATGGTAAAGATATATGTAAGGTTTAAAAACTAAAGGAGGTGGGTAAATATCAGCCGTTTTTTGCCTGTCACGAAAATAAAAAGTTTTTATCAAAATTAATTTATTATATCTACAAGAAGTTTGGGTATTGGTATTTATATTTTTTTAAAGTAGTATATAAAATAATAAGTCAAATAAAACAGCCATCAAACTTAAAATATTTTTTATAATGTTGTTGCTTTAAGTGATTTTTCTAATTTTCTACTAACAAAAAATCTGTGTCAGCAGTCTACGCACCAAACCAATGAATGCTGACTTTAGAAGCCTATTTACTATAGTGTTCGAAAGACTAAAGAGAATACTGGGCGTCAAGTTCTTGACAGATTTTTTTTAGTAGAAAATTAGAAAAATTACTGAAAATAACGAAATTTCAATAAATATATTAAGTTTTATGGCCGTTTTATGTGACGAGCTATTTATTTTATACTACTTTTTAAAAATTAAAAGACCAATACATAAACATATTGTAATTATAATAAAATAATTTTGGGAGAAATTTTAAATTTTCGTAAATATGATAGGCCATGATAGGAAAAAAGGCTGATCTTTACCCACCTACTTTAAGGGTTTATGTAACGCTTTTCACTTGTTCATTTCTAAAAGGAAATTTCACTGGCACTTCGGGTAAAACTAAAAATTATTTTTTGTACAGGCAAAGGTTTAAAAACTCGCATTAGCCTTTTTTACCTATATTTATTTTTAATTAAAACAATACAAATGGCAGTTGAAGACGTCAGTAGATGAAGATGTTAAGTCACAAGTACTTGTTTTAAATTATTAAGATTAAAAAAGTTTTAAATTCTTGGGCATAAAGGCTCCTTAAGACAAAGAAAAACAAATACATAACCTGGTAGAAACTACTACTAAATTACGAAGTCTCCAAATAAATGAATAACCCCGGGTCACAATTAAGACGGTGACACGTGTTTCATCCTTGTTGGGAATCATCGCAACCTATAATTAAGATTTTAACATATTTGGACATAGATTTTTTGTGTAATTTTTTACGGATTTTAAATTATAAGCAGAAAAAAAATTATTATAAAAATAATATTTCCATCTTTTAAGTTAAAATGGACCAATATTAACTTTTTGTAGTACAAGTATCAGAATAATAAAATGTCACATAACACCTTTGAGGTCTTAGTTAAGATGAATGATATTTACAAACACTATATTCTCCAAAACTAGTTAAGATAGGTACAGAATGTGACAAAAAATGTATTTGTTTAGTATTACCTATGAAACCAATTTAAAATATATGTATATACAAGGTGTCTTATTTCAAAACCTAAGTTAAATTTGCATTTTCGGTTAAACCGGAAGTGCTACAAAAATACTAAAATATTAAAAAACTGCATCCTATCTAGGCATACATAGGGCTGAGTAAAATTGTACAACACTTTTGAAATAATTAACAGTTTTGCTAGTAATTTCGAGAGCCCGGTATTGGAAACTATACTAACAAAATATATTCATTAATTGAAATTATTAAATAGTTTTCCCAGTATTGCCACAAAAAAAAGCTGTTTTAATTGCTTCCTGAAACAATTAAGGTTAAAATAAATTTTCCTAAACCGCAGCTCTTGCTTTTTCAGACACAACTGGTTATTCAGACCGACCTTCCTTTAGATAAAATAGCTTTTGTGCTGGAGACGAAAAAAGCCATCTAATAAATAAATCAGCCTTTTTAGTTTTTGCCGGACACTCGTTTATTTATTTGGATAAAGGGACAATAAATCTTTAGCAAGCCTTTTAATTAAATAGTGAAAGACCCTCCTTCCTTATGGCCGTTTTTTCTGCATTTTGGTATATTTTACTAATTGGGTAGATAAGAAGTTAACTTTAACAAGTAAAAATAACTAAGAAAAAAAAAGTTTTTTTTTATATTTTTACTTACACACATGTAAAAAATATTGACAGTGAGTATGACATTATTAACGGCCGTATTCACCAAGCTCTGACAAATATTTATCAGACGGATAGCCTGCTTTTGTCAGACCTTAGTGAATACGGCTATTATTAAATGGTTTATATAAAAATAAATTGCCAAATTTACATAGTTAATTTAATATTTTTTTAAATAAAATTATTAAAATAATATTAAAATATTACACATTTAAAGAAATTTTAAATAGTTTATTAGAATGTATAATAATTTTTTTTGTTTCCTAACTACAATATAAGTGAGTATTTTTTTGCTTTTTAATAAAAAAAAACCTAAAAACATTTGCCTGGATTTGTTAAATTTACGAGATACAGGGTAATAAAATTAAAAAAAGTCGTTATTATTAAATACCTTGGTACACCACCTATATAAGATAATACAGCGCTTGTAAAGCTCTACTTAGATTAAAATTATTGAGTCCAGTGGCGTCTCAGTGCGCACCACAGCCAATAAAATTGAGAAAAAAAGTACGTCACTGACTTTTTAAAATGTTTTTATATTTTCTCCCAATTAAGGACTTTAAAATGCAACTTTTTAGTCTCCCTAATTTTCCCCGTAATTAGGTTTGTTTTCGAGAAAAGAAATTAAAGTCACAAACACACACACACGCGTACCTACACACACACAAGGCATCACACACTAAGTTGACTTCTTAAAAGTACCCATAGATAACATGGTAAAAAACAAAAACAAAACATGGACAATCATTTGCCTTAAAATAAATGCAGCAGTCGTGTATTTGATTGAAAACCTGTTATTTTCCCCTTTTACTAGGGTCAAAATTGTTTATTATTTTCTTTTGGAGTTTATTTTATGCTGTTTATGGATACTTTTTAGTATCACTCAAAGTGAGTTCTTTATTTTTCTCGGAAACAAAGCGAGATACGAAGACAGGACAGCAAAGTAAAAGTTGCATTTTTAATTTTTTAATCGCGAAAAAATATAAAAACTTAATAAGCAGTTAGTGACTTTTTTCCCAGTGATATTGACTTTGTTGCCCACTGAGACGCTACTGGTCCCAATAATTTTAATCTAGGTAGAACTTTACAAGCGCCTTATTACATTAAATAGGTGTACTAAATTTTAGTAAAATCAGTTGAAGCTTTCTTAAAATATTTTTAAAATACCAACTTTTTTAGAAACCTTAATGTCCTATATCACATCATAAAAAGTCATAAACAATAACCCCTTAAGCTTCGCATCGTAGTTAGTATAATATTGGTTTTAAGATAATCAGTTAAATAATAATAGCTAATATTTTGGAATTCGGAAAAAAAATATTTTGCCTCTCCATAATCTAAGTTTCAAAAGCAAATCATTTATCGGTATTAAATAATACATAATATACAGCATGTCTACCTAAGTTCGCACCAAATATATTTTTTTATAAATGATTTTACGAAAAAAATTATTCCTTATTAAAAGTTCTACATGGTCTAAAACTTCAGCAATCATCAGATATTAATTTTTAACCGACTTCAAAAAGGAGGATGTTATCAATTCGTCCCGTATGTTTTCATAAAGAATACCTTTTTTGCGTAAAATGATTAGCAAAGAGGTGTTCCATATGAATCGAATCGCTGTATATTATCTAATAAAATTTACGAAAAAAAAAACAACTAAGAATTTGCTCTAAAAACAATGGATTTCTTTTAGATGATGATGAGAAGGCTAACCAAAAAAAAAACTTTTTGGGCTGAAAATAAAATTACCATTTTCTTTACCAAAGGGTTCTTCTGTATACCAATATTTGGTGTAAATCTTCTTAGATTAAAAAAAAACAAAAACCTAGTTGTGATTTCCCAAGAACAAAAAAATATAATAAAAATAATAATAATAAACAGCGTTAACGTCAACATTTATCTACGAAATGTTCACATCCTTTTAACTGGCGCATATGAAGCTTTCTATTTAATTTTGGAATAGTTCTGGCCCGTTATGGCGCCTATTAGCGCAGGAGGTATAAAGAAACTTTTAGGCGGTAATAAATAAAAGACTTAAAAGCTTGGGAATATGTAATTTCGTGGTTTAAATGTGGAATATTTTCGAAGTTATTTTAAGTATTTTGTTTACCAAGAAAAACTTACTAAACAAATCAAATTTATTGCTACGGATAGACTCAATTAACACGATTTATAAATGAAATGCAAGTCCTTGACTTTAACAGACTCGTGATACTTCAAAACGTTCATGGGGTGGTTTTGTAAAAGCGTGAACAAAAAACTTCTCAAGCAACAACAAAGCGAGACCGATGCGTTATCCTATCAGCAATTTTTACATACGAAGGCATTATTTGTCTAATCTCTACCCACTAGTGTTCAATACATTGAAAGTCAATTTATATGGATCAAGCTGACAAAAAGTGGCTTTCAGTATCAACTCCAAACAAAAGTTACCAATAAACAAACTTCATTCTTAGAATAGTATTACCTTTTAATTTAGGTAGAATGCTTTGATTGATAATGATTTATTTTTTAGCCAAACTTTTTTCCTTAAGCTGTGTGTGCACTTAGCAACATGTTACAAAAACTTGTTGCTGATACATGTTTCTGTAACTTGTGGATAATGAAAGAAAATGATATTAGCTTGTTGTTTTTTTTATAAAATTTTAAAAACATGTTAGATAACATTGTTAATATCAGTGTTGAGTAGCAAGTGAGGACGCTGCTTTATAGACAAAAAACTCATAACTATTTTTTAAGGAAACTTCGGGTTTACTTAAATATTTTTATTATTAAAGTTTTTAATTATATTTTTAAACATCCCTAGCTTAAATTTTTTAATCAAAATAAAATAGTTTTTGTTTATTTATACAGTGTAGTCAAAAAAAAATAATTAAAATGGAATTCTAAAAATATATGTATAATCATAAATATTTTTAAAATTAAATTTTAATAAAATACAAATAATTAAAATCAACAGCAAAGTCCAGTTTTATGTCAGATATAATTCAAAAAAATTGCATATTTTACGAACTTTACTTGTAAAAATATCATTATTTTAAAATAAATAAGAAAATAATTATAAATAGGTTTTGGTTGTAAAAAAGTCAAAAAGCTTTTAAAAAGCAATTTTGTAAAAGTATAAGTGAAAGCACAAATAGGGTTTTAAACCTAAGGTAAAAAGTAAAAAATATGTAAAAATATTAATCGAATACATTATCTAGTCAATCAACAGACTCTTTAGTCAAAAACATTTAAAAAATGCTTTCATTTGTCCATTGTTAAGTTATCCTAAAAGAAACAAAGTTTAAAACTAAACAAAATTATACTATATTGATGTTACTAAAATTTAAGACACTTATAAAGCTCTTAAAGCAAAAAAATTATTTGGCTTTAAATATAGGCAGCTTAGAATTTATGTGTTTATGCCAGCCAAAAAATAAAAATTTTGAAATTAACATAATTTTTATTTGGTTAAATAACGTTTTGTCATTTTTAGATCTAACAAAGTAACCGCAATATTTTAGTATTTACATTTTATTGTTTTCCCACTTTTCTCGGGCCTTAAAAGAACAATATCTGTTATTATTCCAGAGATCACTACGCTGCTATTTGAAAACTATGAAAACCGCAGCTGATTTTATATTCAAGACGGTATTTTATCTTGCTTCGTTTCGGTAATAAAGCTGTTTTAGAATTTAGGATTTAACCCTTCAATATAGTTAAGATAAAAAACATTGACCGATGTAAAACATATTAAATTTAATAACTTTGACAATTATTTTTTAATAAATTTTATACGTAAAAATAAGGATTCATAGACAGATAAATGGTAATTTCTTATATTCACTTAGACAATAAAAGTGCTAAGGTAGCACTTGGTACTTTTAACACTCTCTAAATGCTCGTTTTCATGTGACGATAATGTCGCGACTTTTTGTGACATTTTACATTAATTCACGTAACATACCTTGTGACATTAAACACATGAATACATCCACTAAAAATATCCTATTGTCATGACTTAAGGTGTCATGACATTATTATGTCAAATGAAAACAAGCCTTAAATGATATTCGACTATTGACTCTACACCACAACTAGGTAAGTTGTTTAAAGAATATTGCCGAGAGAAAAGGATGCTCTACCAAGGTGCTTAACTTTACTTCTTAAAGTAATACTTTTAAAATTCATTAAAAACCGGAAATTTCATTATAGCATACAGGTAATAATAAAATTTGTTAAAATTCTTTAAACCTTTATTATTAATTTTCAGTATTTTACAGAATACGACAGGTTAAAGAGCAAAAAAATAACTAAAATAAAATATTTTCGTTACTATATTTAAACGGGGATCCTATGGCAAAACATTATAGTGATTTCTAGAAAGATAATGTTTATGAAAATAAAATGGCTGTTGTACTTTAAAATAAAAGGTAATTTAAAAATATATTTTTTCTATTTTTGTTTCGTTTCAATTTAAAATACGATAAAATTTTTATTGTATTTGGGCTCTTCTCTATACAGGGTGTTATGAAAATAATGTTTATAACTATAAGAGGTGCTACCCTGCATTATTCTAAGCAAAAAGTTCAATATAAATTGTGTCCCAAAATCATTTGTTTTCGAGAAAAGTGATTCGTAAATAATAAAATTTTCAGCTGGTAACGCTACAACACAACCACGATACGAGCGCACGGGGACCGCAACTGATTCATCGATTTGTTTACGTTGGTATGACATTTGTTAAAAATTGTGTCTTGAATTATTGAATAGTGTTACGCAATTTTTCATGGTTAATATTTTTATTTAATAACAATTTCAGTACATTACATTTACTTAAAAAAATGACAGAACTTACCCATATGTGGCGATACACACCACTCAATCGTCCAGTCAGTCACTTATTTAAAATGATGCGATGCACAAAAAAAAATCACAATACATCTCGTACTCCATGTCGAATCCTTGTCAAATGAACTTAAAAAATTGTTTTTCGGTTTCTACTCCAACTTCACGATGTCTTTTGCAATTATTAAAATTAGGCACTACGCCTCCTGGGTCTAGAAGTCTTTGGAAGTTTTTTAAAAATGTTCTTCTAGCTGGTAGCCTTTGATCAGGAGAACGTTCTTTGTAAATGCGTTTAGCTTCTTTAGAATTGCAATGAGCCTCTTTGTAAATAATAAGCATGTCATGACTCGCGTACAAAAAACATTTTTTTCGTATTAAAATGCACACTATGATACAGTAATATATACTAAAAATAATATGTAATTTCAATTTGGCTAAACACTACTTGCATTAATGTATGCAAGAAACTATCAATTTTCCCAGTGTAACAATTTATTTTTTTGCCTATCGACACGATGTCACGTACGGCGTTGCCAATTATGTGAAAGATTTAATAAGCAAGAAAAATATTTTTAGAGACAGTTGATTAATAGATATGATTATAAAAAACTTTTTACTAAGAATAATGCAAGGAATCACCTCTTAAAATAACAAACATTATTTCCGTTACATCCTGTATATGTCATTTCTAGGTAAAAATCAATATAAAAACACAATCACAACTGGCATTTGTCTCTCTTAAAGATAAACAAAATAATATCTGTTAAAAAATAATAGGAGTTTCCTAAAGGCATATAATTTCTTTACTTCGAAAAGTACTCATATTTTCCAAGTCATATTGCAAAGGTTAGCAGAAATACATTTCAAAGATACACTTCATAAAAACTTATTTGTATCAATGCTTCTTGGTAGAAACAACGTAATATTTATTGTAACTCAAAGGCTTAAACCGGGTGCCCCTAGCAGGTGGCTCAATCCCATAAAATTTTATTTTTTTAAGATATTATAATTAAACTTAGTACATGGGTTAGAATACATAAAAGTCATAATTGTCCACTAAGGTGATTTATTTCCGCAAAGTTTTTCTTTTTTTCGGTGCTCAAACAAATTTTTTATATTCATGTAGAAAAAATCCCACCAAGTTTAAGCTCTTACTATTATTTAAGGTACTTACCATATAAATTTAAAAAAATCCATTTAAAATGCACGTAAAAACAATTAAATTTACATAGCTGTCTTTTACTTTATTGTTTTATAGACCTTACGGTATATTTCACGCTCTTTAAAATTGCTTTATTGTTTTTGTGTAACTCGAGAAATTATATTTACTTTAGAAAAATAATTACTGTAAGAAAATATGTAAGTCAACATCAACAAGAAAAGTAAAATTTAAATATCATGATTATAAATTTCTTACGTTTTGATCCGCAAAAATAGTAAATTTATCAAATAGGTATTGCTCGAAAAACAATTTTTTATGAGTCAACCCTTTTTTCTCTTTATTCTTTTCTATTTGCTTTAAAAATGTGAAACAGTTTAGTCTACTAATTGTAATTTGACGCCTTTTGCTGGCGAACCATTTTGAGTTACACAAAAAACACTAAAGCAATTTTAAAGCGTAAAATATGCAGAAGGCTCCATCAAAACAATTTACAATATATTAAAAAGTGGCTAAGCAATAAAAATTAAAAAACAAAATCCATTTCCTTTACGTGCATTTTAAATTTAGAAATAAAAAATTTATTGTAAGTACAAAATTAATATAAAGAGCTTAAACGTGGTAGATTTTTTTGTACATATACATTGAAATTTTCCCTGAGCACCGAAAAAAAACTTGGCGAAAATGAAATACCCTATTGTCCACCTTGATTTTCTATCAATACTTCTGGCAACGGGCTAAGTGATGCTGTTATAGAGAAAAACAAAATCAGGTAATAAGGATTTTTGTGATTATACTAATAACTAAACTATTGATTTTTTTAAACTATCATAGTGAGTCACCCTAGATTCAATTTTAAAAAAATGACCATAAATACGATGTTGCAAACTTTAGATGACTATAAAAGCATAAGACTGTTTTTGACATCTATTTTTGGTGACAAACTTTATCTTTGCTATTTCATCGCATGTATGAAACTCTAGATTTAAAATTAAAAATATTTGAAGGTTAGGTCGCAAAAAGTAGCATATAAAGCATCACTGTACTCAAAATGTCATTTTTGTAAAAATATGTATACCGGATGTCACACCTATAACAAAAAAGTTAGAGTCGTTTTCGGTCAAGCCGGAAGTAGTAGAAAACAATTGGTCACAGGAAAAAAATGTACATGTATGTGAAAAACCTACGTATCAAATTTTATTTTAATATATTAAAAAAGTTATAGAGATGAGCAACCTGCTAGGGACATCCGGTATTAGAAATGAATGTAATACATATGATCACTGAAAACAACCTAAATACTACTGATTATAATTATGCATACAAGTACATAAAGGTAACCTAAAATTCTTACACTAGAAGAATAAACAAAAACCCTCCGGTGAAGTTTTTAAGTGTTTTTGTAGCCCTTCAACAACTTGCTTCATTAAAGTTAAATCGCTCGTCGGTGGTTGGAGTTGAGAATAAAACGGCTCGCCATTACCGACGATGATTTTCAAGCTTTTCTTCAACACCCCGAAATGGATTTTAAACCGTTGCAGTGTAAAATAAAACTGTTTTAAAACTGCTTTTTTCTTTTAACAGCCAGAAAACGATTGTAATGACAGTAAAATTTTAATTGCGTTACGTGATTAAATTTAAATAAAAAAGTCATAGTAACATAGCAGATTATATAAAAGAGTTTTCAGAAGGTCAAATGTTTGCTTCTGGCTAAAAGGCTTAATGATTTTTTTATTATTAAGGTTGGTTTGGCCGTACATACTGGGCATTTCGGCCTCATTAATAAATAGGAAATAGATCAATAAATAAAACCGTTAAAAAAATGTTAATGATGAAAAATACCTTTTAAAAATGCAAACTTGTTTATTAAAAGAACTTTTTAATAATTTTTTTTAAAACTCGATACGTAGAAAAAGCTTGAAAATTGTGAAAACAGTAAAAATTCGATTTTATTGTAATAAGTGTGCACATTTAAGTAGTATTTTTAAATAATTATTTTTAAAAATATCTTGTTTTTATTTAATTTTAAGGATTGAAAATTCGAAAATATTAAATAACAATTTCTCGGCTATTAAAACTGATTGCAAAATTGTTGAAGGTTGTATTTATTTAAAAAATAATGATTTGTCTCTTAAAAATAAATATTTTCTTTAATTACCAAAATAAACATTGATATAGGTATATTTTTAGTTAGGTAGAATTTTAAAACTTAGATATTACAAGTTTTATATTTATGGCTACACAGCACAGCGAAGCGATGTATGACCAAGAGATGACAGACATACTTAGAAAAGAACGCCGGAGCTGGAAAAACACTTTGTCAAGAAATTTTTAAAAAATCTAAAAATTTAAAGTTGTCAAATTGCTAATTCTATAATTGATACAAAAAATTTGAGGATCAGATATATCAATATTTTTATATTCTAGACAGTTTTTTGTAATTATTATTTTTAATTTATGGTGCATTAGTTAAAAAATTGTGAAACGTTTTTGAGATAATTGAATTATTGATTTGTCTTAATATGCAATGTACTCCCGCTAAGTTAGTTATGCACTTTTTAATTGCAAATTTTTCGTGTTACAAACGGTCAAAAAATTATTTTTAAACTAAATATTAAACTTTTTAAACTTTATGCTAAAAACCGGTTTAATTTTAAGAAAACCACATTTACTAGTAAACTACCTTAACTACCGTGCAGTCAATTTTTTTGGGATGGATAAAAACCATTAATTTTTAAAATAACCATAGCTAATGATACATTTTTTTAGAGGAGAAAAATTAAAATTCAACAATATAAAAATATATATATGTATATGGTGTTCTATTTAAAATAAGTGTTGCCCTATATCGAAAAACGGCAATATTGTGTCTATAACATAGAAATCTAGGGTGGGAGAAAGCCAATCCTTTTTTTAACGTAACACAAAATGAAATTTGCGCCAAATAACATGACGCAAGCGCAATACGCATTTTTTATTATTGACTTTCATGTAAGAACTATGGTAATTATTTGAAGGTATTATTAACGTGACCACCACTAAGCTTTAATTGCGCATGACTCGAATCGCCGTTCGGGTTCGTTGTTCATACTTTCTTGAACGCATTTTTCGGCTATTTGCAACCGCGCATGCTATATGTAATATTCCTCTTCCCCCTTAGAATCTGGCTTGGTTTATGCTTATGAAATGTCACAACAAAATGGCGAAGGTATAATCAAAACTAAGGCTTAACAATGTTTTTTAATTGTTATTTGCAATCATAACAGGTCAAAATATGGACGACCACCCTGTCTTGTACAGAAGCCTTTTATAATTATCTTGTACGTTAAGCTGCATATAGCTTGTTAATTCACTATAAATAAAACACAATCTGATGGGTTTTACTTGTCCATATACATAACCTACCCTCCTATGAAAACCCAATTTGCAAAAACAATGCCACGTCCAAAACTAGTTTTAAAACAATAGTTAAAACACAATAACTTATACAGAGCTAGCTCGGGCACTAATGTCGACAAAAAGGTTATAATGGGTAATAATTCTAAGTATGCGGAGGGTCGCGGACATTAGTAACAATAGCCGCAATTGCATTAGAGTGCGGCTGCATTGCAAACGCTGTTAATAACGTTCATAAATCTCATGCCAGCTGACCGGCGTCCATTTTGGAGAGCCTGGATCTTGCCAGACTCGATTTAGATGAGACCGAGTAGCAAATGGATTTGTACAATTGTTGTGTCCGACAATTTTGTAAGTGGTTTATTTCTTTTAAATAGATTACGTAGTTGGAAGGTTGTGTCCTATATTTCTTGTTTAGTTGTTTGTGTATGATAGGTACTGTACATAATTTAAATGCTATATTTTGTTTATATAAAATTATCTTAATCAATTAGGTTTATTATTAACACATTATTTTTGTTCTTCAAATGGTTTTAATGGGATGTCTAGTGCATTTCGTAAAATTTTAAAATAAAATAACAGAATATAGCAAAAATCTCCAGTAACGCCTTGAACTTATAAATGACGATATAGAGTAGATGCACCAACAAATGAAGGGTACAGAGCAAAGGGTTTTAAGTAACAAATTTGTAATATAATTTTAAAAATATTTGATTTTAAAGTTAGTTGGTCGGGTTACCATTGGTTCTTATACAGGGTGGCGCCTTTTCGTTGACCTTGCAGGATATCTCGAAAGCTAAAAGAGATAGAACAAATCTGATTGCTTAACCTCGATTTCAATTTTTTAAACAAATTTAATAGCGAAAGTAAATCATGGCTAACTTGATTCGTTTTAAAGATACAGAGTGTTTCTCAAATTTTGTCAATATGGCCAGACACTTGTAACTCGCTTGATATTAGATATTGAAGAAAAAGTAAATAGAAATGTTTTAGGAATTTTTACGTCAAATTCAGTGGCGTACCTACATTTTTCCATTGAGTTTTATTTCAAAGGTATAACACAAAGTTGGGTTTTTAAATGGAACACCCTGTATATTTTATCACCAATAGGAAGGTCTCCTTAAAAGCCTTAAGAAATACCACATTTAATAAATCTGTTCCTAATAATCGTAAATATGGTTAATATCTGGATTTTTTTTTACGAAACACTCTGTTTATTATATTACCGTTGCAAAAATATTTAAAAGAGGTTTTAAAAATACCACATTTGATAAATTTATCTTTTATAGTTTTGGGAATATGACCATATAAATCCAAAAAATAGTAGATATACGCATTAGGATTTAGACGCTCATATTTGAGGAGCTTCAAATCAAAACGCAGTATTTGATAAAACACGTTTTGATAGAAGTTCCTCATTTCCGAAACTGTTGGAAAAAATTGTTTTAGAATGTGGTAAATTTTTAAAGGTCTTTAAAATATCTTTTAATGGTGATAAAATATATAGGGTGTTTTGATTTAAAAATTCGTTTTTCTTTATGGAATTCCGGACAAAGGCTATATTTCCGATACTATTAAAAATTAAATATATTAAGTGCGGTATTTTTACGGCTTTTAAGGACGCCATTTTACTGGTAATAAGATATGCTGGTGTTCCGTTTAAAAAACCTAACTTTGTGTAATAACTTTAAAATAAAAGTAAATGGAAAAAAATGTAGGTACTTCACTCTAATATTAAATATATAAATACCTAACCAAATTCACAAAATTTGAAAAACGAATTAAGTTGGCCATGATTTGCTTTTACCATTAAATTTGTTTCAAAAATTGAAATCGAGATTGCGCAATCAGATATGGTATATCTTATTTAGTTTTCGCTATACCCTGCAAGGTCAACGAAAATGCACCACCCTGTACAAAATGTCATATTGTTTTTAAAATATTTTCCATATCAAAAAATAAAGCATTTTAATTATTTAGACTTTTTTGCTGCCAAATAATGTTTAGGTTGAACTATTCATTTGCACTTAACCCATTTTAAGTAAAATTGTCACTTAGACCAACTTTTTTCTTACCCCTTAAAATGTACCATTTTACGTTTATTTTGTGAAAATTTGAAAACATATTTTTAATAAATAATTGTATAGTATATTGTGTCATAAGATTTTAAGCTGGATATAATACCATCGGGTAGTATCAGAAAAATGGCGATTAAAAAATGTCCGAATGCCCACACAACAAATGAATATCACAAAAATATAACATTTTAAAATAAACGTTTTTGAAGTCTCTTTCTTGGCCAAAATAATGCCACCTCAAGCTTTACCAACTTTTCTTCCAATAGCACTTTCAAAATTTAAACGGTACGTACTACCTATATTTAACAGTAGATTACAATATGGCATATCGTTTATTTTTTGTTAGAAAACGATCTAAAGCCAATATCTTTTTAGATATGGACCTTTTTGTTAAACAGTTTGTCTTCGTAAGTAAGCGTCATGTGGGAAACTTTTTTAATATTAATTTGACGAAAAAAGTTATTCTTTATAAAAAGTTCTGCATAATCTAAAATATAAAATGAAATCATCAGATATTAAATTGTGTCAATCATCTAGCGACGAAAAATGTAATTTTTGTATAATAGTAAAGTACCTGCATTTTTGATAATATTGAAAATTGTTGTAAACAAAAGATTTTTAGGATTAAAAATTACTACTTTATATGCTAACTAGTTTATTTACAAGAGTTTTGTTTTCTACGAAAATCGAGATCACAAAACATTTCCGAATACAAATTCTTTCAGATTGACGACCAGCGCAGCGTCTCGAAAAACCCCTATATACAAAAAGTTTGTTAAAATCGAAATTGCGGACACTTTTGAGACAATTACCGTAATTTTTAATTCTAAACATCTTTTCGTTATAACAATTTTTGATATTAGCAAAAATACATGTACTTTACTTTAAAGCAAAAATTACATTTTTGGCCAAGCCTTATATATGATGCAATATGATATCTGATTGTTGCTTTTTAGGATTAATTAAAACCATGTGGAACTTTTTATAAAGAATATCTTTTTTATATAAAATAATAAAAAGTTCGCAGTATATTAAAAAAAACATGGTGGGTGGTATTATTAAGCTGTTATGCGCGTTATGTATGTATTATTAAAATTAAAATATTAAAAACAATAAGAAAAGGACTGATCACTTTTTATGCTAAAAATGTCCTTCGTTTGCTTTTAAACAAACAAAAATAAAACATACCACAAAAATTTAAACCATCTCGAAAACACAAGTGTTCCAAAGAGGTATAACAGCTTTGCTTGTCAATCATTTTGCCCATTTTCCTCCATGCATAAAGGTATTACACAATAATTAAATACAACACAATGCAAAAATGAAACAAAAAATACACACAAATGCTGCAATATGTGAAGCGACTGCTGTCATTACCGAGGCATTCGAATTGACTGGCCATATCTCGCCATATTAAATAGAAATTCGTTGGTGATTATTGCAGCACTGTCACTTATAAAAACTTCGAACCAAAATATTTATTTTTGGATTTGTTCGAGCGTGTCGGCGTTTGTTCAAACAGAACATTTTTGGGTTTTAAAAAAAATATATTATACATTTTATTAAAGCATCTTAAGAAAAAAACATTACTACTAGTACTACTACTACTACGTGTAAGACATTTAGGAGACGTATTCTATACATCAAAGGATTTTTTTTTTTGACGAAAATAAAACAAAAATGTCAGTGTCGTCCGTGAGGGATTTACTGCAAATATTTTTTAAGATAAAAATCGTACTTCACTGAAAGAGAGTAAGAGCCCGTGAGCGGCAGACCCTCGTTATTTTGTAAAAGCTGAATGTTTGTCAGTGTCTGCTCCCAACATAGGTAGAAGCGAAGGTAGACTATGAAGTTCGAGTCATTGTGACATTTTGGTGTGGCCTAATGCTCCGAGGAAGTCTAATACTTTTGTTATTTAACAAGATATGACAAAAAATGTGTTATAATAGTGGTTGGGTTTTCAAATATGCACGACCTAAAAATATTTTGATGTATACAGAGTGTCTCAAAAGAACAATTTTTAAAAAACTAACCTTACAGCAATAACTTTTTTTTGGGGAATTAGATATTAGTGATAAGTGTATTTATTTACGGAAAAAGCATAATTCAAAAAATTAAATTTGTTTAAAACTGAACGGAAATTTAAAACACTATTTTCATTTTCGAAAATTGCAGTGGTGTCCCAATTTTTTCTTAAAACATATTTACATGAAATACCTTACGGATGACAATTTTTTTTTCTATATGTTAAAAATGTGCTTTAATGCTTGGGCAACGTTTCCTAAATTTCTTAAAAATAATAAAGTGGTATAAAAGTTTTTAGAAAAAAACGATTACTGTAACGTAACACCCTGTAGTTTTAAAAGTAAGTAAAGTTACTGGGCAACCTGTATATCTTAAAGTCAGTTAGTAAAATAATTCAGTTATGTTATTAATTTTAAAGATATCGTTATTACCGTAACCTTCTTATTCAGGGTGTATAATATTTTCCGGAACAGCTCTTACCGGGGGCATTTAATCAAGTGAATTGGCCGAAATCAAGGGGCGCCGGTAATCGCACCTTTTGGGAGGCCATTATCGAAAATTATCGGCCATTTTCTTAAGTGGAGTCACGGCCTATTATGAAGAAACGGTATTTATAGTCTTTTCCGTCTGATAAGAGGACTTTAATTAACTCAGAAGGGTTATAAATTGTGTTAAGTGTCAGATTAAAAAGGTTCCAGAAGCAAAATAAGCGATGTAAGCAAAAATATATACTAAACATAGGAACCAGTCGGTTATAAAATAATTTTTTAAAATTATATAAATAAACAAGTTTTAGGATAATTATTTTATTAAACAGAACTAAACTAAAAACTGGAAAATGGTTAAATATTAGCGTTTAAATAAATTATTATATATTTTTTTAAGTTTAGATTTTTGAGAGTTTAGTCATAGTATAATGTTGGTTCAGTTAAATGTTTTCGTAGTTATGGTAGGCGTCCACTGAAGATAGTTCGCACCGGGTCGGGTCAGGCCGCAGTATATTTTTTAAGTACATCAAGTTTTTTAAAATTAGTTATAATTGAGGTAAAAAAATTAAAGGTTTATTTATGACCTACTTTTATGAAAGAAAATGCGTATTACCATAATATGTCCAAAAAATCATTGTTTCCGGAGATACAGGGTGTTTTTTTTAGATAGATAGATAGTCATAATATGTTACCAAAAATACGTGTTGTTAATATCTTAACTTTTTCTAAACTACTATTAAAATTTGCCAGTAATATTTATTTTCTCTAAGAAAATATTACACTCTAGATAGAATAAATTGATGGAGTTTAGTGGCGTCCCAAGCGGCACCTAAACGAATATTTTTGACAAAAACATGTACTACATGGCTTTCGCATTTTTTGTTTTTGATTTAATTTAGGTAAACCAAAAAATTAAACTTTTCCGCCCCTGATTTTCTTTTCATATTTTAATTAGTTGTCAAAATACCATAAAAAATCACTTAATTGCATATCCCTGGACCATCCAAGAAATACGGAAAAAAATTAAAACCACTTAGTTTATTAAAATTCATAGGTTTAAATGTTACTCCTATTTAATTATGATTTTTGGGGTTGTTACGTAAATGTAAACAAATATTATTTATAATAATGTTTAAAAGAATGTTTGCCCTATGTTTATTATGTGGCCAACGGATATGCAATTAAGCGGATTTTAGTTTTTTTCTCAAAAATTAAGATACGAAAAATATTAGCAAACCACAAAGATATATGATTATTATTTTAATTTAAAGAAAATTTAAAAATTGCACAAAAATTAGTAGCGGATTTTTTTGTTATATTGTAATAAACATTTATTCTGATGGAGGTGCCACTGGCTCAATAAATTTAATCAAATTAGTGCTAAATAAGCCCCATACAGCTGTAATAACACTGCCAAATTTTGTCAAAATCGTATAAGAAATATTTGAGATAGCATTAAAAAAACAAAGTTTTATAAAAAGTTTAACATATTAACTTATTATTAATATAGTAAGTGATCCCTGGACCATTTTTCCAAGTCATTACTAACAAGCAAATTTTTAGTGAGTAGCTTTATTTTGACGAGACGATCAACTTTTTTCCTTACAACAATTTTCATTGGTTGTAGCATACAGGGGTAGCAGAGATTAAATATGTTGATTTGATAAATATCAAAAAACCAGGAGGACGTACCTCTTAATTTGTAGGACAATATGGGTGTTAAATTATATAAATATAATTATTTAATCAACAGAAAAAAATCAGCTGGTTAGTAGTTATTTTTCACGACATCGACAACCGTACATGTTGGTGGTAGGGGACTCTTTGATAAAACGTTTTGTTGGACAAATATTTTTTCGGTTTATTTAGATCATTATCCTTAAAATTAACAAAGAAAATCCATGTTTTTAATTCATTTTTGATATCTGTCAAATCAACAAATTTAATTCCTGCTACCCCTTTAAGCTACCTTCAATGAAAATTGTTGTGAGGAAAAAAGTTGGGAGCTGGTCAAAATGAAGCTACTTACGAAAAATTAGGTTGTAAGTAATGACTCGGAAAAATGGTACAATGATCTCTAACTATTACTATACAGAGTGTCCCACCGGGAACTGCCGCGATCGATTTCTCCAAAAGTACGCGTTGGAAAATTTTGAAAATTTGGTAACATTTCAAAGTCAGTGGGGGACATACAACTAAAATATTTTGACAGCTTCATCACTTCCGGGTATATCGGAAGTTAATATCAATTTCCCTATTTTTAATGAAACACCCTATATATTGTTTTTTAGATTCTGCATAAAATTTACGACATAATTTATGTATAATATTTTATACCTAAGTTCAACCGTTTTTGTTTTATTTTAAATTTTATGTCAAAAATGACGTTTGCAAGCCCTTACATAACCATCAATTTCTTCTAAACAAAAGCCTTTAATATAAGTTGGGGTTGGGTTCCTTGTAAAGAATAAACTTCTTTAGTAGACTGTATCGATATTTTCACAATTAATAAATACACATTCGTCAAAAATAATCGTTAAAAATTATAACGACAAAAACCTTAAAAGTATTTTTTTAAATGGAAATCCCTATCTTTTATTACCTTATCCTATTAGGCATTAAAAATATAGGTAAGTTTGTATAAGGATGTCTATTTCTAAACATTTATAGTTTTTCAAACATTAAATATTTATTATTTATCTATTCTAGCAATGCTTTGGCCTAGTTTGGCTTCTAGTTGGCCGTAACAACAAAATGCGGCGTCAGAGCCAACTACCCCGTACCTACCCGTACTTAAATGCATTGTTAGAATAGATAAATATTAAATCGTAAATATTTCGAAAACTATAAATTTTTGAAATAGACATTCTTATAAAAACTTACCCTTATTTTTAATCCCTAATAGGGTAAGGTAATAAAAGATAAGAGTTTCTATTTGAAAAAATTGACTTTTAAGGTTTTGTCGTTATAATTTTTAACGATTATTTTAACCACTCTGTATTTATCAATTGTGAAAATATCGAAAGTGTCTACTAAAGAAGTTCTTTCTTTACGAGGAACCCAACCCCAACTCATATTAAAGGCTTTTGTTTAGAAGAAATTGATGGTTAAGTAATGGCTTGCGAACGTTATTTTTGACATAAAATTTAAAATAAATTAAAAACGCTTAAGCTTAGGTATAGAACATTATACATAAATAATGTTTGGAATTTTATGCAAAATTTAAAAAAATATATATATAAGGTGTTCCATTTAAGATAAGGAAGTTAACATTAACTTCCGGTATAACCGGAAGTGATAGAGCTGTCAACATATTTTAGTTGTATGTTCCCCACTGACTTTATATTGTAACCAAATTTTCAAAATTTTCCAAAGCGTACTTTTAGAGAAATCGATCGCGGCAGTTCCCGGTGGGACACCTTGTATAGTAATAGTTAGAGATCATTGGACCATTTTTCCAAGTCATTACTAACAACCTAATTTTTGTAAGTAGCTTTATTTTGACCAGACTCCTAACTTTTTATTCACAACAATTTTCGTTGAACGTAGCTAAAATTTCCCAAAGCGTATATACTTTTTGAAAAATCGATCGCGGCAGTTCCCGGTGGGACACCCTGTATATGAAGTTTTTACATAAAATAAGCTTAATTACTTTTTGTATCGCAATTACCAAAAACCCTTTATATCTGATTGCGGCTATCTTTGCTTAGATAAATTAATTATTGCTTCTTTATAATATGTATACTTCTTGTATACATTCAGTTAACTGTGGAATTAGATTTAAAAAAAATCAGGCCCTAGATACAGTAGTGCTTGGGCCACTAATGCAATTCACTTCATGAAATAACACTTTTATAACCTTTTTAAGGAGGTTCTATTTAACAAGTCTGCCAGGAATATTCATACCACCATACATATATGGAAGTGGCGCATTAACCCAGCTTGTCAATGAAAAATGTGTCGAGTGTCGGACCGGGCAAACGCGTCACCTTTTTTGTCGGAAAAGTTTACCACAATTTTTGTGTGCAATTTTTAAACATTGTACCCAAAATCGTAAGGATTACAGTTACGAATCCCGCCCAATCCGATACCCAAAACATGTCTATGGGCTTTATGGTTTCGTGACTGTAGCACTTACATTTTGGGCACAATGTTTAAAAAATTGCATGCAAAACTTTGTGGTAAACTTGTCCAACAAAAAAAAATGAGTCGTTGGACCGGTTCGAAACCCGGAACATTTGACATTAACAGTCTCGGTTAACGCACCGCTCTCAAATATGGCGGTATGAATATTCGTGGGAGATTTGTCAAAAGGACCCCTTTAAATAAGTTTAATTATAAAGTGAATTTCATTACTGGCCCAGGGACTATGTATGCTCTTTCTATTTTTTTTAGCTATTTAATTTTTAAAGCTTAAATAACTAATAATGGCTTATTAGTTTTTAAATATCAAATATCGTAAGTTAATATTTGAAGGCATTTAAAGTTCACAGATTAATAAAAGTATTCGCACAATTCAACATAAAAACAAAACAACAAATAATTATCATCGATAATTTTTGGGCAAATAAACAGGCATTGTCTCAAGAAGCTACAATAAAAGAACTTTTTATGAAACTTTCTTTTATTTTAGTAGCTAACATCGGTATTGTTTCAAACAAAAATAAAAACAAACGACGAACATTATTTAGGCGGAGGTTGAAACTTTCCGCAACAATTCTATCTTTTCTACGGCCGGACGGACTATGAAAAACAAAAGACAGTGGCAATGGAGTCTCAAAGGCCGCCTGAGATTCATAAAGACTATAGTATTTTAATAGGTCGTAAACAACCAACGTTTTTACGGAGGATACTTAAAAATTATTTCATGGTTGTTTAGAAATCAATGTTATAAAAGTAAAAACTTAATAAACATAAGACAAAAGTTTTGGGTTGGATAACACTGGTCTGCAAAAAAAAAACATTTTTTTTGCTCCTTCGAAATATTACACACGATTTCTATAGACTTGATACTTATGAATAAAGATTTCCAATCAAGAAATATGTATCACATCTATTTTTTGCGTTATAATTTTTCTTTTTATAACGCATTTTTAGGTTTAAATTTAAATCTTAAATTTAAAAACAAGAAAATTAAAAGACATAGTACGTCCCAGGACCTAAAAATAAATTAAATAATGTATAACCGTTTTTTAAGTTGCATATTACTTTGTAATTTTCTTTCTTTTCATATATTTTTAAGTTTTTACGGCAAATCAACCAGCAAAAATCTTCTTAACATTTCTCGTTTTATCGTTTCTTTATTACGCAATATGTCTTGATTAAACATTTAACCTAGTTCATCCAATATTGCATCCAGATTTGCAAGGAAGCAAATTAAGGAAAAGTTTGAAAAATGTATTTTAAGGAACACGGTATTTTATTTTAGAGGATTATCAGATCAAAGGTTTTGAATAATTTGTTGGCGGTTTTCATGTTTTTATTAAAAAAACAATTGTGAGACCGTTCCAAAAACTATTTCGTGGTATTTTTTACCGCAATCCAACTTAATTTTTAAATTCGTGTTCTTTATAAGCTATTGAATTTGCGAGTCAACAAAGATTCATTTTTTTTATCACCACTGACTCGAGGATATTTTGAGTTATTGAAGTTCTTCAAACCTTAATCATTCTTATTTATGACCTTTATAACAAATTTTATTACCACACCTGGCTTTAGAGTTAGTGACGTTAGAACATTTTCTTTACTTGGAACCATTGATTAACAATTTCAACTTTATATTTCTAAGAGTTTCTTTTAGTTTTGTCTCGTATTTTTATTAAACAAATGTCATGGTTTCATTCTAAATCCCAGAACCTAAGTCTTCGATTTGGAAAGTTCTAATTGTGAAAGAAGATCGTTTTAATTAAACTGAGTCAGAAAATAAGATATTGTTATTAAGGTAGTGGTGAAGATAAATTGGAGTAGTTATTCGATGAGTGCTTTTGATTTTGTAAAAACCCCGTAGGTTGGTTAATTTATCCCTCTTTCTCTACTAATTTGAACTGTTTTTGTATCTACAAGAACAATCTGTACAGAATACAGTAGTATTTATGCAAAGAACGTTACACAAAAATCCAAAATTATAGCAATTATAAAAAAGGCTTTTACACAAAATTGTGATGTGATAGCAAAAAATTAAAGCAGATCTATAATAAGAACCCATAAAGCTTCATGATTACCGCATTTTTCTTTAAAGAAGGATTTAGTTGCAGACCCGTGTAATTAGTCACCATAATCGACGTTTGACATATTGCGCCATACAAATTTGTAAGGTTTCTTAATTTAGATTTTTCATTGTTTTGTACGCAAATGTTTAACGCAATAAAATCTAATACTAAGTCAAAATCACAAGGCGTCCTGAATATATTTTAAACCGTTAATGCTGCAAAATTAAACAGCTATGCCGGCACAGTTGCAAAATTTTTCAGATTTGCGCTACTCGTAATTTTTTATCAGTATTTTTTAACTGAAATCTTCCACTTATTATTATTATTTTTTTTATATAAATAGTTAAAACAATCACCGACCACGCCTGGTTTCACTTAATTATGACTACAAAAAGGGTAAAAAATATTTTTAAATTTTATTTAACCCTTGTAGTCTGATAAAGCCTAAATAGCTGCATAACAGCTGATGGCGCTAAGCATAAAATTCGCCCTCGCAAAGACGAACAAAAGCATCGGCGGAATAAACAATACACAAGTAATAAAGTTATCCGGTGGCGGATCTCTGAACGAATGACCGGTTTGTTTAAGTGTAATAAAGCGAAATGATAATCTTGTGAACTTTTGGTTGCTTTGATGGCTTTTTTAATTAACCAGTACACGGCTAAAATTACGTCCATAAATCCCAACTCGGATTTTAATTTCTTTTATGTGACAAATTTAATATTTTTTCCAAAAATTTTAATTATTACTTTGTTAACAAATATTTAACCTATAAACTGTGGCAACAAAGTGTTTTCCTACGGAATGTTTACGGATGGGGTTTACATAAGGACAAAAAAATAACTAAAATTTTATTTTTCGAAAAAGTCATTTCTAATAATAGACCAGTGCTAAAGCCTTCTAAAGAGGTAAAAAGTGAAAAAAAAATAGTAGGATAAAAACCATTAAAAAAGGGGAATATAACAAAAATTTAAGGAAAACATGTTATTAAGTGTAAAATATGGTTTTTCTAGATTTTGACCACACTACAAGTCCTATGGAAAAAAGTTAGTAAAGTTGTAGGCAATTAGTGTATTCCTTTTACCTTTTAGAACCGTTCTGAACCGTTCTTTCAACTGTCAATAGTGTCAAGAACGGTTCTACAACATGAAAAAAATGTCATAAAATTGTAAAAGGAACACTTTTGGTATCGTTCAGGGGCGGTTCTGGAGCATAAAAGGAATACAGCAAATGTAAGCATCTACAACTTTTGTAATTACGGTTTCTTTACATAACCTCAAAACCTATGTAAAAATTCAAATAACCAAATTTCCTTTTTATTATTTTTATTTTTGCAAAAATATAAATTATTTTTAAAAATTTGGTAAAAACGTACATTTGCATGTCCCACAAACACTAGTTTTTTGGTTTAAAATATTTGTTTTTACATTATTTTGACTTAATATCAAAAAGTATCCTTACTTTAAATCGAAAATTCACGTGTAAAAATACCGGCATATTTCAAAAAGTCGTGATCGTTTTGTTCGTTAAAATCTCTTCTTTCTAATGGTGCAATAAAATATACATTACAATGGTAAATGTTCTCAGAAAATGCAAAAAACTCGGATCAGGGTTAATAATTTTTGAAACCAAAAACAAAATATTAAAGAATGAAACGAATTAAAAAATTAAAAAAAATATCAAAAACAAATGAAAAAATAAATTACAGGCGATCTGAGGCAAGAAGTGAAAGGGGGTGAGTTTTTAAGGTAAAAAATGGTTTTTGTCGATTTCCGGCAAAATTACTAGTGTTATGGAAATTCATTTCCTGAGAAAAGTTATTGTGGTAATGTATATTTCTTTACACCATCAGAAAGAAAAGATTTCAACTAACAAAAAGCTTACCAGCTTTTTGAAAATGCCGATATTTTGACAAGTGAATTTTCGATTAAAAATAAGGGTTTTTTTTCAATATTTACTAAGTTAAAATATTGTGTAAAAATAAATATTTTAAATCTAAAAGATTACAGTATATTTGGGATAAATAAAACTAAGTCTTCACCAAATATCGATAAAAAATGTTTTTTTTTTGTAAAAGATAAAAATAAAAACCAAAAACTTGGCCTTTTAAATATCTAACATAAATTTCGAGGTTATGTAAAGAAAGTGTAATTTTTTTCGTTTCAAAAATTGTGATGATGAAAAATATAATTTACTACTTTTTAATTTTTGGGTGACATCTTATTTAAAAAAGTTATTTAAAATAAAGTTTGCAGTGGATAAAAATATAAGTAACACATTTTTTCAAAACTCCTCAATTTGACGGAAATGTGGTAATCTAGGATTCAAGAGCTCTTTGATCACATTTGTTTACAGCCAGAAAATTAAGGCATATGTAGAGATTTTTAGTAAATATGCGTTTTTTGAGAGAACCAAAATATAACAGTATTCCAGATAACGCCGGTCAATGTATTAATGCCATTTATTTACAAATAGATTTGTTGCTATTAACTGTTGCTAAATAAAACGTTGGTGTACGTCGACTTACCGGATTATTAAATTCTACGTGAGATGTGTAAATACTTTAAATATTTGTAAATTTGAGTATCTTGGATTATTATTTGTTTCCCAAAACAATCAAAAGTCAAAGCAAATATGGGATATAAAAATTTGTAGGCCTAAAAACAAATCATATCTCTATTGACGGCAGGGTCAATTATTTGGACAATCCAGCTAAAATAACAAGTTCTTGTTTGCCAGTTGAACTTTTATAAACATTAAGTTCAAGGGGTAAAATTATAATATGCTAAATAATTCAAGCATTCGTCGGTAAACATTTTACCTGTGACATTAGGTTATCTAAAGTACCTACCAAGAAAAATTCACAAAAGTCCAGAAGTTTCTAAATTTAAATTTTAATATTTTATCACTTCTTTTCTCTCTTAAAAATAAAACATAATATCATTTCTGAGACCGAGGCGCTGCTATTTTTACACCAGCAAAACCGCACCCGAATTTATATTCAAGGCGTTATTTTATGTAGCTTGGTACGTTTCGGTATTATGGCTGTTTTGGAACAATATAAGATACGACCCCTAATATAAATCATGTAAGAGACGTCGCCCGAGGTGCAAAATTTTAAATCTCGCGGAACTTTACAGCTCTTATTATTTCTGGAATAATTTTCAGGTAAATCTCAGCGGTTGTGAATATATGACGATGTAACGGGGTATCTTAAGAATAATAAATCGTAAATACTTTCAACTCACTTAAAAATTTTATAAAATGTAAACGTATTGAACGTAAAATAAAAATAAAATGTTTTATAATTTATATATTTTTAAAATTTATTTTGAAAAGAAAGCTTCAACCACCCGTAGTGTTATTAAAAGTGTAGGTATGGTGAAATTTAAACAGGGTATTATGAAAATACTTAAAAATATTAAATTAGGTTATATCCTGGTTGCTGTAAAAACAACATTTTTTTATAAACAGACTACTTAAGTTCGCACTATATGGAAAACTTTTTTATTATTAATTTTACGAAGAAAGGATATTCTTTATAAAAAGTTCTGCATAGGCTTAATCCCAGAATATAATCACCAGATATTAATTTTTTGGAGTGGTATATGAGGTATGTCAATAAATATGAATTTTGCCCATGAAGAAAGTACTATACTTTCGCCCCCTTCAGAGGAAATCTAAGCAAATTTGGTATTAGTATTATTCTAGTAAATTTTATAAAATTTTATTTTAAGATTAATTATGTAACATCCATATTTTTTAAATAACGTTAGCCAGTTAAAATTGTTTTAGTCTTTTTTTATCAGATGCCTGTAATTATACAAAAAAGGTAGATACTTTTTTGACAAAATTAGTGATTTAACTATAAAATTTCATCAAATTAGATAAAAATAAGTAATTCGCTTTTAAAACTTTTTTTTGGGAAGGGAGAAAGGGGATTGAAAAATAAAAACAAAATCGTAATCTTTATAATTAATATTTTCTATACCAAAGTGTTCCTTTTGACATGGCTCCCAAGTAGTATACTTATATTTGGTGTGGGCCTTACGTCTCAGTTTTAAGATAAAATAATTTGAAAGTAGTAGCTCGGATGGTATTTAGTCTGACATTTCAAAAAGCAGCCGTTTGATAGGCGAGCAAGCGATTATTTCTTAGAAGCTAATGCGTAAATGCAAGTAGCCACAATGAAACTTAGCAGGCGTGCGAAAATTATCGTGCTTAACGCTCGCCGTCTGGCCGCCGTACCCCAGGAGCATATAGGTAAGCTCTATTGTATTTTGTTACGTTTCACATAAATTAAATAAAAAGTACCAAAGTTTATTTTAAAAAACAAACAAATGCGTCAATATGCCAAATGACTGATGTCAATCCTTAGCCTTAAAACCGGCTAGTCATATATCGCTATATTAAGTAAAAGTTTATTGGGCGCCAAAATGATTATTTTTTATTTTGGTGTGGTTTTTGAATATCTCTGACAACATTGCTGAACCATTTTTTTCTACAACGCCAACGTAGTGATCTAAAATGTTTCTATTTTTGTTTATTTACAAATTTGCATAAACCTGATTTTTTCCAAGATTAGATTTTCCAAGATAGATTTTAGATTAAGATCTTTATTTTTAATTTTAAATAAAATGTCATTAGAAAAAAAAATTAGAATAAAGTTTCTAATCGATAATAATAATATTACAAAATATTATTCAACTCCATAATTTGGCAAAATTCGTTTTCAGGTGAAGAATTTTGGTTCTTGGGTTAGAACCGCGTCAAATTAAAATCGTTTACCGACGTTTTGCCATCGATTGCACGAGGCATCTTCAGGGATCCTTACTCTGCGAGATTGGAACACTGAATGGTTTCAGTTTTCCAAATTTTCAAGTTTTTGCGTACCCTGTATACAAAATCAACATTTTCTTTTCGTGAATCATATTATTTTTACAAGCAAAATTTGTTATCATAAATCACTTTTTCAAAGATTTTTCTTTTTTCCATATGTCCTTTTGTAAACCCCATCCGTGAACAGTCTGTACATATACAAAAATAAATGATTTTCGAACGCACCACCAACGACACGCTTTCTAAATGACCCATTATTATCAGTAGCCCTAGTATTCGTTAAGTCAGCCAGCAATCGGCCTTCTGGATCAACGTAGGCTTAAGCCGGTCCCACTTGATCCTTTTCTAGGACCGAATGAACTCATTGTAAGTGTTTGGTGTTCTATAAGGGGATTACTGGTTTGGCTACACAAATGAAAGGAAATGTTTCGTTTTTACTGAAATAAATCTACCGTTTTTATTATTAAACGGTTTTACTGAGCTTGACCTGTTTATTTACTTGTTATATATTTGTTTGTTACTCATTTGTTTGGGTCAAATTTAGTATTTGGAATTTTATCCCCTTCCTGACGACAGATCGATATAAAATTTGGTACACACTCTTAATCTTGATGACAATACAATACAGTGCATTTCTTTAATATCCCCCCTTTTTATTTTTAAATGGATCAATTTATAAAAGTAAAACTTTGGGATACGAAAATTATGCATAAATACTATATTTTATTGCGAAATTAACAGATGAAAATTTCAAGATGGCGGCGGGGCACCATCTTGGAAAAAAATGGAACACATTGTTTTTAAAGCTTCTGATAAGTACTTTATAACGCTAGAATATAAAATCAATAACTTTATCCATTACAAAATGACGGTACTTTGAAAATTCTCTAAATACCTAATTTGGATGGTCATATTTCCAAAACTAATAAAGTTAGATGTACATAATGTGGTATTTTTCTAAAGCTCTTTAAAATATCCTTTTAATGGTAATTTAAGATACAGGGTGCTTCATTAAAAAAATATACACTTTTTTCTTTTCTATCCTGTATATTATCACCAGAATCACCATTAAAAAGATATCTCAAAGAGCTCTACGAAAACACCACAATATGTACATCTAACTTTATTACTTTTAAAAATATTTCCATCCAATTTAGGTATTTAGGCATATATTGCCTCAAGACCCCCTTTCCATTTAACTTTTTTTTCAAGATCCGCCATATTGAAATTTTTATGTGTCAATTTTACTCTAAAATATAGTATATCTGCATCAATTTTATATCCCAAACATTTACTTTTTCAAATTGATACAAAATTGCGGATTACATTTACTTGAATTGAAGATATGCTCTATATTGGTTAGGCGGATTCAGTTATTGGATGGTCTTTTTGTTGGGTACACGCCTGGAAAGAATGGGAACGCTTCGGTCCTGGTCCCGGGGTATACGAGCTGACCCTGTTCAGCCCTATTGACCCCTATAAACAGGCCTGTCGCCTGAAACAAACTAAAAGAAAAAACCCCCAACCCAAAAAATTCTAATTAAAAACGGCGTTTCGGTGGCAAGTCTGCCATATTACATATTACTTCGCTACAATTTTAATATGGGTGTCAAATGAAATGGCTTAATTGGAAGAGTAAAGCTTACCATAAAAAATTTCAGTCCAAGATGGCCGCCGCCACAAAACGGCGGATTACATATTTTCCACAACTATCTCAATATGGGTATCTAATAAAAGGGCTACTAGAATAGACCTTATTCTAAAATAATTACACTCAATAAAATAAGAAGTATCAACCAACAACAAAACTAAAAACTTGAAAATAAATTATGTAAAAAAGATTTTTATGTTAAGCTGTTTTATTGTACTAGAAGCTAAAAAATAATTCGGTAAGTCCTAACTACCAGCTTGCCCTAATCCTCCCATTACTCTGAGGTATTGATCAGACAAATAATAAAATCGTTATGCACGTGAAATTTCTAACAGAATTTTTACTTTGAATACGCTATTTGTAAAACATTGGCATTTATTAGTTTACAACTTACCCTTACATAATAGTTCTGGTTAGTTTTGTTAACCCTGTATAATGAAAGAAAAATAGTATTTTTGAATAGCTTAAGGCCTAAGCTGAAAAAGTCGTTTTCATTTATCAATATCGAAAAGAAGTACCTTTTTTAACTCACGGTTTAAGCTATCCAAAAATACTATTTTTATTTTTTTATTATAGGGGTGTAAAATCATCAGGTATACCTTAAGACTGGCTTTAAAAATACTTTTTATAAAAGTTAAAATTCATTTTATTTCTCAAGGAAGTTAATAAAAACCTTTTATACGTTTAAATATTATTTTTACAAATATTTAAAAAAATAAATAAAAAGTAACAATTAAACCCATTTTATAAAAATAAATAAATAAAATAAATTTTATGGTATTTAATTAAGTGAAAAGACCTCTTAATTTAAACAAATATATATCTTTTTGTATTAAAAATACTACTAATATCAAAAAACCATATTAAATTGATATTAAATTAACGTGATTACAACTAAGCTTTAAAAACGTTTTTTGTTAAAATAATTTAAGCTATTAAAAGATTTATACTTTAAAGAGCTTTTTCTTAGATTTCTAGTAATGTTTCTGAGAGTAATTTTTTAAATCTTTACTAAACAAAGCATTTAAATTAAGTTTCTTACTTACGACTTAGGCTGGAAACTAGTTATGGGTAGACAGATTGTTCAGTTCGTACCTAGAAAAAAAAATATAAAAAGAATATAATAAAAATTAAAAATTACAAATTAATGTGGCTATTTGCTTAAAATAAAACAAAAACTTTCTACATAAATTTTACTGGTACTTTGGTAAATTAATTTAATTAAATATAAAACTAAAACTTTTTTTTCGGAACATTGCTCATCACCTTTTTTAAAAGGGCCTTTCATATCTTTCAGGCAATACATAAAAGCAAACTCGTGACACAGACCAATAATCTAGTTATTACAGTGTCCAACGGTGCTCTTTGCTAATCATATTAAAAGTAGGTATTAAAAAAAAGAATTTAGCTAAAGAAAAAGAAAACAGTAAACTTTACTGGACATTAGTAAATTTATTCTATTTAGTCAAACCTATAACTAAAACTTTCTTTTTCAAAACATTGCTCAGAACCTTTTTAAAAGGGCCTTTCTTATCTTTCAGACAATACACAAGAGCAAACTCGTGACCCAGGCCATTAATCTAGCTATTAGAGTCCAACGGTGCTTAACTTCGCTAATCTTATTAAAAGTGGGTATTTAAAAAGAAAAGGTCCATTATAATTTAGCTAAAGAAAAAAAAACAGTCTTAAAGCATTATGTACAGAAAAAAAACATAACAGCCTAACAGTTTCAACTAAACTTTAAGTTTAATAAAGATTTATGACACACCTACTACAATGTTACATTTGATATACAGAGTGTATCCTAATTCCGGTAAGAAAATTTAAGGGCGTACCTGAACCATTTAAAGTTTACATAAACATGGTTCCTCGAATCTTATGTTTTCAAGATACAGAAACTTTTCAAAAAACTTAAAAATTTCTCTTTTTTAGTAAAATTTGTTGGCCTAGATATAAACGTAATTTAATTAAGTATTTATTGTTGTTGTTACATAATTGGTATTAAGAAGTTAAAAACCTTATTAATTAAAATCGCATTTTAAATGCAGAAATACCACACTTTTATATGTAATAAAAAACTTTATTTATTTAACAAAATTGTTAAAAAATATTAAAAACGGTTTTTATTTGTATTATAGAGCTTAAGAGGCATACAAACACCGTTCTTATTAATTTTACCAAATTTTAATTATTTTTATCTATAAATAGATTTTTATTACATACAAAATGCCGGTATGTCTGTATTTAAATTGCAAGTTTATAGAAAACGGTACAAGATATCCATTAAAGCAAGGTAGGTATATCTTTTTGTAGAAAATAGATGTCAATTAAATGATCACAGAAAAATGTCAAATTTGTCAGCACTGTCAAAAATGCATAAATAAAATTCAAAAATGGTCACCCCCTGTATAATTCCGACCTACTACAGCCGTTTTACTATGGAAATAAGTATAAGTATGAAGTTATTTATTTGCCCAAATATCATTGGTACGGTGGCAACAGTTCAAAATTCAGTTATAATTAAAATATATATATATTTTTTTAAATCTATTTTTAAAGGTCAATAACTTTCTAACGAAGCGCGATAGAACTTTTCTTAATATGAAGTACTTACATTATATTGGCTCACTTTATCACCCCTATCATGTATGACCTTATCTTTCGGACACCCTGTACTCGTTCCGATGATGCTCAGGACTACACCAGAACTAATAAATTTATTTGGGCTGGTACTAATTAAGCCCCTTAATACCATAAATACCATTGCAAAATTACAATAAAATTGGAAAAAGGATATTTAGGATATTTATAAAACCCACTTTTTATATATTAAAACACCCTGTATCTTCAGAACGAAGAATTAAGGACTTTTGTTTTTACCAACCAGTATACATAAATCTCAAAACAAAAGCCATCCACTAATACAACTTTTATAAATTTGGCATGCCAGTAAAAGGTCATTTTTAGCAAATAACCATATACATAAATGTCACTCTTGTCGCTCCTAACGTGTCCTTTAGCTCCATTTATGTTCCTAATGCGTTTCGTAACGACCGAAAGTACGCTGGGCAACACGTATACGTTAGCACTATCGCAATAAAAATCTAATCTAGAGTTAAGCATCTAATCTACGGTTAAATATCTAGGCTTACCTTTGTTTACATGACTTTTGGGGCCCGTTTGACCGGGCTTTAGATTTTCCTAAAGGCACTCTTTATTCTTATTGGTTTGACTTAAATCGAGGGATTGTTGTTAAATGGTTTCACAAAAGCGATTTGCTGCGTTCCAGATTATTTTTATACATGAGGGACTAGTTTTAAAGTAAACAATCTCCAAAATTGGATTTTTATGTCATATATCATTAAAAATAAACAAAGAACCTATACATTGAAAGTAATGTATTCTTTCCGTTTGAACATTCTCTTATGGATGTAGTCATGGCCGAAAAAACGATTTATTTAGAGAGGCCTATAGTCCAAAAGCCAGTGGATGGCAGATCGTCTGTATTTCATTAAAGTTCATATTTTGCTCAATGACTCTCGTATACCTAGCTTACATGAAATTGGGCTTCACTAAGCCAAGCGAGGGTAGCTATGATGTCACTCAGGTAAGACAGGTACCTAAATTTGACTAAGTTTGATTAATTTAATGCGACCAAAAATAATATTAGTAATACTATTAAAATAAATTTAGCTGGTTGTAATTTCGTGGTAGACTTTTTAAACATTAAAAAAAATCAAGTCTTGTTTAGGGGATATAATCCCGAGCATTTTTTCCAATCCCGTGCTTCCGGTACTGGGCACAGGCAATTCCGAGATTTGAGGGTAGAGTACAAAAAATGGGTACAAATGTTCAAAAATCAACTTTTATTTTTTAAAATTTCTTTAGGAATAGAAAAAAAATCTAAACAAAAAAAGTTTTCTCTTTAAAACAACAAACAAACTAATTAAAATATAGAAAAAATAACTTGTGTAACAAAGTTAACAAACAAGTTTCACATAAAAGAAGATTTATAAACAGTTATACTCATTGTACGATTTAAGGTCTGGCCACACATAACCGCAACGAGCCCGCAGTGCGTCTCACTGGTGAAATGTAGTGGGATGCGGTGCAAAAAATTTGGATTTAATACAATTTCAGTAATATAAGTCTGATGTACTACGCTTTAAATTACACCTGTTCGTAAAATAAACCTTTACAAATAAGGTAACACAGTCTTACTTAAACTACACATGAAGTTTGGATAAAAGGGAAATAAGTAGGAAAATCTGTTTTATTTAAACAGCGAGATAAACATACATCAATCAATAAACCCAGCTTGACAAAATAGCATTTTGTTTTGAGGGCATAAAAGGACTTTTGAATTTTTCAGAATTAATCTGCCCCACTTTCCTCTATTATTGTGAATCCGGGCTCGGTGCGGTCTTAGTGCGGTTATGTGTGACCAGACCTTTACCCGCCTTCTGGTAGCACTGCTTTTAAGAAAGACCCAGTAAAACTGACTAAAATCAGCTGGGTAATAAAAAAGGCTGACTTTTTATTTTTATTGGCATTTTATGCAATATTATTTTGAAAAAATAAAACTTATTTATTGATCCTGAGAATTCCGGAATTTTAGGGAATCAAATCCCGAAGATTTCGGGACTTTAAAAGAAGGGAGCGGGATCCTGAGATCCCAGGCTGACTTTAAAAGCAATTTTACCAAATGAAATTAAAACCTACTGGTCAAAATGTTGCTTTGAATTTTATGTCTCCTTAATACAGTTAAGTTTTTTAGCTATAATAAAAATATTTTAAAAACTTCGGCGAATATCGCTTAGCACTAGTGGTCATGTCATATGTCATCATATGTCATGTGGGTGGTCGTTACCTACAGTCGTCACTTTGTGAGCTGTTACCGACGTAAGTCCATTGGTTAGTTAAGTATTATTTTAAATTAATAAATTACCCAAAATATTGATAACACAAACAAAATAACAACATAACAATAACATAACAAATAAAATACCGAATTACAGTACCGAATTTTGACATCAGGTAATTAAAAACTTCAATTTAAAATAAATTAAAAAGTAACCCATAGTGTTGTAACTTTATAATAACTTTGAGGCATTGGATAAATGGCCTAAATAAAATTGCTGTGTTACTGCTTACTGGTTAGAGCTAATGCTTGTATAGTAAAGGCTGTACCGTGCCTGCATAGCACAGGCAGTAGTGTTAAAGCCTACCTAATGCAGTAGTTATCTACCTATCCTGTTAAAATATCTTGGCAGGTAAGGGGTACAAAAGATTCTATTCTATTCTGTTTTTTTCTTGGTTTTGGTCCCCTCAGGTCCAATTCATCACTCTTTCCCATCCGGACTATGCTTTCCAGGGCTTCGTCGGCGGAAAATTTGGATAATCGAGCTGGCAGCTCCCAGAAATTCGAAAAAGAAAACAAAAATAATTCAACAATCGATGTAATGCATAAATTGTCGGCTGTCAAACCAAGACCTGCTACTGGTGTTACGTATAACCTTTACTTCCACTACTGACAGTTCCCATGGCACGCCCATCTATCTCCCGCCATTTGAAAAATACCTCGTGTTCACCACCAAATAAGATACCATCAGCTTATAGGAATCTTCGCTCACAGCGCTTAGATCCAGAAGAAAGATGCCGTCAATTTAGCGTGAATCTTTCCTTGATCCCCGAAAGTAAAAACGTCCGTACAGCACCTCTAACCGCCACTCCGGAAAGAACTTTGTAGTCCTCTACGCACGTCCGTACTGTCCGGAGGTCAAACAAAGAGTCTGGGGTACAAAAGATCAACATACTTTTTGGTCTGATCGAAGTACATAGAGAGTCTATTTGTTTCCTTAACGAGCTGATGGATTCTCCACCCTTCATGTAACATACATACATACAACCCATAGTGTTTCTACTGTCTATTTTGTGATAATTTTAATTCATTACTTTTATATTGGCCATACACGATTCCATAAACTATCTAGATTATAGACATCCTGTCAGAACCAGATAACTTTTATAAATCCCGGGGCGACCATCAACCGGAGCTTAAACTTGTCGTCACCGACAGCACATAATCAGTCATTTCGCATCCCGATCGGCATTTCCTTTGACGGATAACGTATGTCGTGGCTAGAATATAAAAAAATTGGACAAATGAACGCTTCCGCAGCTAAATGAAAGATTTTTCCGGCGAGGCGACATCATTTTTGATGGCTTTGATGATTATGTGTGATTGCTGCGTAATCAGATTTTGTCTGTTGAATTTTTCATAAAGGGAGGGCGTCAGAAAAGTTTTTTTGCGTTGAAATACGTATTTTTTGTGTTCAGTAGGTTTATATGTGGATAAAAATGGGCTGCAAAAAGCGGTTCGTTTGCGATCGATTGTAGGAGACTTGCAGTTTTCGTTTAGAGCAATGTGTAAAAAAGTATTCCTTTTTATATTTGTTACATATTTTTCGGATACATTTACGGCACTTTGCAGATACAGTGTGTCCACGAATGGAATTAATTATACCTGCAAAAATATTTATTTTAAATACTTCAAAAAAAAGTTTTTCTTTATAAAAAAATTGCTTTGTCAAAAATGCTAGAGGCTATAATAAAAATCGCCATGGAATATACATACAATCGCAAAATCATACTTGAAAAAATGAAAAAAATTGGAAAACTATATTTTTAAAAATACCTAAAATACCTAATTAAATACCACTAAAAGTAATCAAAAATGTTTTTTTTCTATAAGGGCTTTTGCACAAATATTTAGGTTAACTTTAATGGTCATGTCATATGTCATCATATGTCATGTGGGTGGTCGTTACCTACAGCCGTTACTTTGTGAGCTGTTACCGACGTAAGCCCATTGGTAATTAAGTATTATTTTAAAAATTACCCAACAACAATATAGGTTAACTTTTGGACAAAAATTTAGGTTAACTTTAAAAAGAAATATATGAACAAAATATTTTTTACAATTTAGTATCTTTTTTTTTTTTTTGAATAAAAGCGTTAAATAATTTCGGCCTAATATACAGGAAGATTTAAAATTACAAAAATGATATTATGTCCAATAAAAAAAATCGGTTGTAAAAATTGTTTTACTGCTTATTTAAATATCATAAATGACTTTAAAAAAATACATTTTGTTAAATAAATCGTTACCTTTTGCATTACTACTTGCATAAATTTAAACTTAAGTCAATAATGTTTTTATCTACAAAGTGAAATGAATTATAAACAAAGAAAAAATCATTTATTTCAGTTTACGCTCAATTTTCCAAATTAAGTATAAGCGATAACAAAAAATAAATAAGACTTTTTATGACTTTTTAATGCTTTTTAATCAAGAAGTTTCAAAATATATTTCACCAATTTTTTTATTTTTCAAAATAAAGTTTTATCCATTTTGACCCACCCAGTATATCATAAGGCAATTTTTATCGTAGCTTATAGTATTTCAGACAAAGAATTTTTTTATGAAGAATTACTTTTCTTCGAAATTATAAAAATTAAAAAAATTACAGGTAGTCCATGCGTAAACACACTGTATATTTGTATATAATGTATCTACGTTAGATGGCGTAATAAAGGAACTTTTTTAAAATAATTTTACGAAATGTTCTCTATAAGAAGGTTTGCATGGTCAAAAACCTAAAAGGCTACCCACATATATTAAATTGTGTTATTCGTCAACAAATTCTGGCCAAAAATTAATTTTTTGGTCAGAAGTTAAGTTTAGAACTTAAAACACTTTTATCGTAAAAAAATTCTTGTAAATAAATGAGTTTGCATATTTAAAAGTTATTTTTAATTTTGAACACAGTTTCTTTATTACTGTTTTCCATATTAGCCGAAATACAAGTAGTTTACTCTTGGGCAAAAATTACAGTTTTGACCAATCCTCGTGGATAACACCGGCACAGAAAAATTAAAAAGTGATCAGTATTTTTGACCAGACCAACTTATTTATATGATTTCTGATGCGCTGAATATGAATTCGGAATCCGTTTTGCTCCATCAGGCTTGAGTTTTAAGTAAACTTCCTAAAAATCAATGAAAATTAAATATTTAAGTGGTGTTTTTCGCAGTTTACTCAAAACTCCTGATGGAACAAAACTATTTTGTTAAACGTGGCACAGTTTTTATAGTAGTTCTAGGCTGCTATACAAGCCAGATATTTATAAAAATATTTATAAAATTGTTAAGCTAATAAACTTTGGATGATCTAAAATCATTTTGAAAAAATGTTTGAAATTTTTACAGTTTGTTTAAACTAATCATGGTTAACAAAACCAAAAACAGTTTTTGGTAAACAAACTTTTATAGCTTTTTTTAGACTCTTAATAAGCTCTTAGTCAAACAGAGGATGGATGAATAATGTCTCTTGTATTTAAATACCATAAAGAAAAAGAAGATATTTAACGACCTGCAGTTACGTAAGTTAATCATATGTATATGGGTGTAATTTTAATGATAGCTTAAAATACAGGATATTATTCCTTATCCTATTTTAGGTAGAAAAGTTTATATGAACATATGTCCTAAACGTCTTAACTTTTGAAATACGGAGTGTTTAAATTTTTAAAAAACCAAAAATATCGAAAACATCTATTTTAGTAAAAACTGTTATACTGGATAAAAACCTATGTCTCCCCGTGGCCTAGTGGACAGAGCTTTGATCTTCGAAGCCAGAGGTCGGCGGTTCGATTCCCAGCGGGGGAGACATATTTAGGTAGTAGTTATTTAAAAATAACGACCGTGGTGGCACTACCGCGTTGTCTAAAAGGTGCTGTGAAATGCAACTGCATGTTTCAGTGCTTAAACAACGTTGACGGAACAGGGGAACGATGGGTTAAACATCTAATAACCCTACACCCACGGTACTCTGGTATTTAGGCATAGACCTTCGTGGGATGTCAAAAAGATAAAAAAGAAACCTAATTTTTGTGACATATTTGCTAATTTAAAATTAGAAAATCTAATTATTAAAAGAAAAAGATCCCGCAATGCTTGTTTTATGGTATAAAAATGTGCAATTAAGTGATTTTTTTCTTTTAAACTAAACAAGATACGGAAAAAAATTAAGACAAAAAAGCAGTATTTTTATTTGCTTAATCTAAAGAAACCACAGAAATTTGACACACATTTACACAGTCAGTGGCGTACCGTTTTTTTGTTGGAAATATTCCTTCAGTTGCCTCTTGAGACGCCACTGGAGTAATTAAGTTAGTGATAAATTACCTCCTTAATGTCATTAATAATATGGCCAAACCAATAAAAACAAAATTGGGTAAAGAATAATATTTAATATTTAAAAATATCCATTTTTTTTTAAATTTTATGACTCTGTATCTTCAAAAGTTAGGACGTTTAGAACATATGTTTATATGGACTCTTCTTCCTAAAATAAGATAAGGAATCATACCCTGTATTTTTAGCCATCCACTAACTTACACCCTGTATAAATAATACAGAATATCTGTAATTCAGGTTAGTTTAAAACAAAAACACGAATGAAAAACCCTCAAAATAAAATAGGAAAATCGATAAAATATACGAGATCATTTCTTCAAGTAATAAAAGAAGTACATTAAACCGGAGCAAATTAAATTCGGAAAGACAATAAAATGGCTTCAGGACATTTCATACAAGTGTCACCATAAAACTGGGCTAATCGCATTCAATAAAACTAAATGTGCCATCGTAAAAGAGTAAGCCAAATCTAACGCCCTGTAAGCCAGAGAAATGGCATCTAATGCTGTGTCTAGAAGACGCAGTCTATTTAGGAAAATGCACTTTTTTGTCAATTTATTTACCAGAAAAAATTTTGTTGTATAATTTTTTAAAATTTAATAAAGTCTTGTAATCATAGTAAATCGAACGCTAAAAAAGGACTTTTATTTGATAATTTTTTTTTTAACAGGGTTTCTATTTATTAATGTCACACAGGAAAAACGCAGATTCTTTATACTAAAACACTAAGATTTAACCAAACATATCTGTGTTTAAAAGTTGATAATACGGAAGATACAGGATTTCATAGTAAAACAAACGTATTTAGATAATTTATAATACTTTTAAAATACTGTAATAAAACTCTCCTCAAAAGAATTTCTTAACATAATCTATTTAGATCGGATGTTAAATTTTGTGTTTAAAAGAGGTTCTTACCTACACTACTTTAAATGGCTTTAAAACCTCACAAGTTTTCTGTGCCACCCTGTATGTACCACCTAAGTAAAGTAGTAAACATTTCCAAACTTTCTGCACAATAATAGTGCTAAAACAAAAAAAAAAAAAACGCTTTTTTCCTACGACCACTTGTGAAAATAGCAAATAGCACACTGATTTCATGCATAGAAAATGCGTTATATCACACTAGTGTTGCAAAGTACTTTACAGCACTAGTGTTGCAAAGTACTTTACAACACTGGTGTGATACATATTATGATGTCATTCTAAAAACTGCTATTGGTTTTGCAAGTGACATATTTATTGTAGTGACAGTAAAAAAAAAACTTTTTATTTACCTTAAACGGTAGAACCCAAATTAGCGAAAATCATCTTATTTTATATTTATTAAAATTTACGAAAAAATAAAAACATAAACAAAAATAGACATAACCACAAAAAACAACTTTCACTGACTGGCACAGTGTTGTGCATTTACAATTTTTATATTTATTATATTTTGTATTATAATGTATAGTTGGTTGCCTAAGCATGATTGTCATAAATTAATAAATCTAGTGACTCAGGCATTCGACTATTGGCGCGGTGATTAGCCGTGGTGGTACAGTTCTGTTAAGATGGCTAAATTGTACTTTTGTGTATTTTTGAATAGTTTACTTTTATGAAATATAGTTCTTAAAAGTGCATTAATGGCTTTTTATTGTTAGCACAACAATAATACATATTTTTTCTTAAAAATATGAGAAAAACTGTTATTTTTACTTAGTTTTACATGTGATGTTCGTTTCATTAACTCGTTTTACCAATTTTACCCCACCCAGCGACCCAGCACCCCTTTTCACTCCCCGATCCCGTAAGTTTATTTACTGATATTTTTTAAAAAACGGAATATTTTGGATATGCACCACTTACGTTTTATTTAGAAGAGTGTTTAAAATATGTAAGAATCGATAATTTTTAAAAAACCCTTATAATAGCAGAAAACCGTATTAAACTATTAGCGTTATTACCTAACAAAACCATACAATTTTTATTAAGTGAGGGCCTTTTTAAATTCCAAAATGATAAAAGTTATATAATGCTTCTAGGTAGGTGATTTTCGATGTAAAAATATTGTCAAAACAGTATAATATAGCAGTGAGGAAAAGTATATATCACACTAGTGTTGCAAAGTAAATATCACCCTGGTGTTGCAAAGTTCTCAATTGTTTTTTATTTTTTCTGAACAGACAAACTTTAATTTATTTATTTTTTGGTGAATAATTTGTGGTCGTAGGAAAAATAGTGTACAGTACTCGTGTGAAAATGACTTTCTTACACTCGTGGGTTTGTCGCACTCGTGTGAAATTAGTCATTTTCCACACTTGTAATGTAATATACTATAAAGCACATCGAACTAACAAAATAATAAAGTTATACTTTTTTACAAATGGGAAGTTTGACAGCACGAGCCGTTAGGCAAGTGCGGCAATCCCATGAGTAAAAAAGACACTTTATGCATGTGTTACATACTATATTTTTTCTACGACCGTATAAAAATTTCCCAAATCACTACAGGTTTTATTTATTTAAACTTATTAATTTTAATTTTGGCCGCACAGCCATTATATTGCAACAAAAAAATCATAGCATTCTTATTTTTTAGGAGACAATTATCCTTTTGATAATTATGCACTTATGATTTAATTTTATAAAATTTTATGTACTTACTTTTTGTGGAAATAATAGATACTAAAACAGTATAAATTCCTTTTCAGTTTTTAAGTAATCCAAATTCATTATTACCATTAATTTTTAATAATTTCCATTCAATTTATTCGAAAACTGTCAAATTTTAAAACTAGTGACACATGAACTAAAAGAAATAATGACAAAATTAAAGGTTACTTGACCGTTTGTTTCAGTTAATGTCGCGTTTACTGTTACATTGCATAAATTGGTATTTAAGTTTATTGTAGTAGGCGTTAAAACAAAACACTAATTCGAAGTGTGAAAAAAGCTTCAAAGTGTCCAAAAAAGTTACTCTTTTTAACAGTTCTTCATGTTAACAATTAAAAAAACGACATTTTTTTAACGGTCTGGAAAAAAAATTAAATAATAAATCCTTAAACAATAATGAACAAAAATACTGAAATTATTGTAAAAGGGCATAAAACATCTACTCTTTTTTTACAATGATATTAGTATATTTCGTTCGTTTAAAGCGTGTTTTTAGTTTTTTAAATTGTAATTATTTATACTTTTTAGTTTTAAATGTTATGAAATCGAGTTTTTAGTTTTATTTAAACATATTAATTTTTTACTTTTTAGTTCAATTTATTGTTTTTATTTTTAAATGCGCTTTTACTTTTAGCGAAGACGGCATTAGAACTCAGGACCGGTGAATCCCATGAAAATTATGCTTGTAATCACACCTAATTTCAAACATTAAAAACGGTCATAAGACATTTAAGCTTAATTTCAGGGACCTATAGCTAGACATATTTGAAATAAAAACCTTTTAAAAAGTTGTCTTCTTTTAGTTTCTAACAGTAAGTACTATAAACAATAAAATATAGATTACGTTTATATACCTAATATAATAAATTGAATTTTAATAATTCGCTTTGTAGACCACGACTACATCCATAGCAGAGTGTTCAACAAAATTGCCATACATTTTTTTTGCTCTTTGTTGATTTTTTATTGTATATAACGTAACAATCCAATTTTGAGGATTGCATACTTTAAAACTAGCCTCCTCCTATAAACAAACATACATACATACGAATGGATCTAATTAAAGCGAGTTAAAATAGATATACTTTGTAAGAATCACTCTAAGCAACCGCTTAGAATCAACTAGACAGAAACAACAATTTTCAAAAATATTAATTTTTGTTCTATCCAACAACATAAAAATATACCCGATACTTTTAGGAACACTTTGGTAAAGAAGTTTTACATTTTGTAATTTGCGAAAAAAGTTAGTTTTTTGGTTAGCCCTCCCAGGCAACATTAAAATTTTTAAAGGCAAATTCTGTATTTGTATTTTTTTCGTAAATTTAATTAAACTTTTTCGAAAAACATCAAATTTTATAAAATTATCTAAATTTTTCAAAAAACTATAGTCAGTTGAAATTTTTTACTTTACATTTTGTTTTTTATGCAAGACTTTTAAATGCCTCTATTTACAATAAGAAGGCAGAAATTAGAGATTTGCCGATTATATTTGATTCAATTTACGAAAAAAATACAAATAGAGAATTTGCTTTAAAAAGTTTTGACTTTCTCTAGGGGAGCTAACCAAAAACCTAAAATTTTATCGCAAATTCCAAAATATATATATTTTTTTACCAAAGTGTTCCTCTTACAACCAATAGCATTTGGTATGTATATGGTGTGGAATACCCATGTCTCAGTATTTAGATAAAATAATTTTTCAACCCCAGTTGCTCTCCTTCTTGCAAATAAAGCAAAAATAGAGCGTTATTATCTCATTAAATAATAACAATTAACATTTCTTATCCATTATAGGAACTTTTACTTCAATCTACTCAGGTATATCACTTTGCTCGCGATTATTTAACACCACTTTCTTTTCTAAATTTTTACTCCCTTTATATTGAGCAGCGAATTTGCATTTTGCACATGCATATCATAACAACCGATCTAAAGTACCCTCAAAGAGCTTTTCCGAGTTTTTCAGCTTTTAGAGACTTTTCCGATGGTTTTCAGTTTCTAAAGTTGCAAAAATCGAGTGCTCTAGCCTTTTCGATATTGGCAATTTGGCGTTAAGGATTAAAATAACTTTTTGTTAACAAGTAAAATAGGTGGAAGATAAATTGATTTAGCGAAAAATGTACGAGGCGGTTGAATAGAGGCGGTATTGAAAGTTAATTTTATATTTCTTATTTTTACCTAACGTGATTTCCAGTGATGGTGTTAAGGTTAAAAAAGTGTCATGATATAAAAAAGGATAAAAAAATAGATCTGAATAAGGCGCGTGTCAATGCATTTATTCAATAGATGTTATTTATTTGGGTACACGCGAAGTCAGAATAAAAAACCAAAAAACACAAATAAATTAAAATAGTAACTAAAAACTTAAAATCGACGTGTCGGTGGCAAGTCTGTCACTGTTGTCAAGAAAAATTAAATAAAAATAAAAATTAACTATTGTTTAGGTTTTAAATTTTTTTGTGTTTTTTGTTTTTTTTATCTGACTTGGCGTGTACCCAAATAAATACCATCTATTAAATGAATCCGCCGAACCAATACAGAACATACACTTTAATGCTTTTATTTGACACGTCCTAACTTCTAAAGTAATAGGTGTATGAAAATGAGATTAGGTATAAATAAATAATATAGGATAGGGACAGTTTCTGTATATTTTTATTAAAATAAAATATATCCTTTTATGAATTTAACTAACCAGAATCAACTCATACATAAATTAAATATAACTTAGATACAAAGCAAAATACTGGACAATAATTAATTTACTATTGTCCGAGTCGCCACAGATAGCCACAATGTTGGCAGGAGCTTTCCTCGCCTAGGGCTGTACCGCCCCACACGCCCTTTAAAGGACCCATGAAGTCTTAATGGACGTTTCGGGTTCTGAGTGGGTGAGTCACTATTCCTTATTTCTTTTTGTCTTTTTTCCTTTTTACCTTAAAATTATGTAAAAATGAGAGCGGCACACCCGGAAGTAAAATGTTCCGGAGGTAAACTACCCTTTACTCTGACCTCCGGGCGAGAGGTGCATTCGGGGGCCATCATCGAGAATTGAATTATAATATTGAATTTCCTTTGCAAACATATATGTGGGCTTAACACCAATATAAACTTCGTTTACCATCACCTGTAGTCATCTAAGCCCCACATACTGTTTCTAACGAAGACTTAAATAAGTTCCAAAACTTTAACCAGCCACCTTCTTTTTTCAGGCGACGAATTTATTTCGTCTTTTCCCCACATGGCGGCGTTTGTGCTTACATTCGCAACGGTCTGACTTGTGCTAGACTTTCCAATCTTAAATCGGGTAGGCCTGATATTATGTGGCTCAAATTTTTAGGTCTTCTAGGAAATTTGTCAAATTTATCTGCTGTTTGTACTGGTCTCCGTCTAATAATCTCTTAGTCGAATTCTTTGACTTTTTATCAACAAACATCGATAGTAGAATTTTTTAGTTTCCATCGGCCGAAGCAATCGTGCTTGGCAACTTTAATGTCCATAATAAGGAGTGGCTAGGCTCTTTAAAAACTGGCAGCCGAAATCTTCGCAATAAGTAACTCTTACCAACTTTATTATGAACCCTACTAATTTTAAAGAGGCCTTTAATTATAGTTTAAATTACCCTAGATCTCTTTCTTACTTCCAACCCAGTGTTCTTCTTTGTCTTATGGAATTTTGTCAAAGTTTTAAAATTAGACTAATCAAAAATATGTGTGAAAACCGTTTTCATCGGGATATTTTCGCTCTAGAAACGAGATTGCAATGCAAGTGCAGTCGAAACATATTGAATAATTACTGTTGGACATCAACAAGGCATATTCTAGAGGTTAAATATTCAAGAAAGCCGTAATTTTTGTCTAATACTACTTGCACCAAATTTTAATAATCTTATTTTTAATGACATTTTTTTAAAGTTGGTGTGCTGTACAAATTCCATTTGTATTTTATTAATTATTTTCTAAATTGATTTAGAATATAATAAAAGAAATAATATAAAAAAGCTAAAATTTTGTTAACCAGTATTATCAGCAAATAATTTTTCCAATTACCATATATCTCGCAAAAAAACAATAAACTATTTAATTAAAATAAAAGAAAGTGCAATATATTTTGATAATAAATAAAATTTAAAACAGCACTAATTTACGACACTATAAATGTAAATGTTGGGTTTTTAGCATCTAACGACCTCCAAAAAAGAACAAAAAAGCAAAAATAAAATAAAAGCTTCGCCTGTTAATGACAAAACAAAGAGTATAAATCACATTTTAATTTTATATAACAATATGGCTAGTAATGCTTCTCAAGACACCTTAATAAACGCACATGTTAAGTTTTATACATAATATGTGCAGACAAACTAAACAGATAAACAAAAGTTTACCATGGCCCCAACTAAAAATATTTTAGAATTGACTAAACAGCAATCATTTACAAAATACTGTGATTTATCTTAAAATCTATCGTTAATTTAATGTACTGGAGATGTTGAGACAATAAAGTTTAGTATTACCAACTTTTTAAATTTAATAAATATAAATAAATAAAATAAATTGAAGTATTCTATAGAAATAAATGAGGGCTAAAGCTCCTCACTGCTTGTTATTTTCTTGCTCTGCAAGGTAGCATCCGTCCAAAATGGTCCGATCTGACGATACAGATTTCACACTAGCCTAATGTTTTTCTTCTCAGTTAATTAAAATCACCAACCGCAGACCGGAGTTCTCGTCAGTACGGTGAAGGAAATAACAAAAAACTTCAACTTTTCTTCGATTGTCGACAGAGGGCGTAATAGACAATAAGCAACTACGCTTATACGCCATTTTGTTTCTTAAAAGATTTTTGGAGTTTTTTGTTATCGCCTGCACCGTACTAATGAGAACCAAATAGTTCGAAACAGGTCTGCGGTAATCTCAATTAATTACGAAGAAAAGCCTAGGGTAAAAATCTGCATAGCCAGATCGGACAGTGTCCGACGGATGGTATCTTGCAGTGCAAGAAACAACAAGCAGAAAGAAGATTTACCTCACCTTCATTTCTGTATAATGATTTTTACTGCTTGTTAAGAATACTTATTTTTAAAAGTGTTTGATGCACGGGTCTTGATTCGCTTATTTTTTTCCACTGCGGACAGAGGGCGTGATGGAGAATTAGCTACTACACTTATACGCCATTTCGATTTTTTTATCTTTGGACAAATCACGAAGGCTTAAAGCCTAAATACTAACGTACCGTGGGTGTCTTAAGCGAGGTAAGAGGGGGTTTGTTGACAAGGGACTTAAATACTTGAAGATTTGGGGGGAAGGAAAGACCTCCGCGGACAGCAGGTTCCACAATCTAGAAACTCTACGGATAAAAGAACGAACAAAGTGAGAAGTTCGGGGCCTGTCCAGGTGGACCGTATAGGGATGCATACGCGCGGAACCATGAATTTCTCTGTTGGGAACCGTGAGTGGAGGAACTATACTGGACAATTCTTCAGAGCAGAAGCCATGGAAGTACCTATAAAAAAGCGATAAATCCCCCAGAGCCCGACGATGGGCAAGAGAGGAAGCCTTTCTGTAAGTGAAGGATCATTAATGAGACGAATTGCTCTTCTTTGAATAGAATCAAGAATACTTAGGGTTGTGGAGGACGCCATGCCTCAGATATGGAAACAATATTCCAAGGGAGGTCGGATTTGGGACACATATCAAGTGTATAAATTAAAAGCAGATTTCTTAAAACATATTTTAAAGTCTTTTTTTTATTGCCTGTACCGTACTGATGAGATCCAAATAGCTCAAAACCAGTCTGCGGTGGTGATCGCCAGATTGGACAGTGTTTGACGGATGCTACCTAGCAGTGCAGTGATTTTGTCCGCTTGTAAAGAATACTTATTTTTACTGAAGTAAAAGTAAGTGAATTCAAGTATTTTTTTTAAGTCAATTATTAGTTTAGATTATTTTTCCGATAAGAGCATAAAAATACATATATTACTTTTGCAAAAATAGCTAATTTTTTCAATTTAAAAAATATAAGTTTCTAAGAATATTTGTTTTTCAACAATCCGTAAAATAAAATAGGTTTGACTTAATTTAACTAAAACTCTTCCTTTAAATCCTCCAATCAAAGAGAAAAAAGATGTAACCTTGTAACACAAAAGCTAGCTAATACATGAAACATAAGTAAAATTTTCTGCAAAATTGTAAGCAGAACTCCGACAGCCTAGCAATATTTTATCAAAACAAAAAGAGACTAAAAACTTTAATAACAAAGCTGAACAACAAAGTAAAAGCCAACACGCTAGTTAATGACAAGAAAACTGAAATGAAATTGCAATTTTGCAAACATTATAATGCTCTCTAGTTCACTTTAATTAACGTAAATGTTCAGTATAAATATAAAATATTTTTGTACATGTACATTTAGTTTTGCTTTTATCCATAAATAATCTGCAAGATATTACTACTTATTACGCTGTAGATAAATACTTGGTAATCCAAAAAATTTAATATTTTTAATAACAAAATAACGAAATATAAGGCCTCAGCTACGATACAAATGGTGAGCGGCAAGCGTCAGAGCGGTTAATATAATCTTAACCATCAATTTAAGGTGTTCAACCAATTATAACCGCGGTAATATTGGTGACAATTTTGACGTATAATACACGAATTTAACGTAAACACAACGGATTGGTAAATACCGTTTTATAATTGAATATTCGCTTAAAATTGATGTATATTAGCATAAAACAATTTTTCTTTTTAATCAGGCAGCTGCAACACACGTAAGCGTAAACGTATGATTCCGAGCACGGAGGCAGGCATCGAACCGCCGACGCAAGCGCCAGAGCCATTCATATTTCGCTTTCGCCTTGAAGAGTAACAAGTAGCGTAGATGGTAATATGAATGGCTTTGGCGCTTACGTCGCGACGCATCAACCGCAAAACTCCGACGCGTCACGGGTTGCTGCGTGTCGCGATGCTCGAAACCGTCCCTGATTGACGAAGTAATCACCTAACATACACACAAAAACATACAGCCGAATTGATAACCTCCTTCTTTTTGAAGACGGTTAAAAAGAAGCATAAATTGTTATTTTAAGCGACTTATATAATTTATTATAGAATAACACACAACAGTTTATTTAGTTTTCTGTACGAGGTTTTATTTTTGATTTTTAAGCAGGAAGTTCTTATTTTAAACTTCGACATAACTTGTAATTCTAAACAAAGGTCATTTCCTCTTATTCTAAATTTATAGGTTTCCATTTACCTGCTAAGAATAATTCAAACTTTGATCAGTGTTTTGTGAAATTGAGCTTATGTACAGATTTATATCATGAATACATTTTAATGAGAAACACTGGCGTAGGTAAGGGAAGAGTAAAGGGGGTAATTAACCCCCTAGGAATTCTTAACAATATTTTAAAGTCTTTACTCCTCCCAGAAAATAAAATTATCTACGCCAGTGATAAGAAATAAAAAAGAAAAAAGTTTTCCATATGGTTCAACAATTAGGCAGGTCACTGTATATGTTTTTCTTTACATCACTTAAAAAAAATACACAAAAAGGCAGAACCGACTAGTATTTTATTTTTTACCTAAGCCATTTTTAGAAGTCCAGTGAACACAAAGAGAGAGATCTGACCTTTTAAAATCAAAGTTGATACATCTAACATAAGGGAAATTTTCCGCAAAACTTGCAACGGAGCGCCTAAGGCCTAACAAGATTTTAGCAAAACACAGAGAGACTGAAAACTTTAATAACAAAGCTGAACAACAAAGTAAAAGCTGGCGCGCTAGCTGATGACAACAAAACAAGAAGTCTGGAATGAAATTGCAATTTCGTCAGGACGCTCTCTGGTTCACTTTAATTAACGCACATGTTCAGTGTAAATATGGAATACGTGTGTACACATTCATTTAATTTTGCTTTTTGTTTCTAAATATCATACAAGTAATTACTTGTCATTGTCAAATAGGCTTAGTGTAAACGAAATGGATTTCTGTTGATTATGGTACCCGCCAGAGATAACTCATTGGTCGAAAAATATTTTGAAGTCGACACAAAAACAGAAGCTGACATCAAATATATTTTTGTTTTCTTTAATACCGGGTGACAACGAGATCACTTTCCGACTGCCATTTTTTATTTCTTTATTGATAATTTTCAAATTTTGTAGGGTTGTTAGACTAACAAAAAGTCATTTTTAGGGGTATATGATAGGCTTTTACGACTTCCGGTTTCACCGGAAATGACTGGAACTTTTGATTTTTAAATGGGGCACCCTGTATATTTTTGTTTTTTGAATTCTTCAAATCCTTTTCAGTCAAAATACAATATTCTTAAAACAAATTTTGATCAAATTTGATTTTAAAAATAAATTTTTATTTTTCATCTAGAGTGTCATTTTCTTTTAAAGAACAACATTTATCTTGTAGGTAAATGATATTTTTGATACTAAATGGCGTACGTCGCAATTCATCGTAGTTGTTATGAAAACAGACGCAAATAGAATATGTTGTAAAAACAATTGCTTGTGTTCCGTTAAAAGTTTAAAAAATAAAAACATTAGTTTGTATTTATGTATCTCGTACGATGTTAAAATAGTTTTAGGTTAAATTTGGTATTAATAAAAAATTATCCTAATACCAAATATAACTCTAAATTATTTTAACACACAATAGTTTCGAAAATTAGGTTGGGGTTCTTTTTCCAATAAGTAGCAAAGTATTTTTTTGCCATGAAGTTGATCTCTTGTTTGTAGCTGTAGGTTAGAAAAAGCAGTAGGAAACTAAATAAGTAAAAAATGGATGATATAGCAGAATTTTATTACCGATTATAGTGGTTAAAACTCAAAATTTCCCGGGAAAATGTAATGAAAACGCACACACCTTGGCTAGTCTTAAAGTAAGCGTGGGCTACACTGTAGTTATATATTATTATGCTTTAAGTTGGCAATACCACAATAGTTACAGGGGGAATCGTCTAAAGCTACGGTTTCCTAGGACTGTCGGTCGGCGGAAACCGTCACGATTTACGTTTGCCCAAATTAAATATACACTTTTAAATAAAACACATTCAAGTGAAAATTTAATTTGGGCGACCGTAAATCGCGTCGGTTTCAGCCGACCGAAAGTCCTAGGAAACTGTAGCTTAATATTGTTTTCCATTCGAGCTGTTTGTATAACCCGACCATGTAAAATAGTTTTAAATAATTGCCAATAAGAAAATAGTAAAATGAATACTTATTTTGATAAGCCTACTTTAACAGTCAGTGGCCTGAGTCGTTCGTTCCTACCACAACTACATAAGTTTATTTTCTTTTGATTTAGGAGTAAAATTTCTTATTTTTTTATTAGCGGTCTATTTACGTCATGATATAGTTTCTTAGTTTTTACGAGCTTCTGTTTTAATTTCTGTTTTGCTGATCACGGTAGACTAATACAAAATGAGTATATCGCGATTGATTTATAACAGTAAAATTCTACACAATATCACAACAGTAAAAACGACGAGAACAATTAGCTCTGAATTTTTTATCTAACTCTTTGTTCATAAGTAAAGCATATCAACCTTCTGTACAGGGTGGGCCAAATTCGACGCTTTTATTAGGAAACTTATGTTTCTGTAGGTTTTACAAAAAACTGACCTCCATTTGCAAGGCCCAAAGTGTAAATCAAAGGGCCTCCTGTTCACATTTGCTACGGGTCCGTGTCGGCTTAATCCGGCACTGCGTGTTACATACTCGTAATAAAAACAACAAATTAATTCAAAAAAACATATGCAAAACAAATGCACAATTACCTTTAAAAACAAAATAAATAAAAATGTAAATCAAAATAAACTAAAAGTATTTTAATTAAAATGTAAAAGAGAGGCATATAAAAAAAATGATACATGAGTTATTTAAGCATTGTTAATTACAGCAATATGTAAAAACCTGGAACATTTCAAAGGCTTTTAAAATCCTTTGAGCAAATAATATTATTTTTACTAGAAGTTAATATCAATGAAACCAGATTATTTTTCATTATGATAATATTTTTTAAATAATGAATATTAACCAGTTTGTTACAAAGAATGTATTTTTATTTTATTGTTAATTTTGTTATGGTTACATTATTCTAATGCTGTTATTTTATAAAAAGGGTTTTTATGGGGGTGTGACTGCGATCGCAGTCGCTGCTACCAATCACCGGTTACTAACAAATCATTTTGATAACTACTACTTACGCCTGGCGATAGCAGTGAAAAAATAACTCTTTAATATTCGCAGTTCGCATTCACTCTTTCATTTACGGTGATTGCTATTCTGTACAGGGTGGGCCAAATTCGACGCTTTTATTAAGAAACTTATGTTTCTGTAGGTTTTACAAAAAACTGACCTCCATTTGCAAGGCCCAAAGTGTAAATCAAAGGGCCTCCTGTTCACATTTGCTACGGGCCCCGTGTCGGCTTAATCCGGCACTGCGTGTTACATACTCGTAATAAAAAAACAACAAATTAATTCAAAAAAAACATATGCAAAACAAATGCACAATTACCTTTAAAAACAAAATAAATAAAAATGTAAATCAAAATAAACTAAAAGTATTTTAATTAGAAATATTGGACTTCTTCGTACGATTGGTTCACTCCAAAATGTTTTTCTGCCAAGGGGTTAAAACTGTTAAAACCGTCTGGCGACTAAGGAAATATCTTCTAGTAGGAACCCAAGTAACACATCATAAAAGTAGGCTTTTATAAAATGACAAAAGTTAAGTTTTAATTTATTAACTTCTGGTACCTGGTATCTGCCAAAGCTACTATGAGTCAAACTTCATAGTCTCCCATCGCTGTATGTATGCGCTGACAAACTTTTAGCTTTTACAAAATGGCGATGGTCTGCCGCTCACGGGCTCTTGTACTATAAAGCCAATATATCTAAAGTGGGATGCACTTTACATATTAATTTGATATAGAGTCTTGCCTATCTACGGTACGAAACATTAAGGGGCGATTCCTTATGTCGTTTTATAAAACAAAGTTCCAATGAACATATGTACGGAGTTGCTTCGTTTTTTGAGATTCAAGAGCCCGTCATTTTGTAAAAGCTGAAAGTTTGTCAGCGCATGCTCCCAACATAGGTAGAAGTGACGGGAGACTATGAAGTTTGACTTATAGTTGCTTTGGGGAACCAGGTGCCAAAGTTAGTAAATTAAAACTTAATTTTTTCCATTTTGTAAAAGCCCAATTTTATATTATGTTACTTGAGTACCTATTAGAAGATATTTCCTTAGTCGCCAGACACTTTTAACAGTTCAACCCTTTGGCAGACACATATTTTGGGGTGGCCCAATGGTCCAAGCAAGTCCAATATTTTTACTATATTTGTGTTATTTAACAAGATATGACAAAAAGTCTTATAAAAGATTTGTAAAGTTTTTAAATAGACATGTCCTAAAAATATTTCAATGTATACAGAGTGTCTCAAAAAATATTGCTGTAAGGATTTTTTTTAATTTTTTGTTTTTGGAACACAATGCATACATCATAATATTTTAAGGGCATGCTTATTTAGAAACCATATAACTCTTATATAAGATATTTTGTCAGATCTTGTCAAATAACAGAAATATTCAAATTCATCGGATCATGGGGCCACAAACAAGTGTTTGTCTGCCAAGGAGTTGGAATTGTCAAAACTGTCTGCCGACTGGGAAAATATGTTTTAATAAGGTTGAGCCAGTGCCATAAAAACATTGATTTAATCGTCTTTTGTTTTTTAAAACTGCCCCAAGCGGAGTAAAAATTTGAAAAATCCTTTTATGGTTACTGGTGCTGACATTTAAAATTTAATAGTAGCAGTAATTTCCGGTTAGACCGGAAGCAATGAAAAACAATTGAATAGATTCACAAATGTATAATTATGTGACAATTTTAAGCTTAAAGTAAATAGGTCATGTTTAATTCTAGTTTCTTCTCACATTTACTTTAGGGTCATAATTATTTTTAATTTTTGGATTTTATTTTATGTTTTTTACGGATACTTTGACTTACAGTGTCTGGCAATAAAAATATATTTATATATATATGTTTGGTAAACCTATTTAAAGACAATAATTTAAAAATTAGGTTTCTTAAATTTTTTCAAAACCTTGGATGATCACCTGTACAGGTAGGATGCGAACTAATAATCGCAACCGCTACCGCCTGCCAGACAGCTCAGAGTCTACCCGGAAGAGGAAGAAGAACAACATATCAAAAAGCAATTAATAAATTCTTTCTCGAAAACGTTGCTACCTCCTATACTAATATGTTCATAGGTACTTTTTTACGACATAATGAATCACCCTTTAAAATCTCGTACTGTAGTTAGAAAACACCCTGTATATCCTATTTAGTATGTTTTTAGAGAATAAAAAAACCCATTCTTCCAAAAACTTATAAGTACTGGCAGCATCAAGTATTTTCCTTAAATTTTTAAAATAAATATACGATACTTTTTTACGTAGATTTACAAATACAGCTCTAAATATTTCCGCCTACCTAGAAATATCGAAGCACATATCTGTTTAATTGTTTATCATTTGCCGCTCTTCATTTTAAATAACAAAACGGGTGTACATAACGAAAACAAAAATTAAAGCTCAAGCAGCGTATAGAAAACAGACCACTCAACATTGAAAACAACCCGACGCTGAATATACCCAACAAACAAAATAAACTTTGAACAAACTCTATTTTGTGCCGTCCAAAAGTAGTTTGCCCCTATTCTCGCTAACGCTAACTAACAGTAATTTTATTATACAAATTAGTAGAATGCTGACAGGAGCGTCTCGACAGTGAAGTAGTAAAAAATTTAAACGTGTACATTAGCAGCAAAATCTTTTAAGAATATTTGTTTTAGTAAACCTATTTAGTAGAGGGTGGGCCATAACTGAATAAGCAGTTTTAATATCCAATATAACAAACATTATAAAACGTACACATATTTTATTAATATATATTTTTAACTACAAATCTTAAAAAGTTTATGACCTAAAAATTATATTTTTCAATTGACGTCCCCCACGTTGCTGACACTCTTAATCCGGAAGTACATATTTTCAAAGTTTTGGCAACAAATTCCTCACGGACTGGCGTTTATTGACAATTTTGGTCAGTGGACAATCCCCAACAGAAACATTAACGTACTCAAGCTTTTTGTGTAAACTGCAATATCAGCAAGTGTAAATATTGGCCCATATTTTTTGAAAATAAAAGGGAAGTTGCCGTTACGGTGAGAGCTGATAACTAATATACATGTTATAGGGATTCTTAACCCCAGCTTTTCAACAATTTGAGTGACATAATGCTCCGACCTGGTTTCAAAAAGAGGGAGCCACCTGCCACACTGCCAAAGTATCCATAGATTTGTTAAAAGAAATGTTTCCTGAAAGACTCATCTCACGAAGGGGTGAAATTCAATGGCCCCCTCGGAGCCTGGATCTTACTCCAAATGATTATTTTCTGTGGGGCTACCTAAAATCAATGGTCTATAAAAATAATCCAACGACGTTGGACCAGCTTAAACAGAACATTGTGCGGGAAATACATGCCATTTCGTGAGCAACTTGTCGCCAAGTTTTTAAAAATATGCAACTCCGGATTAAGAATGTCAGCAACGTGAGGGACGTCACTTGAAAAATATAATTTTTAGGTCATAAAAATGTTCATTATTTGTAGTTTAAAATAACATCAATTAAATATGTGTAAGTTTTGTAATGTTTGTTTTATTGGATATTGAAACTGCTTATATAGTTATGGCCCACCCATAACAAGTGCGAAAACATTTCTAAATGTTAAACCATCAAAACTTTGCTAAATATTGTGTTTTATTTTATTTATTGACATTAAAGACGTTTTATCCTCTACAATATTGTTTTTTCATGATACAGCAATATTTTTGCTTCTTTGGTATACACAAGTAAATTGAATACAGCTTGAAAAATTCAAGATGCTTTAACCTATATCTGGAAAATTAATTTATTATCACTTAACTGTCGAAAAGGAAAGATCTCTTTTTATCTATACAGGATGTTTTAAAACAAATGCCAAAAACTTTACGAGGTGATTCCTTACTTAAAATAAAGGCTTGTTTGTTGTTAGTTGGGTCAACAGTCAATCATAATGGTGGGTTTACATCTGACATTTATTGCATGATATTTATGTAAGACAGAAATTCTGGCTAATATAAACAGAAAAAAATCTATTAGACATAAATTTTTGACCGTTTACATTAGCCAGAATTTGTATTTGACATAAATACCATGCAAAAAATGTCAGATCTAAACCTACCTTAAGGCAAAAAAATTGGTGCTATTTTATGTTACAAATTTAAAGAGTTGTAAGTAATGTTAAATAAAGAAAGAACATAAACGCCCCTTAAGTGACAGATATACAGGGTGTTAGGAAAATAGTGTTCGTAACTTTAAAAGGTGATTCCTTGTATTATTGTAAGCAAAAAAGTTCATAATAAATTATGTCTGAAAATAAAGCGTATTCGAGAAAATTGATTCGTAGATGATTAAATTTTTCCAAACACTTGACAACGTTGCAACACAACAGAGATACGAGCGGACGAGGACAGCAATAGATTCATTGAATCCAGTACATTACATTTATCGAAAAAAATGACAGGACTCACCGATACGTGGCGATACATACCACCAATATCCACGATTATCAGTCACTTATTTAAAACGATGCGGTGCACCAAAAAAGAAAAGAAAAACGCAACATTCGTAAATCACATAAAATTACAGTTAAATGTATTATTAGTATTCACAATACTCTTTAGTTTTTGGGAGTCTTCTACAAATGTTCTTTTAGCTCGTAGCCTTTGATCAAGACAACGTTCTTTGTAATTGCGTCTTTTTTCAGAATTGCAATGAGTCTCTCTGTAAATAAAAAGCATATTGTGATAGTCGCGTACCAAAAATATTTCTTTCGTATCAAAATGCAGGCACTGATACAGTATTACATACTTAAAATAAAATGTGATTTCAATTCGTTTCATTTTTGTATGCAAAAACTAACAAACAATTTATTTCCGTCGTTGGTATTAATTTTTTTGTCTACCAACACTATGTCCCTACGACGTTGCCAATTGTGTAAGGGTTTTGTTTGTCTGTTTTTCTTCGGAAAATTGTATTTAATTAAAAAAATATGTTTTAGATACAGTTAATTAATATATATGATGTATTAATTTATTTATTTTACGCTATTAGGCATATGATTTTAAATAATTAAGGTACAAAATTAATTGATTTTATGACTAAAAAAATAGTTTTAGCATTTTTTTTAGGACGTGTGTTATAAGGAACTTCTTTGCTTAGAATAATGCAACGAATCACCTCTTAAAATTACAAACAGATAAATGTGAAGAATATCAAGTTAGAAGTGACATGGTTTATATATTTTTGAATGTCATAAATATCCTGAGCATATTAACACTTGTCAAAACTTTAATATTAAAATGTTAAGTTGTTACCCCATTTAATATTCTACATCTTCTATTATTACAGAATGTAAAAATATATGCGATGCTTATAGCTTACCTAGCGAAAATTAATTTAAAACTGTATGAATGAATGAACATTTTATTTAATATTTAATAATTTAATATTTGTTTCGTAACCTAATTGTAACTTCTCTTTGTAGCCCATACCCGTTATGTTTATGACAAAAATCGCCCTGGCGTGCTTGTGTCCTTGTATACATGTACTAATATCCCTAATCCCCTTCAAATTATGAAAATTTATTTATTTATTTTCGTTTTTTTAAAGCTTATAATATAATTAAATAATAATATAATAATACAATATATAATAATATACTATGACTTTGTGTAATAAATTTCCTGGTCAAAACATGCAATGATTTACATTTTATTTTAAATCGGTAAGTTTAATCAGGGCCGACGAAAGGGCGGTACAATTTACGGGAGCCCGAACTGACTGGGGACACCCGGACTAAATGGGGGCCAACTTAAAATGAAAAAGGTGGGGGGTCTTTATTTTTAAAGGGTAATTTTAAAAAGTACTGTAAACAATATTAGTTTGGAATGGAACTTTGGGGGAGCTTTTTTTGCTCTTCAACTTTTATTTTTGGTTCAGTAAGGGGGCCCGGCAAAAAATTTAGCTACTTTAAAGTCTACAAAGAAAAAATAAATTATTTAAAAAGCTTTAAATAATGCTTATATAAAGGAAAGTGGTAAGAAAAATATATATAAGAAACTTTTGTTTTTTATGGCCAGCAAAGTGTTACTATCTTAAATTTCAGATTGCATGGTGACTCCAATTTAAAATTAAATAAGAAACAAGATATTTTTACAAGTCCGTAAAATAAATCTTTTAATGTATTTTCTGGTGAAATTTCTAATTTAAAATAAAATGTAAATTCAAAGAGCAGGTTCATCAGAAGATTTAAAAAAATTTAATTGTAATTTGAGTAAAAGATTAACGAGTAATGTCAACATAACTATTTAGAAAAACACAAATCCTGGCTTTAAAAATGTTCACTAAACAGATTTAAAGTTGTCTGATAAACATTAGTAAGTATGTTAATATTTGTATAAGGTGGGACCATAGGAAATTACACAGTATGTTAAAGCAGTGGCAATACTCGAGGTGGGTTGTGCTCGAGCCGTATCGGTGTCCGACGAAAGGTGGAAGCGGTGCGCCGTCAGCCCCTGATCTTGTTTGGCGTAAATCGGCGCGCTCGTTGCGAAGGTAAATTGTGGAAGAGTACATAGCAGATTAATGGAAAAGATTAAATTGCATGCATTCCTTATGGTCGGCCGTTCTGTTTTCATACCGGTAGTATTAATACCTCATAGTTAAAACTGACCATAATATTTAAAAAAGCAAAACAACTTTATTAACCATATTTAAAAACTCACACATCGAATATAATGCATTTTTTCTTAAGTTTGAACACCCTGGTATGGATATAGTCATGGCCAAAAAAATAACTTAGCTAAATTCAGCGCTAAAAATACAACTTTACCCTTAGCAAATCTCACTGTTGTATTAAAAAGTATAAATGGAGATTGTACACTTTCAACCTGGGCCCCTTAAGTAAAAAATTAACAGGAACTTCTTGGTTTTAGGTGTATTATTCTGTATTTAAAGCTGCGTCCAGACTTGCAACAATTCGCCAAACATTCGTCCAAACAAACCAACCTATTTGCGTGCTCCTTTGATGCAAAAAACCGACAAGCTTTGAATCACTAGTAATCCACGTTATCGTATGCCAAGTCCTTGAAACGACGTGAATTCCGTCCCTTCCACGTCCGGGCTATATGGGGCTATGTGACGCGCTATTCGGCGCGGCGAATTGTTGAAAGTCTGGACGCAGCATAAGGTTTACCTCAATACGTTTCACCATGGACGGAGGAGAAAATAACAAAAATAAAATTATTATTTATTTATTTCGTTTGTTATATTATTATTTGTTGGTAAATTCTAAGTTACAAAAAAGTACTCGAAATTTTTAATCACACAGAAGTTTTTAAAAATTAAAAATGTTTAAAAACCGTTTTGGAGGATTACTCACTCAACGTATAAAGCTACCAAAATATGTTAGTACAAAGATACATTAAAATCGAATAGTCGATTTTTAGTGGCCCTCTCAAGAAATTTTGACTCTACTAAAATAATGGAGAACAATCCACTTAGTCTATGCTTTAAATTTAAGTTACACTTGTTTTTATTTAAGCGAACAATTTTAAAAAAACAAGCAAAAAAATTAAACATCAAGGGGTTGTAATTTAAATTAACATTTAAAGAAAAATAAGAAGCCGTATCACTTAGAATCACTGCCTTAAGTTTCATGATCGATTTATTAATTATCCTTGTATTTTTACCTGAAATCTACTACATTACTTTTAATGCATCAGCGTAGGGCGTAGGAAGTTTGTACGTCTCATGTGTAACGGGACTAAGTAGCAGTGTTGCCGGTAATGTAAATGGATCTGCCGCTGTCATCGGTGGTTTACAGTTTGCCGATGTGTTCAAAACCGTACTTTAATATGATCATACTGTTTATCACAAACGAAGATACTCCTCATTGTGCTCCTATTCTGCGATTGCCCACTGTCGACGTAAAGAAGAATCAAGCAACATTGCTTAATCGATAAACGTAAAACAGCGAAATTAAGATTATGAACCATGCTTCATTAGCACGTTTAATTATGCGAATTAGCTCGAAGCCCGGGTTAACCATTTACAGCTTATTTTTAAGCTGTTAACAGGTTGCGATTGTAAAATTTTAATGACAGTGAATAATTTACAGGTACCTATTTTATCTTTTACTCTAGTTATCAGCACATTTAAACTTTAATTGTTTGATATCACATTTAAAGCATGTATTCGTGATAAAATAATTTCTTATGTGTATATGATTTGTGAAAATTATTTAAAGGTCGGATCTACATAGAAATTACCATGTATCTTGAAAGTTTATTAATAAACACACATTTTGAATAACAACATGTAAAAATGGAAATTACTTTAAAAAAAAACAATATATAGGTATAGGCAAACTGTAACCATTTGAAAGCGTATTTTATTTGTTATCATGTGGTGTAAAAAACACCGGCCGTTTGATTTAAAATATCAGAGTTATTGGTATTGAAATTTTCAAAGAAGTAAAATTCTTTTTAAATTTCCAATATGATTTAAGTATGACATAAAGGACTTTTTCTAATGTTGAACACAAATTTTGAAGTTTGAAGAGTTAGTGGAAAAATACAGTAAATCTTATTATCGATAACGCTCACCTTAAAACGCAAGTGTTGCCATTATAGAAGGGAAGCTAATTTTTTTAGATAACAGGTATAAGGCCATATAAATAAAAAGAAGCAAAAGCTAATACATATAAAATTTTAAGTAAATGCTTTTGCTTATAAGTATAAGCAAATGCTTATGATATAGAAAAATAAAGCAAAAGCATTTGCTTTTTTTTATTCCTATGGCCCATGTGCACAAAAAGTAAAATTGTTTGACAGTTAATTAACATTTCCGAAAGCCATTTTTTCAAAAACTAACTAATATAGGAATAACATGTGGTACATGTATTTTCTTGGAGTTGCATGTAGAATTGATTTTTAAAAAAATATATAGGGTGTTCTACTTAATATAGCAGAGTTGAAAGCACTTCCGGTTAAACCGGACCATTTTTCGGACATGTTGTTAAATGAGATAGGTGTCAACATCAGCGCCGGAAAAATAATACACCTAATAGTATTATTAGAATAACCGTTTACAAAACACTTTTAAAATATTAATAAGTCGCAAATCTGCATCCTACCCAATCATACATTCGACCAAAATTTAAAAATCGTATAACACTTCTCAAAAAATAATAGGCTTGCTAGTAATCTCGTGGGCACCCGGTAGCATTTTTCCGTTCTCTATATGGTTTGCGCTACATGGTGCGTCAATCGCATAGAAACTGCTAAATTATATCTGACATAGCATTCCCCGTTAGAGAAAGAGAACCTTCGTGTTACCTGGTTGCTAAGCGTTGCTAGCTACGAAAGTAATATTTTCAGCGCCTGGACAAAAAAAAGAAAATATGCTTGTGGGAAATATTAGGATTTATTTATAAAAAGTAATTAATTTATGACAAAATATTTTAAAAAACTAGGTTAGGTATTGACATTAAAGTAATTGTGCAATTTGAGCAATTAGCAAAAAAATTGGAGGAATAATACTTGAATTAACAGTTTTTAAATTTGTTGTTGGGGTATCGTTATCACCTTTAACTACGTTAATATTCATATTTTCACTGTTACTTCATTAAAGGAAATATTGGTAGGAATTTCGTGTAAAATCTTCTTTGAAATTTCCACCTTATTACTATAGGATTCAGCAATATATCCGTCCGCAACAGAAGAAGACTTCCAACTTCCATGCCTTTTAAGTCCAAAATATCGATATCCGAAGCATTGTAATGTAAATAACTATTTTCTACGACCACATCTAACAAAGGAAATAGCACAGTGTTTCGTGCGTGACAACTCCTTATGTCACATTAGTGTCATGTCATATTGTTATTTAAAGCAAAGCGTTATTGCCTAATAATAGGAGTAGTAATAGCCTTATCCATTGGAATTACATTGAAAAAACCAAGCTACATTTTTTAAGTAAGAACGTTTTTAAATTCTAAAATGATGAAAGTTATGCAAAGCTACCAGGTATGTAGGTGATTTTCGATATAAAAATATTGTCATACAGTATAATATATCGCGGTGAGGGAAAGTATATCTACAGAGTCAGCTAAATAACATACCACATAGGCAATGTGGGAAAAGGAGACAATCTAACGTGAATACCTGCATGTAAACATTTCTGATTGGATTTGTCACATACAACCTGTAAAGACAAACAAACCTAAAACTTTTTTAAATAATTTGTGATCGTAGGAAAAAAGTGAACATTGCTTAAGTGAAAATGACTTCCTTACACTCGTGGGTTTGGCGCACTCGGCTGACGTCTCGTGCTACGATATTCCTACTAGGTGAAATTAGTCAGTTTCTACACTTATAATGTGAAATATTATTTTTGACGAATCTAACAATACCAATTTATTTGCGATCGGATTAAAAATAAGGATACAAATAAAGCATCATGGGCCTCTGGTTGCAATATTACAAATTGTTCTCAAAAATCAAATTCCTATTCAAAAATATTAAAAAATACAGGTTGTTTACATACCATTTAAAAAATCAAAATTGTAACAATTTTCGCTTAAAAAGGTGAAAAGTGACTGGAAAGTGAAAAATATGCGATAGCCAAGGTTCATTATGTCCAATAATCTTAGAATTATGACTTGTTTATTAGGTTTGTTAACACCCGGTATCTTCTCGAATTTACATTTTTTAAACAATTTATGATTATTCACCTCGATATGGTGGACCACCCAGAGTCCCTCTATACAGGGTGGCCCACCATATTCGACACGATCTGTGGCTGGATAACCATGGGGTTTTTAAAAAAGTAAATACTGAAACATATACAGGTCTGATAAGGCCACAGTATAAAATTATTTTACTCTATACAGGATGTCTCAAAAAAGTGTGACGTATCAAAGTTATATTTTTTTAAATGGAACACCCTATATTTTATGACGGTTTTAGATTCTACATAAAAAAATAATTTAAGTTTGTTAATAGTACCAAGTGTCTAGTTTTATTCGTTTTTGTGATATTTGATTTTTTTTCAAAATGCAGGGGTGCAATTAAATTAATTTTATTTTAATAATATAAACTCCTTACACCTTAAAATTTGTTACAAGATTAGGAAAAGTCTACCTTATCATACGTAGGTCATTTCGAGATCATAGATTGTACAGGGTAATCAAAAAATGATTTCAATTTTTTAGAAAGTCAAATAGCAATATCTCTCTTATTTTAAATGGAACACTCTGTATTTTTTTACACCATATGATGACAAACCAAATGCTCTTTCAAATGGTGTATAGGCTGCCTATACCTATCTTTTATACTTTTTAAGTAAATTCCGTTTTAACATATTTTTATTCCAAATGTCTATTTAAATGTAAGTAGGCTGTGATATAGCTATGCCTATTTACTAAGCCGTTATTGCAAAATATAAATATGTTGGAAAAAAGCACAAAATTAAAAGATTTTGTATTATCTGGCACTACTTTTAAAAACTCACAGAAAAGAAATTTATTAGTTAGTTATAATGCTACTTCCAATAACACTTATTTCAGCTGAATGTGGTAATGATAAAACTTGTGTTTTTAAACTATCCTAATAACGCCTCTGGTCAGTTATGACGACATTCTGTGACCTATAACTCGTTTCTTCCATTATCCATAATCACTGTGTCAAATTTTTTAAAGCAACTATTAAGGTTATTAGATGGTTTTTCCTGGAATATTTTTCAGGATTAACTCTAGACTAAAGTAAACCATTTTTTCACATCCTACCAGTATTATATCATCTTGTTGTTGTAGAAGAAGGATTTTTATTTAAAATCATTGAAATTTCTTTCAAACTGACTAAAACCCTAGTAATCAATAAATGGTCGTTGTTATTTTCTTAAGAAAAATATTAATGGCTGCCATGTCACAGCCAACTTTAATTTAAATAAACATTTACACTAAAAATTTGTAAAAACAGATTTTACTAAAAAGCACAAAAGATAGGTATAGGCAACCTATAAGCATTTGAAAGAGTATTTTATTTGTCATCATGTAACGTAAAATAATACAGGGTGTTCCATTTAAAATAAGAGAGATATGGCTATTTCATTTTCTGAAAAATTGAAATTCTTTTTTGATCACAGTACAATATTTGATCTTGATTTGACCTACGTATGATATGGCAGACTTTTTCTAATCTTGTTACATATTTTAAAGTTTAAAGTGTTAAAAGTGTTAAAGTAAAATCAATTTAATGTTACCTCTGCATTTTTCAAAAAAATCAAATATCACAAAAACGAATAAAATTAGACACTTAGTAATATAAACAAACTTGAGTTATTTTTTAAAGTAGAATCTAAAACCGTTATAAAATATAGGGTGTTCCATTTAAAAAATATAACTTTGATACGTCACACTTTTTTGAGACACCCTGTATAGACTAAAATAATTTTATACTGTGGTCTTATCCAACCTGTATATGTTCAAGTATTTACTTTTTTAAAAACTCCATGGTTATCCAGTTACAGACCGTGTCGAATATGGTGGGCCACCCTGTATAATAGAGTTGCGACATACGGTCATATTGTTTTGACGTGTGTTGACTTCGCGTGGACCATTTTTCGGCCCTGTTGTTAAATATGATAGGTGTCAACATCAGCGCCGGAGAAATAATACACATAATAGTATTATTAGAATAACCGTTTACAAAACACTTTTAAATTATTATTAAGTCGCAACCTCTTCGACTTTAAATAAAAACCATCCCATCTTTCAACAAATATCACTTTGGAAACAATGCAAAACGAAAAGCACAAATTCTAGACGCCACTGGATTAATCATTAGCTGTCGAAATATAATGACATAACCCAGTCTTCCTACTTGTCCCGGTACAAAGCTTTCCCTTGCGTCCCCGACCTCGAACCGCCTAAAGTCGAGGATGTGTCGCAACCTATTCCCAGTATATACAGTGCACTTCTTTAATGTCCCCCTACCCCTTTATTTTTTGAACGGACCATTTTAAAAAAGGAAATATTGAGATATAAAATTGATGTATAAATAGAGTGAAATTGACAGATGAAAATAAGGCGACTGAACGCCATCTTTGGAAAAGAAATTAAATGGAAAGGGGGTCTTGTGGTACATTATTTTAAAGCTCCCGACGAGTACCTTAAAATATATAGTCAATAACTGCACCTAGTACAAAATGGCGGTACTTTAAAAATTACCTAAATACCTGATTTGAATGGCCATATTTCCATACAATGGTCTTTTTTTACCCTGTATATTATCACAAGTATCGCAATTAAAAAACAATCTTTTCAGAACCTTTAAGAAAACACTACATTATGTACATCTGACTTAATTAGTTTCGGAGATATGGCCATCTAAATCAGGTATTTAGGTAATGTTTAGAGTTTAGAGTACCGCCATTTTGTATTAGGTGAAGGTATTGACATTATATTCTAGGGTTATAAAATACTCGTCGGAATCCTTAAAATAATGTGCTTCCTACAAGATCCCCCTTTCCATTTAACTTTTTTTCAAGATCTTCGCTATCTTGAATTTTTAATTTGTCAATTTCATTCTAAAACTATAGTATTTATGCATCAATTTCATACCCCAAAGTTTTACTTTTTAAATTGAACGGTCCAAAAAATAAGGGCAGGTCGGGGCATTAAAGAAATACACTGTATAAATTCACCTTGGAACCACCCTACATAAAAAGAAATGCGGTAATGAAAAAAAACGTGCATACTGGCCAAATGTGTAATCTAAGAGCTTGTCTTAAGTCACGGAACTAGTTTAAATATTACACATTTTAATTTTTTTAATTACCACAGTTTCACAATGTTTAACTCAACGCACGTCTCTGAGCCAACAAAACTAAGTGGGTGAAATGGGTGGCAAAATTAATTTGAGTTTTTTGTTGCCAGAAAGGCCGGCCGGGCCCCGGAGTAATGCGACACAAAAACAAAGCGTTATATAAATAGAAGGGGTATAAATTACACTGTTGAGCTCTGCTCTGACAGGTTTAAAATTATCTCTGTTGAAGAACGATGGACGGGATGCCGTGGAGGATCGAAGTAATAAAGGATTATACTGCAATAATAAAAGTATCGCATTAACGTAACGCAAAAAAATATATTTTTGCCAAAAAGGCACTGTTCTTTTTTAACCAGTACAAAAAGTGGCACCTGTGGCTTTACACGACGTTTGGTTATTGACGGTAGCACGTAATAAGTATTAAAAATAAAAAGACTTAAAAAATACAACTACCTTAAAAACCTTTTTTATATTTATCATATATTATATATATGACCCAAGTCCATGGGTCAAGCAACATTTTTTTGTCTCGTTTTTAAAATTTCCATAATTTTATCAATTTTTTTTGTAATGTTTATTTATTTTAAATAATAGGCAGTTACTCGCTTAGTTATAATCTGCAATGAGCAGAGCACTTTACACATTTTTAACGATTAAATAAGAAAAATCCACATATAGCTACGGTTTCCTAGGACGGTCGGTCGGCGGAAACCGACGCGATTAACGTTCGCCCAAATCAAATATTCACTTGAATGTGTTTCATTTAAAAGTTTATATTTAATTTGGGCGAACGTTAATCGCGTCGGTTCCGCCGACCGACAGTCCTAGGAAACCCTAGCTTTAGGTACGTCTTATGTACACATAATTCAAACCTACAACACCAGGATCAAAAGTCGCTAACTTTTCAAGAGACTGGTTAACTAACAGACATTTTTTAAAACTTTTTGTACTTTCACTTTTCGTTAATATTTAGTTTCTTTTTGTTTTTTAATGCTTACAGTGAAATTTAGATTTAAATACTATTCAAAACACCATAATTTATTAGAAAATATCACATTCTTATCTTCGTTATCCAAGTGACTGGTTTTTCAGGACACTGGTTGTCCGACGGACATTTTTTGAAATTTTTAAATCTTGAACTGTCAGATAAAACATATTTAATTTTTGACATTTATTTGATGTTTACAGTAAAATCTACTTTAAATATGATCCTAAACACCATAATTTGTTATGTAAAAATTCCATACATACATAATTTATTTTTTCCTCTTTATTTAAAATTGGTATTCTATTTTCGGTGTTTTTTTTTTTTTTGGTTTATTGGTTAATAAAAAAACAGAAAAGGAAAGTGGTTTTTAATTTTAATTTAGTGTATTATTATAGTAAGTTGTGGTTTTTATTTTATAATACCATTAAATTCGCCCCTTTATTTCAAACAATTCTTACTAGAAACATTATCTTCTAAAATGCGCCGTTTTCTGGTTATTTGCCTGTCTAAGGTTAAATGAACCACCCTGTATAATCTGTCAACCAATATCTACAATATTTTACAAAATTAACGTTTTTTATTTTTTAGATATAAACCGCAATCAACTAAAAACCTATTAACTGATATTCGAAGAACCGCTTTTCGATTTTGGTCCGATTATCCAAAAACCGGTATTCAAAAACCGATTATCCGAAAAACCGGTATTTAAAAACTGCTTTTTAAAAATGGTTATCCGATATTCGAAAACCGGTTAAGCGGTATTCGAAAACCGGTTTTCAAATACCGGTTAACCGGTATTCGAAACCGGTTTTCGGTTTTGGCCAAAACTGCGGTTAACCGAGAACCGGTTAACCAAAAAACCGGTTTCGGTTGCCAGCCCCAGTACATACCAGCCTCATGTATACTTAAAACCACAGCCAGAACATTTCTTGGCGCTAGCCTGCCTCTGTCAACATCTGGGATTATAACTAGAATACGTACAAACGTGAAATGGTGCACCGCATTAAGGAAACTGGTTAAGGCAGGAAGAATCCGGTGTTCGTTTGATTTAAACCATCCATTTCGCGTTGTGGTCGCTTCTAAAATGACCACGACGCGTTGCGGTCATAAAACGGAAACTTATTTAATTTTAGTGTTTGGTCATTTACCTTCGTCCATTACGCGTTGTGTGCGTTATTTCCGCTCATTGAGCGTTTTCGATATTTGTGCGTAACATATATATATATATATATATATATATATATATATATATATATATATATATATATATATATATATATAACATCTTGAAATAGGTTTTTTCCTGATAATGTACGACGCTACGAAAAATTATAATCTTTCTATAAGACTTTTTTCCATTCAAAGTAAAAGTCAATAGCTCATTTGGTTTAACGTTATTTTTAAACCTTGCTCGTAAAAACCACAGACATCACAAAATAATAAAAAAATGCATAAGCCAGATCCTTATGAGACAAACAACTTGTTTTGTATTCTTGAGTTAAAATGTTAATCCCGGACCAAACAATGCACGTATTCAGTTCGCAGAAATAAATTCAACCACAATAATTCTATAAATAACCCCAGTAATATACCTGCGACTGCACTTTACTCGAAAATTATAATTCCCCATCCACCTGGCCTTATCTGTAGTAGTTGGAAACGAAGGTACTCGGATAATCTAGGCTACGTGAATTGTACAGCGTGAGATAGCGCAGAGATCTGAACTTTCTGAATAACATTATAACATCGTGAAATAAGTTTCTTCCTGATAATGTGCGACGCTACGAAGCATTTAGATGCGGGTAATTTTCAGCTCGTTTTACTGCTGGGAATAAAGAAGTTTTTAATGGTTGTAGGTAAGAAGCCAGTGGAATTTGAATTAAAAGAACAAGGCCAAAAGAAACGCTTTGTTTAGAAAAGAAATAAATTTACCTGGTTTTAAATTAGACTTTCGGTGAGGCAAAACTTTTGAGGGAAAAGTAAATTGAAGGTTTTTTTGCAAATACAACCAGTTCAGTTTTTTAATGGAATGCCTTATTTATTTTTATTGCATTAAATTAGACGGATCAAATTTATCTAGTTTCCTATTTTTTAAAATTCTTCTTTATTAGTTGTTGAGATAACATACACTACCCTTTCAGCAAAAAGTAATTTAGGGTCTAAATATCTTTAAAACCGCAAAAGCTACGTTTACAAAATTTGGTATTTTGGGTTTTATTGGCATGCCTAATTGATCAGTGATAACAGCCTTTTCGCCAAATTTTAATATAAAGCGGTGTTGTCATAGCTCGGTAACTTGCAAAGATTTAATTATGAAAATTTAAAATCTTACTAGAGTTGGCAGGCTGTTTTTATTGCAATTAAAATAAATGGGCCGTTTCATTTAAAATACCAAACATATTACATGTAGCGCAAAACTGGAAAATCTGGCAACAATGACAGTATCACTGTTCAATTCTACTTGCCCAAAAACCCTTAAATGTCAAAATTTGTACATGCAGTTTAAGTAGTTTTAGAGATATTTGAGCGCATCTGAACTTTTTACCTAAAACGTGGTGTTGTCATATCTTAGCATCTAGTAAAAATGGAATTTTGAAAATTTGAGGACTTAATAAATTTAGCATGCGCAATTTATTGCAATGAAAATAAATAAGACATTCCATTTAAAAAATCGAAAAAGATACGTGTACCACAAAACAGGGAAATCTGGCAACGATGCCGATATTACTAATAAATTCTTCATGCCCGGTACCTTCCAGATAACAAATTTGGCAAATGTAGCTTTAGCGGTATTAAAGATATTTTAGAGTTGCAGTACTTTTTACTAACCCAGTATATAGAGTTAACCATATATTAGGGTCTCATAGGTTTTTTTATATTCTTAAAATTAAAAATATATATATATATATATATATATATTAAAAATTTAACTTTTAGTACAGGAGATAAAGCTCAAAAAAAGGTAAAACCTGGCAATTCCTTGGTCCTGCATGGATTGACTTAAAATTTGAATAAAAGGTAGAGAATAACCCCAGGATTAAAACCTATATCGAACCGAGGGGCGCGCCAAAACCCTGGGTGTGGTTGCCATCCCCGCCTAGGGGATCAGATTTTTTTAATTACATTTTAATTACAGAAATTAAATAAAAAGTGATTCTTAGCAAAAATGTTTTATATATATTTTTAGAACACTAATATTTTTTAAGTTATTTGCAATTAAGAGTAACAATTTTTCAAACAAAATAATATTTGGCTCTTTTCCAAAATAAAAAGGTTTATTAAACATTTTAAGAAAATTAAACTTTATATATACTATGAACAACTATTCTGTCCTTGCCTTTTATAATGAAAGTTAAGATTACGTAAACAATAATAAATTAATGATTATTGGTTTTAGATATTATTTGACTTTAAACCAATCAAATTTAGAAAAGCTAACCATTAACACTCCGTATCTTGGTTCGTATTGGTAATAGAAAAATTAAAATTAAACAGTTTAGTTTCTCTTTTAAAATCTACAATTTTGCTTCCTACAGTTTTTTAAAAATAAAATCCATAATTTTCGAGTTATTGGCGAAAACCCCATTAAAAAAGTCAATTATTTTGTCGACAAATTATTACTTTCAATCGCAAATAACTTAAAAAGTATAAGTTTTACGAAAAAATATAAAAGCATTTTTGTTTACAATCAGTTTTAATCGATTCCTGTTGTTAAAATGTATCGAAAAATTTTGACTCCTCAAGGGAGGGGAGAAACCATCCCCAGTGTTTTGGCGACCTTTGGTTCGATATAGGTTTTGATGCTCAGGATCAAAAATTGCCAGGTGAAATGTTTCATTTCCTGTACTAATTGGCTGTTTTTGAAAAAAATCCTTTAATTTATTATGTTGTAAACGATTGAAGAGGTACGAGTGTGGTTTCATATGTTAGCCAGAAGAGGCGACTCTAGTGTCCAAATTTTGTTACTTTTGGGTTGGTACATCTTTAATAACTATAATTTGCACACGTACATACTTTTAGTATTATTGAGGTGACTCGAGACGTTGTTTCAAACGAAGTAATAAAAATTTTGCAATGTAATAAAAGCATTAAATGCCTTTTATTTTTCATTTTCACAACCTTCAAATCACTTTCGGTATAACCGGAAGTTCCATAAACTTTCTTGTTTTAACCACAAGTGTCTTTTAATTTTTATTCTTCCTAATATTTCCTTTTTTATGAGAACACTTTTCTATACAAGACATTATTCCTGACTTTGAATATTTTATTTGCTAAGTAGGCTGTGTAAATAAAAGAATAACTTAATTTACTTTCGCATATAGTGATATATTATATTTTCTTTAAATAAATTACTTATATATCTTAATTTAACATTCTTATGTAATTATTGAAAGAAAATTTATCCTAAAATTTTAATGTAAACACCCTATTATATTTTATATTTTAATTTTACACAATTTTTTTCTAATGACATATTTCAACATAATGTTTATTGTCAAGAAGGCAGCAATGATAATTTATTTATGACATCGTATTTTTTTTCTTACCCTGGAATATATTTTAATATCAAATTTTGTTGTCAAATTTTCATTAATAAACAAAATATTTAAAAATGTTTTAAATAAAATCAAAACTTTAATATCCTGTCTTCTTACTGAGGCGTTAGATCGTTGTATTTTTAACCCAAGGACTTATTGGCAGCATTTTGTACAGATCCTTTAGAGACACCCTGTATTTTGTTTACCAATAAATTTAAAAAGACTTATTATAAAAGCTTATTTTCTACATTTGATGATTTACTAAGTTATTAGATATTTGGAAAGTGGGCAAGGTATAGGTTTTTAAACATAACTTAAGGATTAAAAATTTACACAATACCATATACTAAACTTCTTACATAAATTTGTCACAATAATGTGAACACCCCAACATTTTCTGACCAAGCCTTAAAATATAAAAAGTAAAACATCTATTATTGCTTCATAAAAACCCATAGGTTTGTGTCACGCCTCTTAATCACAAAACAATAAATTTTAAAACAAGTTTCAAATCGATATTTTAACATTTTAAAATTAATAACTAAGAACAAAATCTATAAATTGTGTATTATTTACTAATTAAACATAATTTTTAGACTGACTTCTTCGTATTCCTTTTTGTTGCTCAATCATAACTTAGCTAATGAAAAAGAATAAAATTTTATATATATGACGCCTTAATAATACATTAGAATTCCAGAAGGTAGACAAGGTAAGTAAAACTTAACACCATATCAATCCTATTACATAAATATGTCACACTAATATGGAAACAGTTATATTCTCCGACCCTACTTTAAACTTGAAAAAGTAAAACATCCAGTATAACTTATTAAAAAACAACAAGTTTATGTTTGGCATTTTAAAATTAATAACTAAAGATGAAATATAGAAATTGTGTATTGTTTATTGATTAAACTCAATTCGAAGTCTGACTTCTTTGTATTCCTTTTTGTTGCTCAATCATAACTTAGCTAATGAAAATAAAGGAAATTGTATCAATGCGCTCGTTCCAGTCGGAATACTGGAAAAGTTTACTTACAATGGCTGAATTAAATTTAAAGTTTCGCAACAGAGTGGTCTTTTTAAAGCTAAAACTTTTGTTGAAAAATAGAGTTTATAAAACTATACTGCTCACAAAAGGGCAAAAATATATTTTGTTTTTTTGTTATTAACAAGTGAAGAAACCTAACGAAAAAAATTGTATTAAATTATTTATAAT
>JACEGR010001205.1:0-183136 GCA_014170235.1 Listronotus bonariensis | reverse complement strand
GTAGGTGGTAGAGGAGCTTTCCTCGCCTGAGGAGGTACCACCCCACCACCCTTTAAAGGACCCGTGAAGTCTTAATGGACGTTTCGGGTTCTGGGTGTGTGAGTCAGTTTTCCTTCTTCCTTCTTTCTCTTTTCTTTTTTTTTTTCCTTAACCCTCCAACTATGTACAAATGATGGCGGCACACCCGGAAGTAAAATGTTCCGGAGGTAAAATACCCCTCCATTCGGATCTCCGGGCGAGGGGTGCATCCGGGAGGCCTTCATCGAGAAGTTCAATTTCTTTTGCAAACATATGTGGGCTTAACACCAATATAAACTCCGTTCACCATCACCTTCAGTCATCTAAGCCCCACATACTGTTTCTAACAGAAACACAAATAAGTTCTAGATCTTCAACCAGCCACCTTCTCTTTCCAGGCTACGAACTTATTTCGTCTTTTCGCCCACATGGTGGTGTATGTGCTTACGTCCGCAACGATCTGGCTTGTGCTCGAGTTTCCAATCTTGAATCGGGTAGGCCCGATATCCTTTGGCTTAAACTTTCCCTTAGGTCTTCAACTAAATTTATCTGCTGTTTGTACCGGTCCCCATCTAATAATTCCTATGTCGAATTCTTTGACTTTCTTTCAACAAAGATCGATAGCATAATTTCTCAGTTTCCATCGGCTGAAATAATCGTGCTTGGCGACTTTAATGTCCATAATAAGGATTGGCTGGGCTCTTCAAAAACTGACCCTCAAGGCAGAGCAGCCGAAATCTTCGCAGTCAGTAACTCTCTTACCAACCTTATTATGGAACCCACCTACTTTCCTAGAGTCCCAAATCATAATTCAAATCCCCTTGATCTCTTTCTTACTACCAACCCCGAACTCTATCAAACATCTGTCACAGCTCCCCTAGGTCGCTCAGATCATGGCTTAGTTACTATATCTTACCCTGCACATCCCGAGGTAAATGAATACATGCCACCACGCACCGTATGGCACTACAACTCAGCCGACTGGGATGGCCTGAGGGACTTCTTCGCCACTTACCCCTGGAATTCCATTTGCTTTTCTTCTGGTGATCCTTCTCAAATTTGCAATCAACTGACGGAATCAATTCAATTGGGCATTGAAACCTATATTCCACACACCATCAAGAACCCCAAACAATCCAATAACAAACCCTGGTTTTCCAAATCTTGTGATAAAGCTAGAATTTTAAAAGTTCAGGCTCACAAGAAGTTTCTGCAGGATCCTAGTCCAGAAAACCGACAGGCCAGCATTGAAGCAAGAAACTACTACAATCAAACAATTTCTGAAGCCAAAGACTCCTTCGACAATCGTATTAAAAACAAAGTTCTTTCTTGCTCAAATGGCAGCAAATCTTTCTGGTCCTTTGCGAAAAACATAAGTAGGAATTTTTGTACCAGTTCTTTTCCGCCACTAGCTTTGGAAGATGAAATTGTTTCTACCGCTAAAGGAAAGGCAGAATTATTTGCTAAACAATTTGCTGCCAATTCAACCCTTGACCCTCCCGTAAATCATCCAATTCCAGCGGTTACCCCAGTTCCTCATAAAATGCCCGATATTATTTTTAAGGTAAAACACATTAAGCGTATCCTTTCTTCCCTTAACACCAAGAAATCGTCTGGGCTGGATGGCATACCAGCAATCGTTTTAAAAAAATGTGCTCCAGAACTTGCACCAATCTTAACTCGGCTCTTTCGAATTTCTTACGACACAGGTATCTTTCCGGAAAGCTGGAAAGCTGCACGTGTTCAACCTATTCCCAAGAAAGGATCTAAATCTCTTCCATCTAACTATAGACCAATTTCAATTCTCTCAGTTCTTTGTAAAGTAATGGAAAAACTAATTAATTCACAAATTCTTAAGTACTTAGAAAAACACAAAATTTTGCATGACAGACAGTATGGATTTCGCCACAAAAGATCTACGGCAGATCTTCTTTCCTTCGTATCACACTGTTGGAATAAGTCTCTTGAGTTTCTAGGTGAGTCCCAGATCGTTGCTCTTGATATATCCAAAGCTTTTGACCAGGTCTGGCATGCCGCACTTCTTAATAAACTTCCCTCCTATGGTCTTTCAACTAAACTCTGTACTTGGCTCTCTAGTTATCTATCTGATCGTCGTATATCAGTTATTGTGGACGGCCATTCTTCATGCTTTCATCATGTAAATGCTGGAGTCCCTCAGGGCTCAGTTCTGGCACCAACATTGTTTCTTCTTCACATCAACGACCTTCTCTCGTCCACAACTAATTCCATTCATAGTTTCGCCGACGATAGTACCCTTCACTCCAGTTTTCAGGTTCCTAAACCCATTACTAAACCTGACTTGGAAAACAAACGCAGAGCGATGCAGATATCTCTTTCGCAGGATCTTAATTTAATATTGGATTGGGGCGCTAAAAATCTCGTCCATTTTAATGCATCCAAAACACAATCATGTTCCTTGTCGCGAAAAGAGTCATCAAATACTCATCCTCTACTTATGAGCGGCCAAGTTTTACAGAGCAAAGACACCTTTAATCTTGTGGGCGTCACATTTGAAAGTAACCTTAACTGGCATAAACACATTGTATCTATAGCCACGGCAGCTTCAAAAAAGCTTGGATTTCTCTTTCGAGCCAAAAAGTATTTTTCCCCTTCTAATTTATACACTTTATATGTGTCCCAAATCCGACCTCCCTTGGAATATTGTTCTCATATCTGGGGCATGGCGTCCCCCACAACCCTAAGCATTCTTGATTCTATTCAAAGAAGAGCTATTCGTCTCATTAATGATCCTTCACTTACAGAAAGGCTTCCTCTCTTGCACATCGTCGGGCTGTGGGGGATTTATCGCTTTTTTATAGGTACTTCCATGGCTTCTGCTCTGAAGAATTGTCCAGTATAGTTCCTCCACTTACGGTTCCCAACAGAGAAACTCGTGGTTCCGCGCGTATGCATCCCTATACGGTCCAACTGGACAGGCCCCGAACTTCCCACTTTGTTCGTTCTTTTATCCCTAGAGTTTCTAGGTTGTGGAACCTGCTGCCCGCGGAGGTCTTTCCTTCCCCCAAATCTTCAAGTATTTAAGTCCCGTGTCAACAAACTCCCTCTTACCTCGCTTAAGACACCCACGGTACGTTAGTATTTAGGCTTTTAGCCTTCGTGGTTTGTCCAAAGATAAAAAAAAAAAGCATTTTTATATTAAAGCTTATGGATAAAATCGAAGCATATGCGATAATTTTGTCTATGAGTGTATAAAAAAAATTGTTTAGCTAAAGTGGCCACTTTTCGTTGAAATAAAAGAGTTAATAGTACTTCCAGATACACTAAAAATAGTTTTTAATACTGTGAAAAATGTTAATTTACAAGTTTATTAGGTATAACGTAGTTTTTAATAGTATATTTTGAAAACCAAGAAATATCATTTGGTATCAGCCGTTTTATTTCATAATTTTAAATTGTTTAAACATGTCTGCCTCTCGTAATTATATTCAACAACTTTTGTTTATTGGCAGATAAGGCTAGGATTGTAACATTTTTCCGACCTAAATAAATTAGTTGCCAATTTAAAACACACCACAATTACCATAATTCTGGATACTCTTAAGCCAATGTGTGCAGCTAAAGCACGTAGAAAACCAACGATACCAATTTATATTTTTTACTTAGACTCCAGGTAAACCTAAAAAGTAAGCTGACATTTATTCAAACAAACGAGCAGGGTTTATCGGGCCGCATTTTTAGACTCTTTAAAAATAATAAAATTTATTTTATGTAAGCTTCCAAGAAAAGGCTAGAAGAACTTGTGATTAAAGAGTCTTGTGCAATTTTAAGGTATTTATAGTAGAAATTTTACCCCAGTGGAATAAACAAATAAGAATCAAGATTTCTAGTGACCAAACGTATGTGCATTAAAAATCAGAGAATTGATATTTTATAACCTAAAATACTTTAAAATTGACATTTTTATAACCTAGATTTTTTAAATAACATTTTTGTATATACGGCTTGTTTTCATGTTAAATCTATACATTTTATTGTAATCCGTTTGACTCTTTGGATTTGTAATATGATTTTTTTCCTACAAAAAGGAATAACAATAAGTAAATAGGCCTTGTATATAATTTATTATAATTACAGCCAAACAAAATATATAATTTTAAATTTTTGTTTATAGTCAACAAATGCAAAATTATAGTTAATAGTCTCCCCTTGCTTAATGCATTTAAAAATTAGGTGGAATTTCTACAAAACCCTATTTGTTTTTCGCATAAACAATGACAAATCGTGCCTCGTTTTTCGTTCTGGACTTACGTTAAATTAGACCCATCTTGCTAAAAAATGTTATCACTGTTTTATCTAAAACCCAAATATTATTTAAATATACCGATTAAATATGATTTTTGCTTTGCCATGTTATATGCATCCAAAAATTAAATCCTTTTAAAACATAAAGGAAATGCTTTCTTTAATCTATGTTAAATTGTATTTGGGGTAACACGTTGCTTTTCTTCATAATGTCTATAATTTTTATCACAAGTATCATAAGACCTTTAAGGTTCTGTTTTAGTTTTAGTTGCTGATACTGTTTGCCTCATATTAGCCTAGTTTACACCGCGAGGACCAATTAGATCCGTGGACCAAACCTAGGACTTATTTTTTTAGTTCACTAGTGTTTACACCAACTTAGTTTATGGATTAACTTAATTCACGTTTAATCCTAGTACCAAAATGACAGCTGAGCATATGACCAGAACTTAACCTCGTTTTTTATCTTTTAAAACTGTATCGCTTTTAAATTCCATATGAAAAAAGAATACGCAAACAGTTTTGGTTAAATATCAACAAAATTTTAAAAAATATAAACAAACAACAAAATTATTAGGTTAAGACCGAAATTCAACGTCTTTTCATCGAAATGCGCACTGTCAAAGATCAAGGCTGTCATTTTGGTCCACTAAAAAAGTCCGACGTGTTTACACCAAGGAAAATCATATTTGGTCACCCCCATTTGAGAAGGACTGAATTGAGTAGCAAATTTTAATACTCAAGTGTTTACACCGTGAATAAAGTACGCGTGACGTCATTTAGACCTCGAACTAAAAATTTGGTTCTCCCGGTGTAAACTAGGCTATTGTTGTTACCTATACATTGCGTTTGTTTTGTTGTTTTGGATGGATATGGATTCTTTAAATTATATTTTGTACCTACTCTTTAAATTCTTCCTTTATTGCTTTATGAGCGCTATCATCTTTTTTAAAGTATTTCATAACATTAATAATAATTTTTTTTGCGAAATACGAAATATGCTTTATTTTGACAAAAAACTGTCACATAAAAATTATTTTGACGTAACCAAGTACAATTATTTTAAATGTGTCAAGGTACGACGGCACTTTTTTCTGGTAATTTTTTTTCATGTGGTTTGGTAAAGTTTAAAAAGAAAAAAGTTTCCGCTGGGGTAATATTTCTAATTAGCTTTAATATTTTTTTAAAACATGATACTTTTATATTAGGCAGTGCCGGATTGAGAGTCAAGCGACTGTTTCAGCGCCAGGTCGAAAAGGGTGCATAAAAAGGTAAAGAGAAAGTGAGTGGTGTGGCGTGACCTTGAGCCGGCACTAATTTTAGGCCCGGTATTACAGGCCTTTGTTAAAAGGTAAAGGTTTTATTTTCGATTAAAATTAAAATGGTAAAATTCAAGTTACATAAAAAACAAACAAATTGTTTATTTTCCTATATACTACTACCAGAAAGCTGGCTTCTTCTGCCCTTCACCGACCCAAAGGGGATGGTCTTCACCTACTTTTGGTAATTTATGGCTTCTGATCTAAAAATTGATCATATGCAACCATTACACGTCATTAGGAATAGGCAAACTTTTGATCATCCGTAGAATATAGTTACTGCCTAAACTAGATCGTTTTAATGTTTAAATCAATAAAAGGTTATTATAGTTACTAATTTAGTTTATTATAGTGCGTACGGACAGTAAAAATTTAGGAAAGTAGTTGAGTTTAGTAGATGTCCGCTTGCACCAAATTACTCGCTACTCGACTAAATTACTAGCCGTGTCTAAACGAGGCATTATGCCTTGTTCAGAACGGCTAGTAATTTAGTCGAGTAGCGAGTAATCAGTATTCTCGTGCATATGGACCGCTACTATACTAAACTACGTTCCTTATTTTTACTGTCCACATGCACGAGAATACTTAATTACTCGCTACTTGACTAAATTACCAGTCGTGTCTGAACAAAGCATTACTGAATATTTCTAGACCATAAAAAAATATTGTAGTTGTTTTTTAATTACTTTTTATAAATTCTTATTAGCAATTATCTAACAACAATAATAGTTACTTAATTACGTAAAATTTATGTCTAACTTAAAAAAAATTTAATTAAATTAAATTTCAGAATTTTTAAAAAGTTAAACACCCTATATATTAAAAACAAAAAAATTGAGGAAACATATTTATAATACCCTTTTCTTCTTTTATTATTTAAATAAGAGGATCATAGCAGTTTGTTGCAACAATTCAAGAACACATTGTATATTTAATATTATGCATTTTTTGTTTACGGACGTTTCCTAAAAACACTTTTTTAACGATTTTTTAAAACTTTAAATACACATACTTCTAAGTGTTCTCTATACATATAATTTTTTTTTTTTGAATTTTAAAGTAATTATGCACTAGGTACAAACCAACATTTTCACCATGATCACATAAAAAATTTAAAAAAGTTCCGTAATGAAAACACAAGCATATTTGAAAAAAAAATTAAACACTTTTTTTACCTAATTTTCAATATTGTCAAAATTAACGGTACATTATTCTTAAGTAAAGCTTATATTTTTTTGGATACATCGTATTCAACTAAAAAAAAATCCGATGATTTTTGGTTTTAGACCATGCAGAACTTTTATAGAAACAAACTTTTTTTACTATACACGCTGTATATTAAATAAGGGTTGCTGTAAATAAAAGGGTTATATTTAGGACACAAGGAAATAAATTGGTATTTATTATCAATTAGTTTTTAAACATAAGAAATATTTATTATAAAAATATAATTTACAAATTTTTATATAGCTTTAACCTAAAATGTATATATAATTATTAATTAATAGTATATTAAATAATAATAATAATAATAATATAATATATCCGATTGTCTTCAGGAACTTCAACCGCTGTCGATTCTTTAATATTTTCAATTTTGGTTTTTTTTAATACTCTTTACAGCTTTATTATTTTTATCACCTACTCTCTTTCAAACAAATCTGCCATACTTTAATCACGAAGTTATTATTTATAAATTATTTAAAAGTAAATATAACCTTAAAAACTTTTAAAACAAATATATTCTCTACAATAGGAGGAAAAAAAATATATAATTATATAGCTGATGTGTTGACGCCTCTAAAGACTTTAATGGTCTCACTACTCCTGGGGAACGTCCTAAAACTATAGGTTCACCACAAGTAGGAATTTTGAACACACACACAATGGCAACCCCTTTTGCCGCCCCTAGAAGAAAATTGAGGTATAAAAACTTTAAAAATAGGTCCCCACTTTAACAATACATTACTTAGTCCTTTATTGATTTTTGTTTCCTTTATAAATATTTTTAAAGAGCAAAAAAAATTCCACTGTTTTCAACTTTAAAAACTTTATATCCTAAATGTGATTGATAAGGGTGACTCAAAAATAGTAAAATATTTTTTTAATTGACCATAATTTATTAGGCAACCGTATCGCGATACGGTTGCTAAGTTACTAAAAACTATTTTTTTCAGGTAGGTGAAGGTTAGCAATAGTTAGATTCCATATGCAAAATGTTCTTTATATTCAAAAAACAAGAAAAGCTTTTCATTGCAAAAATATTATAAAAACATCAAGCCTCGAAAAAAACCAAATGGTACGTTAAATTTTCAGTTCGTAAAAGTTAAATATTTTATTTAAATTTCAGGAATGCTTGTCAAAACACATGTTTTCTACCCTTTGATATGTAAATTTGGGATTTTATTGAATATATTTTTTTATAGACGTCTTTACTTAGACAACTTTATTATTTTTATTTTTATACGAATAGGGTCTTTTCTATTTTAATAAAAGATTATACATTTTTTGGCGTATTGGCTCCTTAATAGCAAATAGAAAAATAAATACGTAAATAACCTGGTAAATAGAACTAATATGTTTATCAAGGCGATTTCACCAAAAAATTTAAAAAGTATTGTACCGATAGATTAAGGCCCGTTTTTTTAAATTTCGTTTAAACTGAAGTCTTAACCTAAGTTTAAACTATAAATTAAAACAAAGGTTTAAACATAAGATATGCGATATAGCTGTTGTATAGGTTGCGGTTAAATTATATTTGGCTAACTTCACGATATTAGGAAGTTACCAATATTTATTGCCATTTTTTGACGAATAAGCGCTGCGTCATACGTATGAGGGCTGTGCGATTTTTGGGTTTGTTTACATTATGATTTTTTGTCTACTTGCGGCATTGCTTTCAGAATAAATTATGTCTAGCTCAAACTGTCTATTGAACTTATCTTAAAATGTTTTACTTTGTACATACTTCCTTAATAATAAACAAAACAGGCGGTTCCACTTACAGTCTATTAGGTCTTTCCAACGTGGCCCTAATTTGGGGAAGTAACCTTCCAACAGAGGCTTTTGCAAGGCTAGACGTTGAATAAATTGTTTATCTGTCCACTGATCAATATTTTCTGAGCAAAAATATTCTATTTCGCCTGGGATTTTTAATAACGTTGATAATATCTAGCTCGTCTTTATCATCAGACAGTATAAATAAGGTCAAATATATTATAGTTGTGCCCATTTTAAAGTAATTTGTGGTATTTTTATTAAAATTTGATTTTTAATTTAAATAAAAATAAAAATAAGGTTAAGTGTTATAATAATAAACAATAAATGACAAGATGTCAGATGACTGTAAACTCAGCTTGCAGTTTAAACCATACCCAATCCATCGTTTATAGTTTAAACTCCAACTGATGTTTAACTAGACCTGTAAAACACGTATTTTAATTAAAACTTAAGTTTAACTGTAGGTTGAAGTTTAAACCATACTTATAAAACCGAGCCTAAGATGGTAAAAGTGCGCCATTTAGGTGTATAAGGCAAACATCTCCTATATTATTATATTATACTACATCATAGGTTTAAAGGTAAAAGTCGTAAGGTTCATTTTGTAAAAAAAATTGTTCAAACATTTTTAAGTGATTTATAGTATTGTGAACACCTAGTATAAAAAAGTATACATTTTGGGAATTTTAAAAATATACATTTTTGGGAAATTTAAATATAATTGGGTTACTTAACATTGGGAAATTTGGTACATAAAACAATACGTGAAGTGTCAAGGTTTAAAAAGTATGAATCAAACAATTTTCTAGGTTACTCTTATAATAATAAAACAAAAACATTAAACAAGCGAGTAGCCTAGAAATGCAAAACAAATACTGAAAAATTTAATATTTAAAGAGAACAAAATTTGAAGACGGAGATTGATTGGTTTATCAGAGAAGAAGTAGTTAGTAAAGTAAAGTAAAAAGTTAAAGTTTGAGTTAAGCTCCCGTACGGGCTATCCCTAGGGATATGCCCGTACTAAATTTAATTAGTTCAATAAGTTAAGTTGGTTTTTAAAAATGTAAAGTTAGTGTTGATGGTCCACCGGTCTCATTGTCCCAATAGATAGTTCCATATGGTACATTTGCCCAGTGACGTCAAGTAGTATTTCAAAATTCAACGTCACATATGGTGGAGGCGCCCTCGTTCCCAGTGACCTTTGTGAAACGTCGGTTATGGTAAGCTGTGCCCGCCCCAGTTCCAGTGCCCTTTGTGAAGCGATAGGAAAAGTCGCTTATGGTACGCCCTTCCTACCCCTCAGTTTATTTTTGGAAGAAAATACCATATATATGGTAAAGGCGTCCTGTTCCCCGGAGAAGAAATGTGTGTGAAAGGACGAAGATGGGGAAAAATATGTTGCGTAGCGTAGCTGCAAGGAGGTAGCAGCGTAGCTACAAGAAAAGGAAGATAAGGTATATCTTCAGTTTTCAAATATGGCTAAATGGTGTTAGCCAGAGGTGATAAAGAAGAATATGGAAATATATTTATTTGTGTCGAAGTTGTATGGTACGTCGTGAAGACGGAGTTCAGAAGCAGCATGAGGCTGCATTAAGCACTGGAAGCCGCAGCTCTAGTATGGGGAAGAGCTCTGGAATATGGTCTTGAATTGTGGGGTACAAGACAGTTAAGCGGCCCTGAGAAAGCTCAGGATATGGGGAAATTGGCATGAAGTTGCAGTAACCTGATGTGGAAGAAGAAAATGGGAATGAAAGGCAGACAATGGTACGTGGAGAAGTACGGGACAAATGGCCAATGGAACGCACCATCAAGGACATGGACAGGCAGGCAAGGTGGACGCAATTTTTTTATAAAGGCTAGTATAAGAAAAATGTGGAATATTAGGTTAATTTCTAAGTATAAATATTTTAAAAAATTTGATTTTCTTTTTATGTAAGAGATATTTTTTTTGTTTTTAAACTATCCAATAAATTTAAAAAGGGCAAAAGATGAAATAGAAAAAGTCACCTAATTAATAGTACATGTAAAACATAGTTAATTATTTTCTTTCCCACTGGTATATTAAATAAATCATTGAATTACTTTTTTAATGGTTCAACGTTTTGCTGACGAGACAAGGCCAAGTTCACTTTTATTGTTACAGGACTGGTCAGTTTTAAATAACAACTTTTTTAGCTTATTTAGCTGTTCGTGTAGTACATAAATATCTAGTAAACTTAAAGATTAATAAAAAAATTACAATTTATGAGTAACAATAATTAGGTAATTTTTTGTCTAAAAATAATCTTACCGTTAAAACTATATTTATTTAAAGTACCTACTTAAAGAAAAGCTTAAAAAGGTTTTTAACAATTAAGCTAAAATCTTATTTGAACTAATTATTTCAGCAAAAACATCTCTAGAACTTTTTAAATAATTATTTTAGATAATTTATCCGGAAGAATTTTTTAAAATTTCAAAAAAAAGAGTCATAATGTTAAATATAACCTAAATGAATTATTTTTAGAAAAAAACTATTTTTACATTTTTTCGTGCATTTTTTGAAAAAAATTAATTGGAAAAAACAAAAATTTAATAAAACGTTAAGATTATTTACGATAAATATAATTTATATAATAAGTAACATAATGTTAGGTTTTAAATATTTGTAAGCTATATGGAACTATCGTTTTTCGATAATATTGCTAATTTTTTTAAAGGTTTAAAGTAAATTTGTCTGATTTCTAATAGCGTTGTGGGTCCAACGCTTTCAGGGAAGGGGCATATGTGAACACCTAGTATAAAAAAGTATACATTTTGGGAATTTTAAAAATATACATTTTTGGGAAATTTAAATATAATTGGGTTACTTAACATTGGGAAATTTGGTACATAAAACAATACGTGAAGTGTCAAGGTTTAAAAAGTATGAATCAAACAATTTTCTAGGTTACTCTTATAATAATAAAACAAAAACATTAAACAAGCGAGTAGCCTAGAAATGCAAAACAAATACTGAAAAATTTAATATTTAAAGAGAACAAAATTTGAAGACGGGGATTGATTGGTTTATCAGATAAGAAGTAGTTAGTAAAGTAAAGTAAAAAGTTAAAGTTTGAGTTAAGTCTCGTACGGGCTATCCCTAGGATATGCCCGTACTAAATTTAATTAGTTCAATAAGTTAAGTTGGTTTTTAAAAATGTAAAGTTAGTGTTGATGGTCCACCGGTCTCATTGTCCCAATAGATAGTTCCATATGGTACATTAGTCCCAGTGACGTCAAGTGATGTATATTTCAAAATTTCAACGTCACAGTATAAGTTTTTGTAAAAATAAATTAGTACTTACATTTCTGACATCATAAATTTTTAGTGTAATATAATGCATAAAAAGTAATTTAACTTTCCTTTTCTTCACAAATTTTGTAACGAATAGTTGCCATTTCCTAAATCATAAAATGTCACCTGGTAAGTTTTTCTTTTAAACCGACCAAATGTTAGTTTAAATTCTAAATTAACGGTGTTATTATAACTTTCTACATTTTACAATTTTAAGGGTTGTAACCTTGTAATTGTTTTAAGAAAAGCAAAAGTTGTTTTTTTTATTTAAATGTGAATTTTAATGGAGGAAATTGGATATTCTTTCTTTAGACAAAATCCCTTTAAATAGTTTTAAGAATTTATAAACTTAAAAATAAAGAATATTTTATTTTTAAAATACTTTTTTATTGCATGACTATGTATGTATGTACAGGGTGGTGCCTTTTCATTGACCTTGCAGGGTATAGCTAAAACTAAAAGAGATAGAACTAGTTTGAATGCGCAATCTCATTTTTTTAACTTTTTAAACCAATTTAATGATAAAAGTCAATCAAGGCTAAGTTAATTCGTTTTGGACATACAGTAAGTTTTTTCAAATTTGTTTAATTTGAACTAGACACTTGTAACTTACTTTATACTAAAGATGTAAACAAACTGTTTTATATTTTTAAAATAAAGCACCCTGTATATAGATAACCATTTTAAAGATATTTGAAAAGATTTAACAAGATACTACATTTATTATATTTATCTGTTATACAGACTCTCCACGGATGGAGTTAACAAGAAGACAAATGGACCAAAAATTTCATTTTTCGAAAAAAGAACTAATTTTTTATAAAAATTTTGCTTGTAAAAATAAGAATCACGAAGAGAAAATGTTGATTTTGTATACAGGGTTCGCAAAAACTTAAAAAACATATTTTTTTTCCAAGAGTAAACTACCTATATTTTTATTTTTTTAGCAAAATGTCATTAGAAAAATTTATTTAGGATCATGTTTGTAATCGATAAAAACAATAATACAAAATTTTATTGAAATCCATAATTTGACGAAAACTGGCGTTTACAGTTTAAAAAATTGATTTGTTTTGTAGGAATTTGGAGAAAGCAAATTATAAAAGTTTTTTAGGTTATTTCATTATAAAAATTTTAAATAATTAATTTTTGATAACTTCAAAATCAGTTTAATGAATCTTTTAAATACCTCTGTAACTTTGATAAAAGCATTAAAAATGCTATTCTAAATACATTTTTTAAATGATATTTTGCTTAAAAATGAAAAATAAAGGTAGTTTACTCTTGTAGAAAAATCATGTTTTTAAGTTTTTGCGAACCCTGTATACAAAATTAACGTTTTCTCTTTGTGAATCCTATTTTTTTTACAAGCAAAAGTTTTTATGAGGAGTGGGTTTTATTTCGAAAAATGAAATTTTTGATTCATTTGTCCTCTTGTTAACCCCATCCGTGGACAGTCTGTATACATTCTTAAAGGTCTTTAAAATGTCTTTTTAATAGTGATAAAATATGACAGGATGCTTTATTTAAAAAATGTTATTTTATTATTGAATTTCTAACGATGACTATATTTCCGAAACTATGAGAAATTAAATATATAAAATGTGGATTTTTACGGCTTTTAAGAAGACCTTTCTATAACTAATAACATAACCATTAAAAAAACAAACTCTTTGTTTAAAACTTATAAAAAAAATATAAGTACGCCACTAAATTCTGCGTAAAAGTCTCTAAAACTTTTTTATTTACATTTTTTTCCTATTTCTAATATCAAGGAAGTTATAAGTGCCTGGCCAAATTGACCAAATTTAAAAACACTCTGTATCTATAAAACCAATTAGGTTAGTCTTGATTTACTTTTACCATTGAATTTGGTTCAAAAATTAAAATCAAGATTGCGCAGTGACATTTGTTCTATCTCTTTTATTTTTTACTTTACCCTGCAAAGTCAACGAAAAGGCGGAACCCTGTACAAAATAGTAATTTAGGTAACAAGTGCTTAAGTGATACTTTTTTTTACGAAGGGGAAGTTGAGTAAAAAAGACACTTTATGCATGTGTTACATACTATATTTTTCTACGAGCGTTTAAAAATTTTCCAAATTACCAGTTTATACATGTTTTATTTATTTAAACTTATTAATTTTAATTAAGCCACTATATTGCAACAAAAATCAAAGCCTCCTTATTTTTTAAAAGAAAATTATCCTCTTCATAACTATGTCCTGGTTTAATTTTTGACAATTGTATGTACTTACTTTTTGTAGAAATAATACAAAAACAGTATATATTTCTTTTTAATTTCTTAGTTATTTAAATTCATTAATACAATTAATTTTAAATAACTGCTTTTAAATTTATTTGTAAACTGTCAAATTTTAAAACAAGTGACACATGAACTATAAGTAATGACAAAATCAAAGGTAACTTCACCGTTGGGTTCAGTTTACGGTTTTATTGCATAAATTAATATTTAAGTTTATTGTAGTAGGCATGCAAACAAAACACTAATTTAAAGTGTGAAAAAAGCTTCGAAGTGTTAAAACAGTTACTTTTTTAACACTTTATGTAGTGTACTAGAATGGAGTATTTTAACTTTATGTTAACGATTTAAAAAAACAGCATTTTTTAAAGGTCGTGGAAAAAATATTAATAATTATCTTCTATTGCTTCTTGCTTTATTAAAAAATGGTAATAAAATATATTTTTAGATATTGAAAAAATATATATTAAAAGTTTAATAAAAATTGGCGCATAAGTTTAGTAACATAAAGTTAATAATACTTTATATATAAACGGAATTAAAAGGTAAACAGGACGAATAATAAGAATCGGCTTTAAGAAATACCTTAAACTATAATAGTCTAGCGTTTTAAAACTGATATTCAAAATTTATCTGTGCATTTAATTATAATCATTTAAATAAAATATTACGAAGAAAATTATTTTTTGGTTACTCCTATTATTATAACGCATAATTTATATTGCTTTAAGATAAGACAAAGTAATATTTTATTTGAAATAATTGTATAGAATTACATTCTAGACTATCTCCAAAGCCGTATCAAATTAAGTCTTGTAGAAGTAAGACCCTCTTGGGTTTTAATGACACCACAGTAATCCTAACAAATTCAGATACGTTAAGCGCAAATTTATTTGCAAACATAACCGCTGCATTTTCTTATTTCTTTTAAATATTAAAAAGTAAATAATACTAAATCAAAAAATAAATTTTGCTACTTTTTTTTACTTTGTTTTTTTATTATTTAGAAAATTTATTTTATATCTTACTGTAACCTATTTTATATATCTTTGAGACCTAAATAACTTTTTTATTTTATTTTATTCGTTATTTTTGCGAAAATAAAGTTACATTCGATTTTCGGCATTTTTAAGACCTGTGTGTGTCGCAATAAAAGAAAAGTCATTTTATAAGGCAAACAAAGTCATTGCATTTATATTGTTACGGTCCTAAAAATATGTTTTTAGTTTATTAATTGTCGAAAATTAGATTTATTTATCTAATTTAGCTTAATCATTTATTTAAATAATGCCTCTTAGTTTTTCCAATTTCTTTTAACAATTACAAAGTTTCCGAAAACGTTATTTATTTAGAACTTTTCTTACATCTTGTATTATAGAAACTCATTAAACAATTTTAGAGTATTCTAAACACTTTCACGTTACTAGTTAAGGTCGATTTATACATATCCGTGACGTGTCCGTTTAGTGTCAGTTCCGGGTCAGGGTATTTTTGATGCGATATTTATAAATATCCGAGTTGCGACAGTGTTTGGGCTCCTAGGAGAAAAAAACTCACCGCGTTGGCTTTATTACTGAACGAAGAGGAAGAGTAGTAGCAAAAGAGGTGAAAGTAAAGGAGTTGAAGTGTTTACTCTGATTGAAAAAAGATACCGCGAAGGCGAATTCAAAAAATACAGAGAATGACTCCGTGTCTGTTCCGTGCACCGTCAGTGTCGCATCCAAAAATATCGGTTAATATTAATTTCTGTGCACGGGCGCGCCCGGTCCAGGATACATCTCTGTATAAATCTCTTTTTATAAGGGGGCGTTCAGACTTGCAACAATTCACCGTGCCGCAATACGCCGAGATCCGTGCATCCTTTAGTACCAGAAATGCCAGTTTTATTTAAAATTCCCATCCAGACTGCAACTGTACCTCGTGCCGAATAACGTCGCCGCCGGGCCACGATCCGCGCCAAGACGGTGTGGACAGTAAAACATACTTGTTTGCGCTTAATTTACTTGTTTGGCGAATGGGTCACTGCGATCCACAGCTTGTTGTTTTTTGGAGTCAGATCAAAGAAAAGGAAAGCCAATAAAATCGTACCTATATCGAATAGCGCCGATGTACACTGAACCTGTCCTTGAGTATGAAGCAAACGCAACAAAATGAAAAGTCACTTCATTCGTTTATGAAAGTCAATAAGGATAGTTTGAGGTTAGTGGTTGTAAACAAAATAATACAAAAAGTATTTAAATATTACACTAATAAAAAAGTAAAATTCATTGTTATATCTTGTCTATAGATATGTAAGTAAAACCTATAAATATATTTTTTATGTTAATTTTAATAGACAAACTCTTACATAATAGGATTTTTACTTATATTTACGAGTTCTTAGGTAGGTATTTTGCCCTTGTTTATTTTTAAATCCTATCTAATAGAACAATAATAAAAATAAATGTATTCAGTTAACTTACTTAATATTATAAACGAGATTTAATAATGAACTTTACACTTTTATAAATAGTTATTAAAATATATTTTCTTGTAATATTTTGTTTACAACAATTAATCTTAAATCATTGATATCAGTGGCGGATTTACATATTTGTCGCCTGTAGGCTATAAATTTTTGCCGCTCCAAACCTTACTTCACCATCTCATATGTACAAACAAAAATTTTGAGAAGCAAAAAAGACTTTACTTAAGAAAAAACATGTTTACTAACAACCCTAATTGTAGTAAATCATTTCGTAATTATTTTTATTTCAAAATCAAAATACACAATTTATGAAGTAAATCGGCCACTCCCTAAAAAGTGTCGCCGTAGGCTTCAGCCTACTCAGAATGCTGGCAAATTCAACACCGATTGATATTTTATGAATGCTGCGGCACTCGCAGACCCTTGCAACTTGAAGTCGGGTTCGGGGAACATCGACGCTCTTCGATCGACCTACGATTCCGGTAGCTGGGAATGTTATGATGTTCGGAGGAAATTATCCGTCCAAACTAACCAGCCTATTCGCACTCTTCTTTGACGCCAAAAAACTGACAAGCTTTCAATCACCGGCAAATCATTCGCCACACCCTTAAAATGACGTGAACTCTGTCCATACTATAGGTGCGGGCTATGTGTCGCTGTATACGACGTGGAGCGGCGCGGCGAATTGTTACAAGTCTGGACGCGGCTTAAGATATAAATTGTTTTTTTCTGTTCGGCATGACATGACATGGCACGGATATGTATAAATCGACGGAAAGCCTTTAAAACTTTTTTATACAAATTTTTCTTTTTAGTCATGCAAAGGGGGAGGGTTCAAACCCCCAAAACCCCTCTTATATGTGCTCATATGAATGTACATACTACAACTAAATCGATATTTTGTAACCAAAATTATTACGACAGGTAAATTTATTTTGATAAAATTTATTATTTATTTGGGTTTAAGAAGAGAAATTGTTAGGATAATTGGGATTGATTAACATATTTTACCTTCGACATTTAAGAAGAACCGCTTAACGTATATTCTCTATCAACAAAAGCTTTGAGGTCGACACACATGTTGTAGATTGTGCGGGAAATATGTTTGTGTACAATCAAGAACATGTTAAACATAGGTCGAAATAGCACAGCAAGTTTATTGGATTTAGCCTTAAACTAGAAATCATATTGGCAACTTTTACTAGGACGTGAAAACACTGACGAACGTATTAAAGTTATAAGCCTTAAGTTATTGCAAATCAAAAATGTGCAATTAGTCTATTATACAAATTGTCAATTTGAAATAGTGCCACCTTAAATATGTTAGCTTCTATAGAAAATCTCAAAAAGAAATGTTTTTATTTTTTACTTTGTATCTATCTTTCCTGTTTCATTTTGTATCCATTTTTTTCCGCTCTTGGGTCTTCTACTTATGTCCAAGCACCACCCCCTAGGTGGTACGCTGCAGCCCTAGAGGCTTATTGTGCCTTGACCCTACTCCTTCTCATTCACACTCCATTTATTCCATAACTAGGATGGTCGCTGCTCGGTCTATCCGCTGACCCCCGAGCAGAGCACCGTGTACAGCCGGCGCGGCGGTTGCCCATCCAAGGTATGGCCACGCTCCACGTTGCTTAACTCCGGTGATCGACGCTGCCGATTCCATCGGTGCGGCAACAACGGCGGCTATTTGTACTTTACCCTAATACATCTTTTCTTTTCATGCTCATTAGTTAAATATTATTATTTGCTACTGTTGCTCCTTCCGATGGACACTTTTTAATACATTCAGATGGTACTCCTACCCTCCATGGTCTTTTTAAAAAATACCCTACACTTGATTTTCTTGTTTACTACGTTTTTAAAACAACGTACGTATAACGTACATTAAAAGTTGCAATAGGAAATACTTATAATAATTATAAAAAATACTTAAGCCTACTAGTATTTTTATTGTTTACTATTTTATAGACCGAAATAAACATTGTTCTTTAATAGTTCTTTATGTGGAAAAAATCTAGAAATTTCTTAATTAACTAACATTTAATTTACAGCATTATTAAGTTTATTGTAAAATATTTTTGTTACTTTTAAAGCTTTTTATTAATAGTTTATGCTGTATTACTGCTTATAAAGTTATTAATACTATTTTTAAAACCATTTGAGTTAAAATATTATAAAATTAATAAGTTTTATTGCAACTTTTGATATATTAAAAAAATCTGATATTTTCTAAAGTACCAAATAATGACATATATATACCTAACTTCTTTTTCATTTAAGATTGTAAATGTTGTTGTCACCACTTCCAGTGTTTAATTTAATTAAAAACAAGCATAATAATATAAAGCGTTCTTTCAAGAAACAAAATTTACGTGTTATTGCATTTTTTAGAAGCTGAAGTGTTAGGATTGCTACCTTTTTAAATTAACCCACTATGTGTCTATAATGTTGGTATTCATTTTCGAGGAAAACAACTCTTTGATTAAATAGGGTTGTATTTAATAATTTTGTTTATCAGTTTGACATAGGCTTCCTCTTATTTTATGCATTCTCTGGCTTTAGTTATCAAAGATTATGGGACCCTCCACAATGCTGCAACATTGTTTTTAAGTGGCGTAAAGTAAAAATAAAAAATAATAATAAGTTTGTTTGTACCATTTGCATCAGAATAACTTAATGTTTTTAGATGTCCCCAATAAACCAAAACTTGTTTTTGTCGAGAACTCTTCAAATTATCGACATCAAACACAAGTACCTTTGTTTAGCTAAAGGTTTAGGCTACTCAAAAATACTATTTTCATTTCTTTGTTATACAGGGTGTAAAAATAATCAACACTATTATGCAAGGGTTAACCCGCCCCTGGCGAACTACTAAAGGCAACTATTTTACAAGGATTCAGTTTCATAAAGTCCTTACTTATATTTATCATATTAAAAAATAATTTATTTATACCAAGTAATATAAAAGTTATTCAAGGAAAACCTCTTCTTTAAGGGCACGTATATCTGCAAGAAAGGCTTTAAGAAAAAAAAAATATAAGAACTTGTCACATTATTTTCATGTGTTCTATATGAATCCGAGAGTTGCACATATTCTTGGACACCTTTTATGTAATATTACCCTTACACTAAGGTTTAATTTTTATTTTTTATGAAAAACTATGGTAGTTTTAGTAAGCCAAAAAACATTTTATTGTCTAAATTGAGTATGCAAGAAAAAAATATTGTTTAATATTGTCTTAAGGTTAAGGTAAACCTATAATTTATTATCATTACCAAGGAGCAAAAATTATAATTTAAAATTTTAGTATGACAACAAAAAGTATTTATATAAATTATACACTTTTTGCAATTTTTAAATAACTGTGTAATTTTTTTGAGTAATAGTGAAAGTCTCTGATTTTTAACAAAAACAAACAGTACGTAGGGTGTTCGAAAAGTTTTGAGATATACGTATATTTATTTGATTTTTTCAAAATAGTTTTCACCACATTGCATACACTTTTCCATTCTAACCAACCAGTCACTGAAAATAGCTTTCCACTTTTCATTTGAAATTTCAGCGCATATTTCCAGGCCTCCAGTAGCGCGTCTTCAGTTTTAAACTTTGGTCCTTTCAGTTGGCTCTTGACAAAAGGAAACAACCCAAAGTCACACGGCGCCAAGTCGGGGCTATAAGGCGGATGTTCCAAAAGTCTGAAACCTGCATCTGTCAAAAATTGACTGGTATGTTCAACTCGATGAGGTGGGGCATTGTCATGATGAACGTACCAGCTAGCGAGTTGCGAGTTTGAGCGAATCACTCTTAACTTTTCTATAACTTTTGAAAGGCATACTGTAGTGTACCAGAGAGCATTAACGGTCTTCTGTTCTCGAAGCACAACACGTTCAATTATTCCTCTTAAACTAAAGAAAACAACTATCATTATTTTTTTACAGGTCTTGATTTGCGAACTTCGGTCGGCGTTTCTTCACCTTCGAGAACCCATATCTTATTCTGTTGTTTAGTTCGAACGTCGTAATAATAAAGATAAGTTTCATCTCCCGTGACGATCCTTACCCTGACACAAGCCGGTAATGAAGCAAAACATGCTGAGACTTTTGAGGCCCGTTAATGAAAGAATAGCAATTAATTCTTTTGCAAACGGATTAAATAATCATGATTTGCGAACCATCAGCAGAAAGCCCGAAACTGTATTTGAACGTTAAACGAGACGCTATCAGCGGCGCTAAAGATGAAAAGAAACATTCTTAGGTGCCTAGAGAAATCGCCTTTTCATATGAGACCAGATTATAACAAGTTCAGTAGGGAGGGGTTCTTAAGCAGGGAAACAAATTTAGAGAGGTAACTCCTCAAGCTTTCGTGGCTCCTCTCAAAAGTTTCCCCAGATCTTATTCAAATCCATTGACAAATAGTGGGAATTTAACAACAGTCAAAAATCAAAGATACACTTCCTTAATCCAAACCGGCAAATAGAACAAGACTTTGAATAACGTGCACGAGGTAGGCCAGAAAGTTAGTCACAAGTAATGCACAGCGGTTATTTTATGCAAAATCGTAATAATTCTAGAGAGCAACACACAGGAAGTAGCGCAGCGGTACTAGTTCAAATTCTTCTAAATACCGGTCATCAATTGTTTTTCGAGACCAAAGGAAAACTTAAATCATCGATTATATTATAAGGGGTTGTAATTCTCAGCTACAAGATGAAAAATGGCCTTTACCTTGTATAACTGATATTCTTGACTCTGTTATCTGGCGCTACTTATTTTTCACATTTAGATTTGTCTCAAGGCTATTATCAGGTAGAAATTAGATAAATCTAGTAGGCCATATACAGCTCACAGTAGGCAGGTAAAGGACAATACCAAATGACCTCGTCTCCGCCATGGGACTAAAATTAGCCCTTAACGCTTTCTCTAGAGCTATGACAATCGCAATGTCTGGGCTCAATTATGATAGTTGTTTCGTTTACTTAGATGATCTTATTTGTTTTGGTAAAAATTTAATGGAACATAATGTAAATTTAGTTAAGGTATTACAACGATTAAGGGATGTAAATTTAAAATTAAACCCGAACAAATGTGAATTTTTAAAGAAAGAGCTCTTGTATTTAGGTCATGTAGTGTCTTCTAAAGGGGTGTTACCTGACCCTGAAAAATTAAAGCTGTTCAGGAATATCCGGTACCCACAGATTCAAATGGTGCCAGGAGATTTGTTGCCTTTGCTAATTATTATAGAAAATATATTAAAAATTTTGCTGAAATTGCGGTACCTTTAAATTATTTGTCTAGAAAAAATGTTCCGTTTAAATGGACTCCTGAGTGTCAACAATCTTTTGAAAAATTAAAAACAGCATTAATTAACCCTCCTGTCTTACAATATCCTAACTTTTCTTCAGATAATACTTTTATTTTAAAAACCGATGCTTCAGGTCATAGCCTGGGTGCGATTCTTTCGAATAATGACGACATGCCTATAGCTTACGCGAGTAGAGTTTTAAATAAAGCCGAAAACTATATTCTACAATAGAAAAAGAGTTATTAGCCATAGTTTTTGGAATTAAGCATTTTTCTTGTTATTTATACGGTAGGAAATTTGTTATTTATACAGATCATCGTCCTTTAGTATATCTGTTTGGTATGGCTAATCCATCCAGTAGACTCACAAAGTTTAGGTTACTTATCGAGGAATATGACTTTGATATAAAATATATAAAAGGTAAGAGTAACGTAGCTGCTGATGCACTATCGCGAATAGAACTTTCGTGTGAAGAATTAAAAATATGTCAAAAACAGTCGAGCAGACAATGTTTGCCATAACTCGACAACAAAGTAGAACTCTAAATCAGACTGAGAATAAGGTCGATTTTGATAATTCTTTTAACGACAGGCTTGATCACCCTGGAGTTGTAGAACTATTAAAACGTCCAAAAGACTCTTATGAATTAAGTTCTCTTTTAGGCGAAGATTTTGAAAAATTCATAAAGGAACAAGCAATTGATTTGCAATTAGGCAACTTTATATTTATTGAAAAAGAAAAATAATTTATATAAAGCATAGTTTAGATTCTCGATCGGCGCTCGTACAAGATACATCGTTGAGAGATCTAAATGCAATATGCAAAAATATAATATTCCGGAATTAGTTATTATAAAAAATAAAGAAAATGCGCAATTAATAAAGAATATAATGGATAATATATTAGAAGTGAAAAAACAATGTTTTAAAATATGTATAATTAAGGACGTCCAGAAAATAACTGACTTAGAGAAAAAGAAAATAGTGCTTAATGATTTTCACATCCTGCCGACCGGAGGTCATGCTGGAATGAATAGAATGTATAATAATATTAAACGATATTATTTTTGGTCTACTTTACATAGGGATGTTGAAGATTTCGTTAGGCGTTGTAATGACTGTCAACGTTTTAAACACTCTAGGCCTAATATTCAACCAATGTCAGTCACGACAACGGCATCTTCAGCATTTCAAACCATTTATTTAGATATAGTTGGTCCTTTAAAAGAGGATAATGAAGGTAATAAGTATGTCTTAACGTTACAATGTGAACTTTCAAAGTTTGTGGAGTGTTATCCCTTAAAAACAAAGGAATCAACAAGTTTAGCAAGAAGTTTTGTTAATAATTTTATCTTGAGATATGGTATTCCAAAACGTATAGTTTCTGACCAAGGTACTGAATTTGTGTGCTCAACTTTAAAAGAAACGTGTAAAATTTTGAAAATTAAACAACTGTCTTCTACGGCATATCATCACGAAACTTTGGGATCTCTCGAAAACTCTCACAAACATCTAAACGCATATTTGCGAATACAAACAGCTAAAAATTCAGAATCTTGGAGCTCGTGGCTTCAATTTTGGTGTTTTTCATACAATAATAGTGTACACACTGAAACAAAATATACACCTTATGAATTAGTGTTTGGGAAAACATGTAATTTACCATCCAATATTGTTAATAAAATTGACCCACTTTACAATTTTGACGATTACCCTTCTGAGTTAAAATACCGATTACAAACGGCTTGGTCCGACGCTAAAAATAATTTATTACACTCAAAACAGAAAAGAAAGGTTTATTTCGATAAAAAAATACTAAATTAATAAATTACGAAGTTGGAGATAAAATTTTACTTAGAAATAATTCTGGCGATAAAAGTGATCCAATTTTTAAAGGCCCATTTATTGTTCTTGAAGACAAGACTCCTAATGTTTTAATTAAGATAGGTAATAAAATAGTAGAAGTCCATAAAAATAGAACGAAATTGTTTTATGATAAATAGGTTAAACATTTTTTTCTTGTTTTTTTTTATTTTTTAGGAGGTGTAGCATAATAAGGGTAAATTTAAGTTATTATAATTATTCTTGGGATTATAATTATTCATAATATTGAGGTTTTAACATATTGTATATTAACCCAATTAGAGTTCATAGCAGTTCACCGAACATGTATATGTAGGACAATATGTGCAATATGTTTAATTTGTAATTTCTAGTATGTAAGCATTTTCTGCCAATGTAATTATATTATTTTAATATTAAGAATAGAGTTTAGTTTTGAATAGTTGAAACAAGTCGCTTTATTTCAAGCTCCCCCAAAAGCTAATAGGGTTTAACAGTTTTTAACATATCTTGGTTAGTGGTTTGATTTAGTCACTTAAACAATTATTTTTAATAAATATAACACTAATTTTTAATAAATATATTTGAGAGTAATAGGTTAACATTTAACGTTTTTTGGTTTCTAACGATTTAGTTGTTCTTGCTAATAAATTTCTTTATAAATCTACACTAAAATTTTTAATAAATATTCGAGTAAATACCAACAGTTTTAACGTATATCTTGGCTTCTAGTGGTTTGATTTTGTCATTCTTTAAACAATTATAATAAATATATTAACACTAATTTTTAAATAAATATGCTTTAGAGATAAATAGCTTAACAGTTTTAACGCTGGTTTCTAGTGGACCGATTTTAGTCTTTGCTAATAATTTGGTTTATAACTACAAATAATACTAAAATTTTAATATATATTTGAGTAAATAGGCCTTAAATTTAACGTATCTGGGTTTATGGTTCATTTGTTTCTTTAAACAATATTTAAATATATTAACACTAATTTTTAATAATGTTATTTGAGAGTAAAAAGTCTTAAAAGTTTTTAACGTATATTGAGGCTGTTTTAACAGGGCTGTTTTTTAGAAATCAGCTTAAAAATAGGCTGTTTTTGAAATACAGGGCTGTTTTTGAAAACAGCAGGAGACCGTCTTTGGAAACAGCAGGCCGTCTTTTGAAATACGAGGGCCGTTTTTAAATGCTGGGGCTGCTTGGAAATACAGTGACTGTTTGAGAATACTGGGCTAAAAGCCTTTTCAAATCAGCTTCGCGCAGTAGTAAATGATACCATTCTTGATTGCATTGCTCGTAATCCTCGGCAACCCTACTTTGAAACAAGTGTTTGCTTCGCCGATGCTTAGAGGCGTGTAGAAATCTGCAGCCAGATGTACAACAGAGAAACATTTTAGGATAGATTTCCACGATTTTGTGAAGCTAAGCACAATGTTTCTGCTCTCGAATGTACTTACTGACAGACTGTTACCTAGGCTCCCTCTGGACTCTTGTCTAATATGTATGATTACAATTATGACACCAGCGCAAAAGTCTCAGCCATGACACAGGTAATAATAATATAAACAGCAAAATAAACAGTTGAACAGCCCTGTATTTTGAAATACAGCCCCATTTCAATACGGCACCGTTTTTTAAAATACGGCACCGTTTTTAAAATACGGCACCGTTTTTTAAAATACGGCACCGTTTTTTAAAATACGGCACCGTAATACGGCATCAAAATATGGCACCGTTTTTTTGGGTCATGGCACCGTTTTAAAATACGGCAACCGTTTTTGTATGGCACTGTTTTTGAAATACGGCACCTGCTCTTGTGGCGATGGCACTGCCTTTAAAAATGGTTTTTGCTAGAATCGCTTCGAAATATATACCTGTAGCAGCATCGTTTTCTAGATATGGCACGGTACAAGGTAATCTGTTTTACCTCTCAAGGTCAAGCATGTCACTGATAGCCCGCCACTGTACAGGTCAGCGGAATATGTCTGTAAAATACCACCCCCTTATGGAATTTAGGTTAGGTGTGCCTTTGACGCGTGCGTTTAAAACACACCTTAACCTAGAATTCCATAAGAGGGTGGTATTTATAACATATTCAGCAATTTTTACAGTGGGGGGCCGTAATTCCCAACTTATCCGGCTTCTATCCAAGTGACATGCTTGACCACGAAGTGCAAAACGGTGCCTTATTTTGAAAAACGGTGCCGTATTTTAGAAAACGGTGCCGTATTGCAGTGCCGTGATACAAACGGTGCCTGTATTTAAAGACGGTGCCGTATGTCAAAAACGGTGCCAAATGTTAACAGTACCATTCGACTAAACGGTGCCGTATTTTGAAAACAGTGCCGTATCTTCAAAAAACGGTGCCGTATTTCTAAAAAACGGTGCCCGTATTTTAAAAAACGAGTGCCGTATTTTAAAAAACGGAAAGCCCGCATTTGAAAATACAGGGCTGTATTTTTTCAAACTACAGGGGCTGTTCAACTGTTTATTTTGCTGTTTATATTTGATCACCTGTTCAATGCTTAGGCTTTTGCTGCTGGTGTCATGATTGTAAATACATATATTAGACAAGTCCAGAGAGACCTGGTCGTCTGTCGTAGACATTCAAAGTGAAACATTGTGCTTAGCTGTAAAAATCATGGAATCTATCCTAAAATGTCTGTTGTATCTAACTACAGATTTCTACACACCCTGAACATCGGCGAAGCAAATCCTTTGTTTCCGAGCAAAGCGCCGAGGATTACGAGCAATGCAATCAAGAATGGTATCAGCTTACTACTAAACGAAGCTGATTACGAAAAACGAGCCCAGTATTTCCAAGAGCAGTCCTGTATTTCCAAGAAACAGCCCTGTATTTAAAAACAGCCCTGTATTTCCAAAAACAGCCCTGTATTTCCAAAAACAGCCCTGTATTTTCAAAAACAGCCCTGTATTTCTAAAAACAGCCCTGTATTTTTAAAAACAGCCCTGTATTTTCTAAAAACAGCCCTGTATTTCCAAAAACAGCTCTGTATTTCTAATATACGTTAAAGAAACTGTTAAGGCCTTATTTACTCTCAAATAACATATTTATTTAAAAATTAGTGTTAATATATTTATTAAAAATAATTGTTTAAAAAAGAATGACTAAAATGAAACCACTAGAAGCCAAGATATACGTTAAAAAATGTTAAGGCCCTATTTACACTCAAATAACATAATTATTAAAAATTTTAGTATTAATATTTGTAGATTTATAAAAATTAAATTATTAGCAAAAAGAACAACTAAAATCGGTCTACTAGAAACCGAAATATACGTTAAAAACTGTTAAGGCCCTATTTACTCTCAAATAACATATTTATTTAAAAAATTAGTGTTAATATATTTATTAAAAATAATTGTTTAAAAAAGAATGACTAAAATCAAACCACTAGAAGCCAAGATATACGTTAAAACTGTTAAGGTCCTATTTACACTCGAATAACATAATTATTAAAAATTTTAGTATTAATATTTGTAGATTTATAAAAATTTAATTATTAGCAAAAAGAACAACTAAAATCGGTCTACTAGAAACCAAAATATACGTTAAAAACTGTTAAGGCCCTATTTACTCTCAAATAACATATTTATTTAAAAAATTAGTGTTATATTTATTAAAAATAATTGTTTAAAAAAGAATGACTAAAATCAAACCACTAGAAGCCAAGATATACGTTAAAAACTGTTAAGGCCCTATTTACACTCAAATAACATAATTATTAAAAATTTTAGTATTAATATTTGTTGATTTATAAAAATTAAATTATTAGCAAAAAGAACAACTAAAATCGGTCTACTAGAAACCTAAATATACGTTAAAAACTGTTAAGGCCCTATTTACACTCAAATAACATAATTATTTAAATTTTTAGCACTAATATTTATAGGCTTATTAAAAATAAATTGTTTAAAAAAGAATAACTAAAATTGGTCTACTAGAAGCCGAAATATACGTCAAAAACTGTTTAAGCCACATTGGCAACATGCGCAGACCCTAAAACTCATTTTCTGGCTAAACCATTATAGTAAAGTTTGCGCAAATAGCGGAAAAAGTACCTTCGGTACCCCGGCTGATAACGATCTTTCATGATCCCTTTTATAAAATATTTTTAAAAATACCCTTAAGTCTTATTTTAGGGTTAATTTAGAAAATATACAAAAATTATTATTTTATTATTTTTAAATATTTGTAAGTCGTTAATTGTATTTTTACCGACTAACTGTATTTTTATTGATTATAATTATTTTTACCTTCACCATTTTGTCGTCATGTTTTATAAACCACGTGCGTGTAAAATTTTGAGGTTATGTTAATCAATCTTAAAATATTTCTAGGTTATGTTGACGTCATTTTATAAAAATAATATATACAATGTGTTTTATTATTTACCCTTCCCCCGCGCCGTCTCCACCTTCCCCCGAGTAGTTGTCGGGTCTAGGGTCTAGGACCGTACGTAATGACGTCACGTATAATATTGACATGTGGCATTTGACAAATGACATTTACTATTTGACAAGTGACATTTGGCATTTGACAGGTGACAGGTCGTGGCCACGCCCTTGCACAAGATTCCTTAACGCATGCGCAGTACCCTAAATATGGAGTTGCGCAAGATTCCTAAATAATTGCTCTGACGTCAGAGATCTTGAGATAATAAGCATTTAAATGGCATATTATTAAGCACAATAAACCTTAACTTTGTTCTAATTTAACCGACATAATAGCTCTTATCATTTTCAAGATGCCCATACTGGCACTTATTATCTTGGACACGATGTATATTTCTGAAGAGTTTTAGTATGAGGGTTTTTATTTTTTTAGCAGATTAAATTAGAATTTCAACTTCTAAAAGATTAATGTTAACCTATTAAAAACAAAGTTTATTTTATTTAAACAAAGAAAAAAAAAATCTAAATATAAAATTAGTTTAACTCCTTTGGTTTAAACCTTTATATATTTGTTTATTTATTAACATCACGCCCCACCTAATTTTATTTAAATATACTTTTAGATTTTCTGAATAAGATTGAACCTAAGTCAAAGAATTATTATAGGTTCTTAAAATTACTAATACTACTTTTAGATTAGAAAATTTAGTAGAAATTAAAATAATGTATACAGGGTCAGTCCTAACTGCGGTAAAAAAATATGCATTTTCTAGCTAATTTATAAAAGATATATAACAACAAGAATACAAATTATTGTTGTTTTTAACATGGACAAAAAAAGGGTACGACAGCAAAAGTAATAATAATGACTCACAAATAAGAAAAAATGAATACTCGTACATAGATGTTAGGTAATAAAATGACGTAAGCTTTTTTATATTTCCATTATTATTTTATCTTTCGCATTACTTTTGATAGTATAAGGTATAAATCAGCAGATAATGAAATCCATTAATTAAATTATTATATTCTGATAAAATTTAGCAGCATGTTATTTGTAGTTGTCATATATTCACAAAAAAGATTTTATGAAGGAAACTTCTTGAAATAATGTGTTTTAGTATGAATCAATGAAGTGTTGCTTTAAATAATATGATTTAAAAGATAATATAAATTACGCCAAGAAAAGCTTGTTATTTATTTAATTTAAAACTGTACATTAAAAAAACACAGAAAAAAACAATAATATAATTGTTAGGTTAGGTCGTTTAATTCCCTTTAATGATACCGTCAAAAACAATGGTTCCAAACAAGGTTGGTTTATATTTATACTGGGAATAGGTTGCGACACATTCTCAACTTTTAGGCGGTTCGAGGTCATGGACGCAAGGAAGAGCACCTCCACGGAGAAAAGTTGGCAAGACTGGGTGAAATCAAAGCCGTTAATCAATCCAGTGGCGTCTATAATTTGCGCATTTTTTTATGCAATATTTTGAAAGTGATATTTGTTAAATTGTAATTCAAAAAGTTTAATTTAAAGTGAAGGAATTTACAACTTAATAATAATTAAAAACTGTTGTGTAAACGGTTGTTCTAATAATCCAATAAACTGTACATCTTCGGCACTGAACAACATGGCCGAAAAATGGGAGATGTGACGTCATCACACGTCAAAGCAATATGGCCAAATGTCGCGACCTTATATAGACCGACTTTGAGTTTCAAACAACTCGAATCCCCCGAGTGTAATATCAGCACCGTGAATACGAAAATTGATTGCTCAGAGTGCGAGCAAATTTATTGAACACACACATTTAATGCTCGACAATAGAATTCTTTTGCGTAAATATGAAAATTTGCACAGCACTACCAGAGTTCGAGCTTAGTGCGCACTAGGGCGACTACGTGAATTCACTATTAGAAATAGAACGAAACCCTCATATCACATCTCTGGATTCATCATGTGATAATCTTTTTCTTTGTTGTACCTGCGTTTCTTAGTATTTACTTTTAGTTTTTGGGAAAATTTTAGCCAACATGTTCTCTTTGTATTTTCAAAAAATTTAATATTTTTATATGAAGAATAAAGTAGCCAAAGATGCAATATATCCAGAGTTGGGCCGAATACTGAAAATTGGTATTCGAATACGAATAAGAATACCGGAAAAAGAAAGTTTTTGAATACCGAATATTTAAATAGTTGGAAGAAAAAAGTATTCCAATACTTGGTAATCACGAATACTCGGAATCGGTATTCGAATACTGGAGAAAAAGATTCGAATACTTTTGAAGAGCAAAAAAAAGGTCCTTACCTCAGTTTTTCCTCTTTTTGTTTCCTTTTAGCATTTTACTCGTGAATATTTTGGTTTTAGAATACTGTTTACACATTTCGGTATTCAAATACTCGGAACGCCGGTATCGAATACTCAAAAAAGTAACTTACTTTAAAAGTATTCGAATACGGAATCCCGAATACTAACCAAAAAAGTATTCTGCCGAATACCAAACACACAAATGTATTCGAATACTATTCGAATACCGGCAAAATGTATTCTGAATACTATTAGAATACTAAGTATTCGAATACGACCCCACTCTGAATCTATCTACGTTTTTTTGTCGTGTTTTACCGTCATGAAGACAAATTCGTGATAGTTATGCACCAGTCTTTGGTAAATTGTAGAAAACCGTCAAAATCATAGATTTTTTCTGGAATTCTCGAGATTAACACAAGAAGTAAATACCCTTATCTCTTATTATCCTTTTAAAATGTTTTAAACATATATTACAAAGTGTCCTAAAATTAAATCTTTAGGGTGAAGCCACATAAAGTCAACATTTTAAATGATTTTACCTTGACATTAAAAAAATAGAGAACCTCTTCTATATTTCATAAAAATGTCAAACCGAAAAAAAAGGTAAAAAAAATTATAAATTTAACCCCTTATAGTTTCAGAAGGCAAAGGTTTAATACATATTGTAATTATATGAAGTGTTTTTCTTAATTTTCGTTAAAGAAATACCCTTTAAAGTTAGTCAGTGGAGTTTCGGGACATGTATATTGATTTTTACATACATCCTGTATAATTATTTTTTAATTAATATTAGAGTAATTTTTATAGCAAAAGACAAAAAGATAAAGGAAAAACAGAAAACAATTCCTAGTATAAAAAGGTATTTTCATGACACGTTCAAAATATTTCCCAGTAACTGCAAAGTTTCATAAAAGGTTTACGTCAATTTATTGTATGATTTTTAAAATTCGCCTAGCACTTTGATTTATTAAAAGAATTTGTTTTATCCCCGGACAAAAACTTCGCAAACTCTAAAAAACCATTAAAACGCTTAGTGATGCAGAAAAAATGTATTGTTTCTGCTAGTTGCTTTATTTGCTTTGAAATTAATATCGCTTTTCAAAATGTTAAAATACCTTTGTACTGCTAGTCTTGTAGTTTAAGTGGATGTGGTGTCATTTTCCTTGAAATGTAATTTTCTTTTTATTATAATAAAAATACAGGGTTATTTAAAAATCGATCACGAAATTTAAGGGGATGATTCATTTGACAAAATAAGGGTTGAGCTTCATATATTTTTTTCAAAATGACATTCGTTTTGAGTTACAAGCCGTCAAAGTTCAATTTTTATTTTGGTTTTTTGCCATATTGCATTTATTTTTTAACCAATCCAGTTGATATTTGGCACACAAATCGAGCTTTGCGGATTATAAAATTTTAAGATAAAGAAACTTATTTTAAATACCGCCAGAGGGCACTTTACCTTAAACTTAAAATTTATTTACATAATACCTTTTTATTTTGACAGATATTGCAAAGCTGGGACCGCTATTCTATAGACAATCAAAAATTTAAAAAATAAGGTACTCTTTATTAAAGTTGATAAACCTCACCGTTTAGGCACCAATAGACATAAAGTTTTCATCAATTTCAATCAAATTACCTACATACATACAGGGTGTCCAGTAACTTAACCGACAAACTTAACCAAACGATAAGATAGAAACTTCATATAAACATAAGTCCTAAACGTCTTAGTTTTTAAACTACGGTGTCGGTTTATATAAAGTTTTTTTCTTATTTTCTGTTGTAGAATCACCCCGTAATGTCTGTCGGTTGAGTTACTAGACACCCTGTATGTATGTAGATATATTGATTGAAATTGATGAAAACTTTGATGTCTCTTAGTGCCTAAACAATAAGGTTAATCGACTTTAATAAAAACTACCATATTTTTAGGTTTTTGATTGTCTATTAAATGACGCCCTCGGCTTTGCAATATCTGTCAAGATAAAAAGTTATGATGTTAATAAATTTTAGGTTTTAGGTAAAGTGCCCTTTGGCGGTATTTAAAAATGGTACCTTTAGCTTAAAATTTTAGAATCTGCAAAGCTCGATTTGTGTGCCAAATATCAACTGGATTGGTTAAAAATAAATGCAATATGGCGAAAAAACCAAAATAGAAATTAAAATTTGACGGCTTGTAACTCCAATTTTTATTTTTGTAGCAAATTTATAATGATCAATATAGATATAAGTTATTTTCTATAAAAAAAAATGTTTCAAAATCTACATTGTTTATTTCTAGTTTATTCACATCCAGTAAGAACCCCATTGATCTAAGTGTGATAAATTTGTCAACGATGTCTTTGTAACGCATCCTCTTGAAGCATCAAAAAATGCATGAATTACACCCAAAACTACTAGACTGTATTTGTGCAGATTTAGAGTTCATAAATTCGCTTAAAATGTTGCAGACATGCTTTGATGTTTTTCGGTTGTTGGTTCTTTGCAATTTTCAGACAAGGTTTTGTGGAAATTCCTGTAAAACATCTCCGTACTGTTTTTAATTTGTGTTAGTTTGGACGGATCAAAGCATTTTGGTAGTTGGCCCAATTTCACTTGAGGAGGCTTGTAGTACAAATTTGTCCTTACAGGTTAAGTTGCAGGTCGTTGTACAAATCTGGAAAGGACTGTCATAGTTGCTAGATCTCTGTTCTCGACGAGGTACGGTTGCAGGTCGTGATTCAAATCTGGATGCACCTTTAAAAATTGACATCGAATCTACCAAAAATTTTATTACTATAAAATTTATTCCATGTACATAAATATTGTAAATTTTAAATAATATTTAATTTCTTACCCTACTTTTACAAAAGAAATATTTTTGACAAGCATTAAATTTTCAACAGACTGATTTCTAGCTAGCTTAGTATACTTATTTATAAACTTTAAAAAGTTATGATAATAAATGTCGATTTAAGTATTTTAATTTTAGCGTATAAGCTTACTAATAAAGACATCCAAAACGTCATGTATTATAACATTTACATTTAATTAAGGAAACACCTAAAATTAACCTAAATATCCTTTTTTAAACAAAGAAAGGTTAATTGGCAATTCACCGCAGCATATTTATTTAACCGAAATATTCTCGAAAATTGACCCAAACGCTTAACGTAATAAAGAATTTTAACAAAAATGAATTAGATATATCTGAATGTGGTAGACAATACATTATTATTATTATTAATTAAAGAAATATTTCGGACTTTCTGTGTCTTTATTTCATTTATTTACACATTTTTTCGGGCAGTACTATCTTTGTCCGTTCTCAAATGTCAACTAATCTAATTCCTTAGGCTACTTTTAACTTGAGTTTATATACAATGGAAGAGACCATTTACGTAATGGAGTTCGGTGGGGTCAAGCGTGATTTTTTTGACGCCGGCATTGGTGTGCTTTAAGAGTGGTTTCCAAATGTTTGGTATTTTCACCCTTGATTTGCTAAAGATATTATTATTCTTGATGAAAACGGCTTCCTTAAATTTTCGCTTTTTCCATTATGGTTTCCTGTGAACAACCCGAGCTTCTAACTACTTGATGTTATGTTACCTTGGTCAGCGATCCCAGATTTTGATGTTTTGGACCTTTGTGTTTTAATGTTTGGTCTTCGAAAAAAAAACGAAATTTTAAGAAAATGTTTTTTTTTTTTGGTTTATTTGAAGAAATATTTTAAAACAAACCACACATTATTATTTCCACTTTTTTTGTTCTTCAAAAAAATCTCATAACATTTAAAATCCGACGTTTGATTTTGAAGCCACCATTTTCCATTATATTTTATTTTTTAAATAGGTGGAATATTTGGTTCTAAACTTAATAAACAAGTATTTTAATGCTTAATTCAACGATATATCACACTTTACATTTATGCGACGTTTCGAACCGAAAAAAAACATCATTATTTACTATTTCGCCATTACAAATAAATTTCTCCCAAACATTCCGGGAATTTTCCGTTTGCAGGTTTTCATGATACACTACGATAAGTTAACAAAGACATTTGATTAATAGCTATTTACGTTACTAGACCGGAAAATGGTATTTTACGGGTCGACGAAAAACATTTACAGGGCGAGCCGTAGGCGAGTCCTGTAGTTTTGAGGAGACCCGTAAAAATTATTTCCGGTCGAGTATCGTACATAATTTTTTTTTAATTGACCGAAAAAAAACTGTGTAAATTTTAAGTGTTATATTTAAACGACAATAAGGACGCTGCTTCAATTATTTCATCTGGATTTTCCATGTCTGACTCCATTTTGGCAAAATGATGCTTTCTTTACTTTACAATATCTTGAACTGTCAAATAGTCACAATTGAACTCTGACAATTTTTGTCATGGCTAACAGGATTTTTTGATATCAGGGACCGGAAAGTAAATGAGAGACCGGAAAGTAAACTAGGGACCGGAAAGTAAATTAGTCCTGTAAAATAGCATTTTCCGCTTAAAAATTGAGTGGAAAATTCAATTTTCCGGTCAATTAAAAAAATTAAATTACTTATTTTATTACGTGGGTACACCTAAGTAAGTTGATGTAAATTACACTAATTCTTGTGGCTAGTTGAATTATTGATAAATAAATAAATAAAAACAATAATAATGGGTATTAATAGAAAAATATGTATGCATATTTATTTTAATATTAAAATTTTCGTCGATCGTTTTAATTAAAAGCGTAATTTTTAATAAAAAAATGGTGAATAATGGTCTTTTGGTTCGAAACGATCCATTATATATAAAGTGTGTTATATCGTTAAAGTTTTAATAATAAGAATTAAAATACGAGCTGGGGCGCAATTATGGGAGGGGGCAGGTGGGAGCTTAGCCCCACAATGACGGCGATTTGCCTCCGGAAGGTATTGGGCATTTAAATTGTATTAGGGTTGTTGGCAAATATAGTCTATAAGCTGGAGCTTAAGCCCTCAAAAACAAGTGGCTAGTTGCGCCACTGAATACGAGTTTTTATTAAATTAAAACCTTTTGCCCATTAAAAAACAAAATAAATGATGGTCATTGATGGTGGTTTAAAGACGAAACGTCGTAGAAGAAAAGAATTTCAGAATTTGTTGTAATTGTAGCTTAAGAAGAAAAAGCATTTGCCATACATGACTTTCTTAAACAAAATTTTTGTCTATTTGTGCTATTGCAAAATCCACACCACATAGAGATTCCCTAATCTATAATATACACCTGTATATTTACAATGTATAAAATATTTCTCTTTGGATAATTCAGGAAGACTAAAAGCTTAAATAATAACGTACCGTGTGTGTTTTAAGCGAGTTAAGAAGGAGCCTGTAGACACGGGACTTAAATACCTAAAAATAAGACAAGAGAAAAATACTTTTTGGCGCAAAAATAATCCAAGCTTTTTTAAAGCTGCCGTGGCTATAAATACAATAAGTTTATGCCAATTAAGGTTATTTTTAACGACGACGACAAGATATAAAGGTCCTGTAAAAGAGATGTCTACATCGGTTTGCGTCTGTTTTCCAAATCAGGTTTGAAGAATTGGTTTGGAAACATGAAAACTGGAGTAAAGGGTACTAACATCGGCAAAAATTGGAATAAACTAAGTAGTGGACGAGAGAAAGTCATTGGTGTGAAAAAACAACGGTAATGCCAGTACTGAGCTCTGAGGCACTTCAGCATTTACCTGGGGAAGCTTAAAGAATCGCCACCCTTAATAATTAATATACGTTGATAAGAAAGATAACTAGAGATTCAAGAACAGAAAATAAAGGAAAGTTTATTTTTATTGAGAAGCGTGTTATGCTATGTTAGACCTAGTCAAAAGCTCTGGATCTATCAAGAACAATGATCTGGGACTCACTTAGAAACTCAAGAGACATGTTCGGCTGTGTGATATAAAAAAAGAAGATCTGCTGTAGATTTTTTGTGACAAAATCCATACTATATGTCGTGCAAAAGTTAGTGTTTTTGTAAATACTGAAAGATTTATGAATTAATATATTTTTCTATTACTTTACAAAGAACTAAGAAAAACAGGTCTTAAATTGAAGGGAAGACATTTAGATAGTTTTTTTGGAAATAGGTTAAACACGTTCAGCTTTCCAGCTCTCCGAAAAAATCTCTGATTCGTAAGAAATTTGGAAGAGCCCTTTTAAAATAGGTGCACCTCTGAAGCACACGTTTTTATATTATTAAATATTTTGCATTTGTATTAAAAAGTCTTACCTTAAGAAAAAATAAAATAGCTACAGCTGCGTAACATGTTTTACAATTCATATTTAGTTATAAAGTCACTATATATGTTTTTCTATATTTCCTGGCTTAGCAAGCTTATTTTGTGCCAATTATTTTTTATCAAAGAGAAAGTGTACGCCTAATTGTATTTATTACTATTTTTTTATGACTAACAATATTGTAACAAAAAAATGTATAAAAGGGGTATAAACCATTATTAGCTATCTTTAAGTTTTTGTCGTTATCGGAAACTAGCGCTTTTATTGGAAATAATTACCTATTCTTACTAAGTGACGTTTTTAAATATTAGTTTCTAACTTGTTTACCTAAATTAATTGAATATCATTATCCACAAAACAAGTTGTAGTCGTTTAGTATATATACAGGGTTTACCATTATGGTTGCAACTGAGGTGTATCTCAGTTATTATTAAAGATAAAACCTCGCAGTTTTCACAAAGCTGATTTTTATTTTGTGAAACAAAAATGTCGTAAACAAAGCCATCAGAGCTGTCTTAGTTAATAAACTTTGAAAATTTTGCATTTTCAGTTATCCCTTGTATTTTATTTGGCTAATAACTTATAACATATACAGGTTGAGTCAGAAGTCTGACAAAGCTCATTTACTCGTTATCCATAAAACTTTTTATTTTTTTGTAGGTATATAGCCAGGCCTAAACTTCCCATTTAAACAATATTTTGATGAATACAGGGTTGATCACAAAAGCGTAACAGTATAAAGTTAGGTTTTTTAAATGGATCAGCCTATATTTTAGTTTTTGTTTAGTTCTTCTTTGCATTCTAACACTTTTTTGTTATAGGTTATATAGGGTTAAATCTTCAAATTTAGAAAATATTGTAGTTTTTTTTTTAAATGAGCAATGTGAGAAAAAGAGATAATCTACCGTAAATACCTGCATGTATATACATTTCTGATAGGATTGGTCACATACATCCTTTTAGTTGCTTTGCTGGCCAATATCCCGACACTTGTTTGCTTAATTAGTACGTATAATAAATTACTGGCTATTCGTCCACAGTATCAGGTATTATTAAAGACTGATATACAGTGTATCTACGCAAGTTGGCGTTATTTGGAAAACTTTTATATTATTAATTTTACATTTTTTTAATAAAAATTGCACGGTCCAAAACCTAACATGCAACCATCAAATATCAAATTGTATTAGCCATGTATGAGGTTTGGCTAAAAATGTAACTTTTGCTAAAGAGTGAAGAACCTGTTTTTTTTTTGCTAATATCGAAAATACTTATAAATAAAAAGGTTTAAAGTTAAAAATTACTTCTAAATGTGCAATTTTGTTTATTTACAAAAATATATACTTTTAATTTTTTTTTCTGCGATAATGATGACAATTTAGGTTTGTACCGGGTGTGTGTTATAAATTTACACCCCCTTAACTTTTAATTTTTTTATCCTACAAAATAAATAATTATAAATATCAGTTTGTTGTGTTAATTTTGTTGTTTCTAAATCAATAACTTAGTTTCTAATATCTCTTTAAATATACAGGGTAGGACAAAAAGTATATATTTTTTAAATAGAATATCCTGTATATACCTAATGCCACTGATGAAAAGATATTTTAAAGAGCTTTGAAAAATACTACATTTGATATATCTATCTTTATTAGTTTCAGAAATATGGTGATCCAAAAGTAATAACTAATTGGTAATTATGTAGGTAGGTTATATTTATTAAGCCGGCTACAGACGACATTCCAAGACCTGGAAAATGTCCGCTCGTTCAAACGTTCTCGCCTCCCAACGTTGGCTTTGCTTTGCCACAATTATATGTTTTGCATACACACGATGCGGGAACGTTTGAACGAACGGACATTTGCCAAGCCTGTAGCCGGCTTTATGGAAATAATTGCCCAATATTCTTGTTTAGAGCCATATTTCCAAAACCATAGACCTACAAAATATAGTATTTTTGTAACGCTCTTTATCTTTTAAATTGCCATTTAATATACAGGGTGTTCCATTTAATAAAATCATCTTTTTGTCGTACCCTGTATATCTTAAGAAAATAAAGGATTCTCATGAAAGATACAGATACTGCAGAACCATCCTTACAAAATGGTGTTTCTATTTTTTTCTATTTTAGAAATTAAAAAATTAGGGGATGTAAGTTTAAATGATCTTTTAATGGTAAAATAATATATAGGATGTTTCATTAAAAAAATTTATGCTATCCTGTATATCTTAAGAAATAATGAAAATCTTATTAATAATTTAAAAACTACAGAATTAACCCAACAAACCCATATTTTTTATTATTTTGTACAGTAAAAAAATAAAAAAGTTAACGGGGTGTAAATTTATAACTTGACACCCGGTACATTAGTGCAATACTACGTTTAAAAATTCCATAGGACCATTTAAAATCAACTTTTAAAATTATGATTTATTAAAACAAAAAACTAATGTACAAGCTTAAATTTTCTCGATTTCAGCAGAAAAAGAATTAACTAACCTCGTTAATGGCTTATATAATTTAATATACAGGGTGCGTTATAAAAATTTACAATGGCTATATTTTCTAAACCAAGGGAAATATCAAAAATTTAAAATACCGTTTCTATAAAATCTGGGAGAATATAAATGGTGTATTTTTCAAAACACCTTTATCAACCCCTTAAGCTACACCCCCAGTAACTTAAAAATCTTAAATGGCAAAACGCCTTATGTGGCGCATCCCTGGAAAGCAATTAAAAAAATGCTTTTCGTTGGTCATAAAAAAATTGGGGTAAAATCGAATAATATACTTAAATTTAAAGAAAATTATATTTTATTATTTATAAAGAATACCAATTTTATATGAAAACACCCCTATTTTATTTTATTTTTAAATTCTACACTAAAATTTATTTTTTATGACATATTAGAACATTTTGTTGTTTGTTTTTAAAATGGTGGCCATAGATCATTTTTTATTGACGATATCCGAATAACGGAATTCTTTATTCCTTTATTAAATTTAATTATTTTTGATATGTTTTTGTTTAGCGAGGAGGGGTGCACTATTTTTTTATAATTATTATACTAATTCAGTAGCATTTTAAAGTTATACTCATATTGCAAAATTGCCTCTACAGATTCTACCAACAGTCGTTCGTTGGTCCGCTGGCTTGCCATTAATGAATAATTCTCTGTAAATTAATATTATGTAAAGGAAGTAAAAGTACATAGATATATTGATAAATTCTAATAAAGGGGTTTATACAAAATAAAATATTTGTTAAATACCGTAAATCGGGACTATTCGCTAAGAAATCCTGACGTCGGGACATAAGGCCTAATAACGGTGACAGATGGCAACCCCAATCATGTGTCGATGTGATCCGTATATTAGTGGATAGCTTAAAAAATTCAAAGTAATAACAGAACTTTTTCCATCATAATTTTACTTTACACACATACAAATAAAATATTTTGACATTTCTGACACTTCCTGTTATGAAAGTTAATGTCCATTTCCTTATTTTAAATGTAACACCTCATATAATATTTATATGTTAAATTCTGTGTAAAACTTTAAACATAATGTTTAGCATTATATAACTAAGTCCAACTGTTTTTGACTTATTTTAAATTTTATGTTAAAAGGTCCTCTGCAAGCCATTACATATTTTTTTTAACAAATGCCCTTAATTTAAGATGAGTTGGATTCCTTATAGAGAAAGAACTTTTTAGTAGTAATATTTTTTCATAAATAATTAATGTGATTAAAAATAATCGCAACAAATATAATGAGAAAGACCTTAAAAGTCATTTTTTAAATGCAAACCCCAATCTTTTTTACCTTATCCTATTAAGCATTAAAAATTAAGAAAAGTTTGTATAAGGATAACTACTAAATGATCTTACCTATCAAAAAATTTTAGTTTTAAAAATATTAACAATTATTATTTACTAATTTTAACAATAAGATTAAATGATTTTTAAATACGGGTTGGTCCGGTGTAGTTGGCTATGACGCCGTATTTTGTGGTCAGGGTTTACTAGAAGCCAAACCAAGTAAGGTATTGATTATCATTATCACATTATAATTATGTTTGACCACTCTGTACCTATTAATTGTAAAAATATCAATACAATTTACTAAAGACATTCTTTTTCTACGACGAACCAAACCCTAATTCATTAAGGGCTTTTGTAAAAAAAATATTGTTATGTAATGGCTTGCAAACGTTATTTTAAATATAAAATTTATAATAAGTCAAGAAAGGTTGGACTTAAGTATAGAATGCTATACATACAATATGTTTAGAAGTTTACGTAAAATTTAAAAACATTATAATATATAGGGCGTTCAATTTAAAATTAGAAAGTTGGCATTAACTTCCCGAATTATCGAAAGTGGTAGAGCTGTTAAACTATTTTAGTTGTGTGCCCCTCACAGACTTTATAATGTTACCAAATTTTTAAAATTTTCCAAAATTTTCATTTTGATATATTCATCGTAGCAGTTTTTGGTGAAACACCCTGTATAAAATAACTAAAACCAATAATTAAAAACATGAAATAACTGATGAAAACAAGACAAAACAACGTGGTTTTGTTGGGTACTATAGAGAACATCAATAACCAACTAAATGTTTAAGGGCTTTTAGCTTTCTTTTGTATTACTTGCACTTTAAAGATCAAAATAAAAATGTATAATGTTACTGTGCCGCTGTTAATTGGAGTAAAGGTATGCTAACTTAACTGGTTGGAAGATAATATATTTTAGAAGCGTACGGTAAGTATACCATAGTCATGTAAAAAACTCTGAAAGACACGCAGTAAATCTGCTATTATTATTTTTTTTTTAGTTTTTTACTATGACTTTAGTAAAAATATTGTTATTAACGAAAAAATCACTTGATTATTATTTCCTCTTTTATATTAGTAATAAATCTCTTAAACTGAAATAAATAAGTATCGTATAAAAAAATATAAAAATCTCCGTAATACATTTTTAAATTTAAATTTAAATTTAAATATAGATATTTTCCCGTGTTTTCGGTATTTATTCGACTAAACGTAAATAAAAAAATATTTTAGACCTTATCTAATACCGCAGGCGAAGGTTTATGTATTAATAAATTTTATATTTCTTTTTACGCTGATGTACCTACCTACTTGGTTTAAAAAATATATATTTTGTTATATATTTTTTTATTTTCAGCGTATAAAATATTTGAAATTAAAAACTTTAAATTAAAATATTAGACCAAACAATTACTAGCTTCAAGATTCCTTTAAAAAAAAAAGTATAAAAAATAACATAAAATTCTTACATGTTCTTTAAGTCAATGAGCAATCTAAAGCAGTGAGTACTATAAATATAAAGGGTTTGATCTTTTTATAATTTATTAAAGTATTAGAGTTGTCTTTATCATATTGGTTTATCGGTTAGCAAATGTTATTATTATTTTTAAAAATTTAATCAAAACTTACTATAGCTATACTTACCAAACCAATTTTCCTATTTAAATCTAGTATATCGTATAACATGTAGAAAAACTGATATATTTTCGAAGAATGGTGTAGTTTGCTCGACGAGACCTAATAAAAACCTTGTCTAACGTCTCATTCAGCAACCACCCAGGAGTTCGAAAATAGAATTCCCTACGAGTTGCACGTACTATTTTTTCTCCGATAAAAATTATTTAAGTTTTATTTTAGGTAATTTATAAAACATTATTTTATTCACAGGGTATCAAATATATCATTATAATTATTTGATTTCGGTAAGATAATTTACTATAGTATCACGGTATCACATTGTCATGTATCGTTGCAGGGCCGGCCCGAGGGGTGAGCCGGTGAGGCGACCACCTAAGGCGGCATGTTTAGAGAGGCGGCAAAATGATGGTACAGGGGCGGCAAAATAATGGGACAGGGCCGGCAAAATTATTTAAAATGTAAAGGTAGTTAGTTTTTATTTGAAGGCAGGCAGCACTTTTCCTCGAGCCGGCCCTGTATCGTTGATTGACTTTGACAAACGTTAGGAGTGAATATTTAAAATATGGAAAAAGTTAAGCCTTTAAAATTAATAGTACTTTAAATACCTAGGTAAAAAGCAACACTTTTAGAAAGTTGGAAATGTGAACATTACATACATGGTTGTAAATAAAAAGATTCCCGGCTATGGCCGAAAAAGTACCTTGCCTAGCAACGCCTTCTACGTATAGCAATAATCCATTGTGGGCGTAAGAAAATGTAGTGGAAATACGTAGATTTTCGTTCAATCGAAAAAGAAGGGTATTACCTTTAATATATTTTTTAAATTACCAATACAATTATTTTAACATATTTATGATAATATTATTTAATCGTGAAACTGCAAATATTTTAATACTTAAAGGGAAATAAAAATTGGTAATGGGTATAATTTTTCGACCTAAGCTAGGCCATCATCGAAAAGGTATTATCAAAATGACAGAGTTTCGTTCGGTCATAACTAACTCACAAGCACAAGTGTAAATAATGAAATTCCAGGAAATATACAGTGCTTGTGGCACATTACTTTAAAGCTCCTGGCGAGTTCTTTATAATCTCAGAATATAAAGTAAACACCTTTACCCTTCAAAAAAAGGCGGTACTAAAAATTACCTGAATACCTGATTTGGATCGCCACATCTCCCAAACTAATAAAGTCATATATGCCTAATTTGGTATTATGTTAAGGTCTCTTAGATATCTTTTAAATGGTGACCCAATATGCAGCGTGCGTCATTAAAAAAATCTAAACTTTTTGTCCTACCCTGGATATTATCACTAATATTAACATTAAATAAATTTTTAAAAAGCTTTAAGAAAATACCACAATTTGTGTATCTAACTTTATTAGATTGGGAAATATGGAGGTAGTCAGGTAATTTTCAAGTATCGCCATTTTGTAGTAGGTAAGTATTGACTTTATATTCTGTGGTTATAAGGTGTCGTCAGGAGCTTTAAAATGATGTGCCACAAGACCCTCATTTCCATTTAATTTTTCTTTTTAAAATGGCGCCCGGCTGTCAGTTTGATATTTATTTTTGTCATTTCCTCTTTAACATTTGGTTAATGTTCTCACCAAAGTTCTCAAATCTTCATAAAAAATACCAAACAATTCAGAAGTTAGGAGGGGGTCCTATATTTAGACACACGCTGTATAAAAGTTCTTGGAATTCCAATCATAATACAGTATTTTCAAGTTAATCCGCGTGGAATTCAGAAGGTGGCCCGGGGGATAGTCCCCCTGAAAAACTTGGGAAACCAAAATAAAATAGGTGCTCAAATTATAGGTATAGTAGGGATAGATAGGGAGTTCTGCAACCACCGTCCACCGGTGGAGCTTATTATGCTAATATCTCTGACGTCATTTAAAATTTAGGAATCTTGCGCAACGCGTTATTTAGGGCGTGGTCCCTACTATCTGTCAAACCATAAATGTCATCTGTCAAATGTCACCTGTCACCTGTCATATGTCAAAAATCACGTGACTTAGAAAATGGCTGCCATGCGTAGGATACTTGCGCTATGATCATAAATTGATCTGCGCAAACGCGAAAATTCCAAGTCATCCCGTTCGGGCGCTATTGACTAAAATCGTTATTTAACCATGATGATGAGTCATTGGCGCGCGGTTTAAATTTTTTAAAAATAGTGTTACGTCATACCTATCGAATAGCGAAAACCGCATGGCGCCATCTTTAGCCATAAGGGCGCTACAGCTGTTTAAAATATGGCGAGAGACACCAACCAGCGATTAGGACGGTAACCCTATAGCAAAATCAATCATAGCGGCCTTATTATTTAACTTAGAATAATGAAACTTGAACAAAGAATAGTTGCTAACGACAAATAATTTCAAGGTCAAACTTGTCACATGATAAGTCTAAAATTCTAAGAATTACGAGCCCCGGCACCCGCGCCCTCCGCTTAAGCTATCGGTTTAAGCGGAAGGCGTAAGAAAACGCATGCGGTAAAAAATGGCGCGATTCGCCGTCAACATAACCTTAAACTTATCTTAGCGTCTTGCGCATGCGCAAAAAAAATGACGTCAACACAACCTAGAAATAGGGTATATTATTGATTGACATTAGTTGCAGACACGTGGTTTATTAAATATACAGACAAAATGGTGAAGGTGAAAAATTATTAGGGCCTTAACAGTTTTTAACGTATATTTCGGTTTCTAGTAGACCGATTTTAGTTGTTCTTTTTGCTAATAATTTAATTTTTATAAATCTACAAATATTAATACTAAAATTTTTAATAATTATGTTATTTGAGTGTAAATAGGGCCTTAACAGTTTTTAACGTATATTTTGGTTTCTAGTAGACCGATTTTAGTTGTTCTTTTTGCAAATAATTTAATTTTTATAAATCTACAAATATTAATACTAAAATTTTTATAATTATGTTATTTGAGTGTAAATAGGGCCTTAACAGTTTTTAACGTATATCTTGGCTTCTAGTGGTTTGATTTTAGTTATTCTTTTTTAAACAATTTATTTTTAATAAATATATTAACCTAATTTTTAAATAAATATGTTATTTGAGAGCAAATAGGGCCTTAACAGTTTTGGACGTATATCTTGGCTTCTAGTGGTTTGATTTTAGTCATTCTTTTTTTAAACAATTATTTTTAATAAATATATTAACACTAATTTTTAAATAAATATGTTATTTGAGAGTAAATAGGGCCTTAAGAGTTTTTAACGTATATTTTGGTTTCTAGTAGACCGATTTTAGTTGCTCTTTTTGCAAATAATTTAATTTTTATAAATCTACAAATATTAATACTTAAATTATTAATAATTATGTTATTTGAGTGTAAATGAGGCCTTAACAGTTTTTAACGTATATCTTGGCTTCTAGTGGTTTGATTTTAGTCATTCTTTTTTTAAACAATTATTTTAAATAAATATATTAACACTAATTTTTTAAATAAATATGTTATTTGAGAGTAAATAAGGCCTTAACAGTTTTTAACGTATATTAGAAATACAGGGCTGTTTTTGGAAATACAGGTCTGTTTTTAGAAATACAGGGCTGTTTTTGAAAATACAGGGCTGTTTTTAGAAATACAGGGCTGTTTTTGGAAATACAGGGCTGTTTTTGGAAATACAGTGCTGTTTTTGGAAATACAGGGCTGTTTTTAGAAAAACAGGGCTGTTTTTGGAAATACAGGACTGTTTTTGGAAATACAGGGCTGTTTTTAACGCATGCGTAAGACCGTCAATAGGAGTGTAAACATGGTGGATTATGAAGATATACGCCGAGCGCCACGTGCAGAGGTTGCGCTCCACGCCTTATGACATAACCTTAAACTTATATAGTTCATTCGCATGCGCGAAAAAATGACGTCAACCTAACCTAGAAATAGATAAGCCCTCGCCCCGCGTCTAACAATTAGGGCTCCGGACCCTGCGATAACGCCCCCCGCCTAAGCCCTGGGGCCTCACACGTATTACACTATAGTTATTTAAAAGACGGCAAATAACAGTGTTCTTATTTAAAAAGCAGTAATTTTGCCGTCTTTTAAATAATTATACTGTAATAAACTGTTTATTGATGAAATAACAGCGAAATAATTTAAAAGACGGCAAATAACAGTGATTTTATTTAAAAAGCAGTAATTTTGCCGTCTTTTAAATAATTATACTGTAATAAACTGTTTATTAATGAAATAACAGCGATATAATTTAAAAGACGGCAAATAACAGTGTTCTTATTTAAAAAGCAGTAATTTTGCCGTCTTTTAAATAATTTTACTGTAATAAACTGTTTATTAATGAAATAACAGCGATATAATTTAAAAGACGGCAAATAACAGTGTTCTTATTTAAAAAACAGTAATTTTGCCGTCTTTTAAATAATTATACTGTAATAAACTGTTTATTTATGAAATAACAGCGAAATAATTTAAAAGACGGCAAATAACAGTGTTCTTATTTAAAAAACAGTAATTTTGCCATCTTTTAAATAATTATACTGTAATAAACTGTTTATTAATGAAATAACAGCGATATAATTTAAAAGACGGCAAATAACAGTGATTTTATTTAAAAAGCAGTAATTTGCCGTGATACAAGGAGACGTATAGGTAAATTATACAGGGCCGCCAGCGGTGCTAATATTATCACAAGTAGATATGCAAATTATATACGAGGCTGTTAACGACACTAATATTACCAAGTCTACCTATCGAATAGCGAAAACCGCATGGTATATTAACCCATCAAGAGTAGGTTTCTTGTTTTGACAGGTTTCAGGTTGATTGATACAGTACGAACCAAGGAGGCAAAGTATGATGTGATTTAAAAACACACAACCACACCACACCTCTCGGGGATTGACCAAGTCTCTCTGGACTTATCTAATATATGTGTCTACAATTATGACGCCTGCGCAAAAGTCTAAACATGAACAGGTAATTAAATATGAACAGCAAAATAAACAGCTGAACAGCCCTGTAGTTTCAAAATACAGCCCTGTATTTTCCAAATACGGCACCGTTTTTCTAAAATACAGTGCCGTATTTTAAAAACGGTGCCGTATTTTAAAAAACAGTGCCGTATTTTAAAAAACGGTTTCGTATTTTTAAAAACGGTGCCGTATTTTAGAAAAACGGTGCCGTATTTTAAAAAACGGTGCCGTATTTTAAAAACGGTGCCGTATTTTAAAAAACGGTGCCGTATTTTAAAAAACGGTGCCGTTTTTCTAAAATACGGTGCCGTTTTGTGGGGCCCCAGGGCTTAGGCGGGGGGCGTTATCGCAGGGTCCGGAGCCCTAATTGTTAGATGCGGGGCGAGGGCTTATCCGAATAAATTTTAGGTTATGTTTCAATCATAACAGTGTCCGAATTTCTAGGTTAGGTTGACGTCATTTTTCGCGCATGCGAATGAACTATATAAGTTTAAGGTTATGTCATAAGGCGTGGAGCGCAACCTCTGCACGTGGCGCTCGGCGTATATCTTCATAATCCACCATGTTTACACTCCTATTGACGGTCTTACGCATGCGTTAAAAACAGCCCTGTATTTCCAAAAACAGTCCTGTATTTCCAAAAACAGCCCTGTTTTTCTAAAAACAGCCCTGTATTTCCAAAAACAGCACTGTATTTCCAAAAACAGCCCTGTATTTCCAAAAACAGCCCTGTATTTCTAAAAACAGCCCTGTATTTTCAAAAACAGCCCTGTATTTCTAAAAACAGACCTGTATTTCCAAAAACAGCCCTGTATTTCTAATATACGTTAAAAACTGTTAAGGCCTTATTTACTCTCAAATAACATATTTATTTAAAAAATTAGTGTTAATATATTTATTTAAAATAATTGTTTAAAAAAAGAATGACTAAAATCAAACCACTAGAAGCCAAGATATACGTTAAAAACTGTTAAGGCCCTATTTACACTCAAATAACATAATTATTAATAATTTAAGTATTAATATTTGTAGATTTATAAAAATTAAATTATTTGCAAAAAGAACAACTAAAATCGGTCTACTAGAAACCAAAATATACGTTAAAAACTCTTAAGGCCCTATTTACTCTCAAATAACATATTTATTTAAAAAATTAGTGTTAATATATTTATTAAAAATAATTGTTTAAAAAAAGAATGACTAAAATCAAACCACTAGAAGCCAAGATATACGTCCAAAACTGTTAAGGCCCTATTTGCTCTCAAATAACATATTTATTTAAAAATTAGGTTAATATATTTATTAAAAATAAATTGTTTAAAAAAGAATAACTAAAATCAAACCACTAGAAGCCAAGATATACGTTAAAAACTGTTAAGGCCCTATTTACACTCAAATAACATAATTATAAAAATTTTAGTATTAATATTTGTAGATTTATAAAAATTAAATTATTTGCAAAAAGAACAACTAAAATCGGTCTACTAGAAACCAAAATATACGTTAAAAACTGTTAAGGCCCTATTTACACTCAAATAACATAATTATTAAAAATTTTAGTATTAATATTTGTAGATTTATAAAAATTAAATTATTAGCAAAAAGAACAACTAAAATCGGTCTACTAGAAACCGAAATATACGTTAAAAACTGTTAAGGCCCTAATGATTTTTCACCTTCACCATTTTGTCTATATATTTAATAAACCACGTGTCTGCAACTAATGTCAATCAATAATATACCCTATTTCTAGGTTGTGTTGACGTCATTTTTTTGCGCATGCGCAAGACGCTAAGATAAGTTTAAGGTTATGTTGACGGCGAATCGCGCCATTTTTTACCGCATGCGTTTTCTTACGCCTTCCGCTTAAACCGATAGCTTAAGCGGAGGGCGCGGGGTGCCGGGGCTCGTAATTCTTAGAATTTTAGACTTATCATGTGACAAGTTTGACCTTGAAATTATTTGTCGTTAGCAACTATTCATTGTTCAAGTTTCATTATTCTAAGTTAAATAATAAGGCCGCTATGATTGATTTTGCTATAGGGTTACCGTCCTAATCGCTGGTTGGTGTCTCTCGCCATATTTTAAACAGCTGTAGCGCCCTTATGGCTAAAGATGGCGCCATGCGGTTTTCGCTATTCGATAGGTATGACGTAACACTATTTTTAAAAAATTTAAACCGCGCGCCAATGACTCATCATCATGGTTAAATAACGATTTTAGTCAATAGCGCCCGAACGGGATGACTTGGAATTTTCGCGTTTGCGCAGATCAATTTATGATCATAGCGCAAGTATCCTACGCATGGCAGCCATTTTCTAAGGCACGTGATTTTTGACATATGACAGGTGACAGGTGACATTTGACATGACAGATGACATTTATGGTTTGACAGATAGTAGGGACCACGCCCTAAACAACGCGTTGCGCAAGATTCCTAAATTTTAAATGACGTCAGAGATATTAGCATAATAAGCTCCACCGGTGGACGGTGGTTGCAGAACTCCCTATCTATCCCTACTAGGTATGAATATAATGTCAAAGTATTTAAGTTGTTTTTTGATTTTACAACGTGATTCCTTTTTGCCCCTTAACTTTTTATATGGTAATAGAATTTATTTTTATTGAAAATTTTCTATTTCCCCTGGAAATATAACACTCACCCCTCGCCCCTTCAAAAAATATTTTTGAATTCAACACTAATAATAGATTTTAAGCTAGGTATTTAGAAAATCGTTTTTCCTATAATAAGATAATTCAGTATGCAGGATTTCTTCCTCTATTTATTGTTTTAGTCCTGAAACATTGTTTAAAATTTTTATTCTTGCGAATGTGGGAATAAGTATTTCTTTTAAACATCGATTGACAAACCATATATCTACACTCGTCAAGACCCTTCTGACCAAAAGTATGTTGTACTTATTACCCAAAGAAGCCTTCTTCACTATTTAATTAAAAAGTTAATTGGCTAGTATACCTTTACTATAGAATGTAAATTAAATTTATTAATACTTAGGGATATATTTTTTAATAAAATTTGTAGGGCGCTTTAGGCCTAAGCTAGTCCAGCATCAGGGCGACATTGTCAAAATCACAGAGTAAACCTCAGTCAAAACTAACTCAACAAAGGTAAAACATAAAATGTATTATAAAAATAGTCTCATAATTTACACAGATTTTTTAAAACCTCTTAATTTAAGCTCTCAGTATATTTGATTTTTATTTGGCAAAAATGTAAATTTCGTTTAATCTACAAAATTGGCTTTACTGGCCCAGGGATAAATTTGAATTAAATCGTTTGCCAATAAAACACAGTAAGTTCATTAGCCAAATCGGTCTTTGCCAAACAGAAAGGGCATTGGTGAATATCTGTTCATATTTTTCCACAACTGTTGTTTTGGCAAAGATTAAACGGATAATGTTTTGTTTTCGTTTTAGCCAACACATTCGTTGCGTGTATTTTGTGAGATAAGTAATAATAGGATTACAACATTGATTTTGTATAATTCTGAGCTCGTATTAAAACAACTTTAATAACAATTATTGTTGTCAGTTACTACAGTTAACTCTCGTTTAGAAGGTATTCTGGTGAGAAATAAAAAAGTTTTTATATTTAAATATTAACTATTTAAAAATTGGCCAACAAGAGGATTTTTCAAAATTTAAATTATTTTTGAAGTTGTAAGTATTTTGCTGACGCGACATTTAAACTGGCTCGGCTAGAACTAATCTAACAATCCCCGGATTGACAGCGCATCAAAGTTTTTTCTCCCCGTGGCGCAGTGGACAGAGCTTTAATTTTCGAAGCCAGAGGTCACCGGTTCGATTTCCAGCGGAGGAGACAAATTTAGGTACTAGTTATTTAAAAATAACGACCGCGGTGGCACTACCGCGTGTCTAAAAGGTGCTGTGAAATGCATAACTGCATGTTTTAGTGCTTGAACAACGTTGACGAAACAGGGGGAATGATGGGTTAAACATCTAATAACCCGACACCCACGGTACTCTGTAATTTAGAAATATGCCTTCGTGGGATGTCAAAAGATAAAAAAAGCTGTTTTTTTTTCAAAACTCAATAATATTTAAAACAAGTAACTAGAAAACCAAAAATCGACGGTTCGGTGCAAGACTGCCACCGTTTTCAAAATAAAATTAAATAAAAATCAAAAACTTAAAAGTAAACTATTATTTACGTTTAAAATTTTAAAATTTTGAAGCTTTAGTTTTAGGATATTTTGAAAAAACGTTTGACAATAAATGTCATATTTTTTATTAAAATAGACCAACAAGAGGAAAAAACGATTTGATTTGGCGTGTACCCATATAAATATCATCAAGTAAGGTAAGGTTTGATGTATAAAGCAGGAATAGCAAATCAAATAAATCTATGTCCAAAATATTTAATCTTAGAGTGCGAAAAACCTATCGCAAAACTTTAAACGCGTTTTTCTAGAAACTGTCCTTTTTTAGACGGTGCCCACAATTATTTTTTTAGTTTTACTTAACTGATTTATTTTGAAATTATTTAGGAGTCATTTTTATAAACTTGTCTATGTCCGAAACTAGCTGCATAATCTAATTTCAATTTTTAGGATTTTTAAAAGTCAAAAATGTCAACAAACCTGGTATAAACATTGGTTTTTTAGACAGTTGTTATTTTGTAAAAAAATGTTTTTTTCAACTTTTTCATAGCTTCGGACATATCAAAATAACTTTAGATTCCAAGAGATTCCCAAACTTATTTGTTCTGTGATGCCCTTGGATACTTGCAATTCTCTTACGACACCCAACAATTAGGATTTTTTATTGTAACAGAAAACTATTGGGTAGAGCAAAAAAAGGTTTTTAGAAAAATAATTGTTATTTTAAACCATTATTAAAAAAATTGTATAGTGAATATAAATTTTGTTTTGTCTTACAACAAATGATAAACAAAAAAAATGCCTTAAAACCAACTTCTCTTGTCTCTTTTTCTTTGACTTTCCTTTTACCTCACGTTAAAAAAAAATCTAATTTCTATCATTTTTTTCTAAAATACCTTGACTCCACTTTTTGTTCCAAGGGTTGGAATCGTGGGCATAATCAGGTACCAATTTTTTGAGACCCCCACTTCATCAGCAGCCAATTTTTCAAATTTTTTACTTTTTATTTTTTAATGTTGTTCTGTGTTTTTGTAATATTATTAATTAACCTATAAAAAATTAAAAGTAAAAATATTGATTGCTTTTTTGAAGTAACTTTAAAAATTACCTAAAAAATATGCCTCTACACCAGAATACCCCCTTAATAACCTTTTTTTTAAGCCCTGTGAATTAAAGTTTCGATCTATCACATACATGCTTTAAGTAAGAGGTTTTGCCTTTGAAAAACTATCATTATCATCATTGTTTTCTTAATTTTGGTGCTTACTCACTAAATACAGAAAAGTTACAGTTGCAGTGTTACAAATCACCAAAAAGTACTAAATTCTATAGTTTTATAGTCTTAGTCCTTCGATTTTGCTAGAATCGACCCAAGCTACGGTCTGTAAGAATACTTTTAATTTTTTCTAGTCAATTATAAAAACTGTCAATGTCCTAAAAGAACTTTTTTTTTTTTTTTTTTTTTTTTTTATCTTTGGACAATCCACGAAGGCTAAAAGCCTAAATACTAACGTACCGTGGGTGTCTTAAGCAAGGTAAGAGGAAGTTTGTTAACACGGGACTTAAAAACTTGAAGATTTGGGGGAAGGAAAGACCTCCGCTGGCAGCAGTTTCCACAGTCTAGAAACTCTAGGGATAAAAGAACGAACGAAATGGGAAGTTCGGGGCCTGTCCAATTGAACTGTATGGGGATGCATACGCGCGGCACCACGAGTTTCTCTGTTGAGAACTGCAAGAGGAGGGACTATACTGGACAATTCGTCGGAGCAGAAGCCGTAAAAGTATCTATAGCAGAGCGATAGATCTCCCACAGCTCGACGATGAGCAAGAGAAGGAAGTCTTTGAGTAAGTAAAGGATCATTAATAAGACGAACAGCCCTTCTTTGAATAGCATCAAGAATGCTGAGAGTTGTGGGGGATGCCATTCCCCAGACATGAGAACAATATTCCAGAGAGGGTCGAATTTGGGACACATACAAAGTGTATAAATTAGAAGCGGAAAAATACTTTTGGCTCGGAAAAGAAATCCAAGCTTTTTGAAGCCACGGTGGCTATAGATACAATGTGTTTATGCCAGTTAAGGTTATTTTCAAATGTGATGCCCACAAGGTTAAATGTGTCCCCGCTCTGCAAAACGTGGCCACTCATAAGCAAAGGATGAGTGTTTGATGATTTTTTCGCGACAAGGAACACGATTGTGTTTTGGATGCATTAAATTGAACGAGATTTTTGGCGCCCCAATCCAATATCAAATTGAGATCCTGTGAAAGAGATATCTGCATCGCTCTGCGTTTGCTTTCCAAGTCGGGTTGAGAGATTGGTTTGGGAACCTGAAAAGTGGAGTGAAGGGTACTATCGTCAGCATAACTATGAATGGGATTGGTTGTGGAAGAAAGAAGGTCGTTGATGTGAAGAAGAAACAAAGTTGGTGCTAGTACTGAACCCTGAGGCACTCCAGCATTAATTTCGTGAAAGCTTGAAGAGTGGCCATCAACAATGACTGATATACGTCGATTAGAAAGATAACTGGAGAGCCAAGAGCAGAGTTTAGTTGGAAGACTGTAGGAGGGTAGTTTATTAAGAAGCGCGTCATGCCAGACTTGGTCGAAAGCTTTAGATATATCAAGAGCAACGATCTGGGACTCACCTAGAAACTCAAGAGACCTGTTCCAGTTGTGTGAAACGAAGGAAAGAAGATCTGCTGTAGATCTCTTGTGACGAAATCCGTACTGCCTGTCATGTAAAATATTATGTTTTTCCAAGTACCTGAGAATTTGCGAGTTAATGGATTTCTCCATTACTTTACAAAGCATTGAGAGCAGTGAAATAGGTCTATGTTGGATATACTTACTATATCTTAACATTATTCGTATGAAAACTTCGCCGACCATAGTTAAAGCAATGTCGTATACAAGAAAATAAGTAATTTTGTCTGGTACTTATACAAAAAAAATTAGCGCCTTCTGCCTTCTGCCTTCTAATTTTAAAGACGTGTAGTCCTGTCAAATGGCTGTGAGAGCTATATCTATTTAGTGGCCTAAAATATAAAATTTGAGGTTTAAAAAACAGCTCCGAAGTGGTCACGAACTGGTCATAAATGGCCACTTAGTGTGACGAATTGGTTATCTACATACCAACTTTTAGAGCGTGTTTAAAATATCGAAAAATTAGTGCTTTAAATTAGTCATAAATGGCTCAATCAAAAAGGATGCAATGGGTTACAAGACAAAATGGTCAACATTGATCAGTATAATTAATTAATCGGTTAGCAAGAATAAAGGTTTTCTGCATTAAATGAAGACATTGAAAGTCGAGAAAATTTTGTAAGTGACCCAAAAATAAAAATTTTAATTTTAAAAAACAAATTCTATAAGCTAGTAACAATAAGAGAATTTGTCACAGGTATCTAATATTTGAATTATGATACTAGATTAAATATAAGAAGTTTAAAATTTCAAGGTCATTAATTGCAACATAAAAATATATTAAGCGCATCAACATCAACCTTCGGAGGTCATTTCATGCTATAACGGTCACAAATTGATCACGATTGGTCATTAGGTAACAGTAATTGCTCAGTAGTAAAATACAATTAGGAAAAGTTATTTCAAATAGACAGGAATGGTTTCAAAAATATACTTATACGTTGGTCACGATTGGTCGGTCGGTCTCAGTGACCTACTAACCGTGATCAATTCGTGTCCAAGTTTTGTAGCATAAAATAAGCTTTAAGTGTTTATATTGAACCGCTACATATGTATATATTTAAAAAAAACAGTGTAAAACCACACCTGTATATTCTATTTAACCTCTAACCAGTTACTATGACCGACTGATCAATGGTAACCAATTCGTGAGCAATTTATATAGCATTGATTGGACAAATTGTTGATAATAAGGCGCCACCTTTTTTATGTAACAAGTAAAAATTTTAAAACAAGTTTTCTAAAGTCTTTTTACCGCTAACCAATTACTGCAACTCATTTACCAAGCATGACCAATAATTGATATAGCGTCGGATGCGCTCTCAAATTTAATTATTGATGTGCTAAATATTCTTATGTATCAATTAATGAATTTAAAATTACTTCTTCCAATTCTATTTTACTGCTTACCAATTACAGTGACTTAATGACCAATTCGTGATCAATGGTTACAGCACGAAGCGACATCCGAATGTTGATGTTAAGGTGCTTTATATATTTATGTAGAAATAAGTGACCTTAAACTTTTAAACTCTTTATATTTATCCACTATCTTTACTAAACAAAAATGTAAATTTTTGGATAAAAAGTCGTATTTTTCCCTATATTTTACATAAGAAGGTAATTTTGGTAAAAGCTGGTTTATGCAGCCGTTTTTGAGATCTGGATTTTAAAAAATAATTTCCTACTTTGCCAGGTCTACGCTATACAGGATGTTTTAGAATTAGATACTTATTTGTGTGTGTGTGTGAGTGTAAATCCTTAAAATATTTAAAAAAGTTTAGATAGACCTGTCTTTTAAATGTTTTAAGTTTTAGGATACAAAATAGTAAAAAGGGGATATATTATAAAACTTTACCTTCCTGTATCTCTGGTCAGTGAAACGGGCTGTTTTATTGAGGTCAGGATTATTTAGGCATGCTTGTTACAACAAAACGTGTCTGACGAAGTAAAAATACAGGGTTATCAAAGAACTGCCACAAAATTTACTTTAGAAACGCATTATAAACCGTGGCTTGACTGGTTTCTACACTAAATACAATTTTTCTTATAAAAGTAAACACACGCAGGCGCAGGATAAATAACTTATTTTTATATAAAAACGTGATAAATCTGATTTCGGCAAAATTATTAATTGGCTGATTTCTGAAATAAACAATTTGCTGTAAATCTGTATTTTTCATGACGTAAATATACGAGCTTAAAAAGTTGTTAGGAGAAACTACTTTTAATTTTTAGTAACATTTTACTATAATACTATTTAATTTTTTTCCTTCTTTTAGATATATACAGGCTTTCCCAATCATAGCCATAATAGCATTCCGTTTTATAATTTTTTAAATTTAACCGATACAAAAATAATGCTACCAAAAAATCACTTACAATTTTAAGCCTACAATCATAAATCAAACATCATATTTTAACGTTTTATTGTTACTTGTTTAATGGAGCTTACATGAAAAATTCGTTTCGTACTTCAAATATTGCAGCTGTGGTAAAATAAAAACCTTATAAAATTTAATTTTATATATTTTTCCATCTTGATGCACCCATGTACTGCATAATGTATATATATATATATATATATATATATATATATATATATATATATATATATATATATATATATATATATATATATATATATATATATATATATATATATATATATATATATATATATATATATATATATATATATATATATATATATATATATATATATATATATATATATATATATTTTTATTTTTATTTTTTTTTATGAAAAATGCTAGCTGTAAAAATATGTTTGTTTAAAAATGAATAGCCTTTTTAAAAATATTCAATATTTAATAATATAATAAGAGTAAAAGAAATTAGCCTTATTATTGATTTTTTTTTATAATGACCTCGCAAAGATTCGTTTACAGCTTAGTTTTACTTCCAGTTGCTAAAATATAAATAAACGTAATTTTAAAAACTAGCTTAAAGTTAAACGTTGAAAACCTAACATGAAACATAGTGTTATTTTTATTATTACCGTCTTCCAATTTCTTTCAGTACAACTAAAATTTCTTTTTTATTTTATTTTAGGACTTACTTTATTATAATTTTAAAATCTAAAATTATTAAAGTACCTATTTACAGTTTTTTGTTTATACAAAAATGTTTCCAAATTTTAGAAAACCTTATCGATATAGATATTTTCAGGCATTTCCAGTATATTTGAATTAAAATAAAAAATCAAAGTAATAAACTATGATTTATTTAAAGATGAGAAACCAATTTAATATAATAAGGCTTTAGCATTGATACCAAACTGTAAAAATAACCAAATATAATAAATTTCTTAGTAAAAAAACAGTCAGTAAAATAATTTTAAAAACCTAGGTCTGTAGGGAGCAATATACTATACAGGGTGTCTCTAAAAGGTCTGTACAAAATGCTACCGCAAATTCCTTGGACCAAAATACATCACGTATATATAATAATAAAAAAGATAATTAGTAGTTATAATTTTAAATACAAATTTAAAACGAATTTTACATACAAAACACCATGTCAGATTTAAGAGATTTTGCCATGTTTTAAAATGGCTTTTATTTTTTAAATAAAAATCGTTTGTCGTACGAAAAATAACAAGAAAACAAATTAACTCAAAAGTAAATTAATATTTCAAAAATATTATTGATTTAAAGAAAAAGCAGTGGCGTACTATATTTTTCTTAAAAAGTTCAATACAAATCTTGTAACAACGCCATCGGTAAATATTTTTAAAAAATTTTCACAGCAAAAAATGTAATGTTATGGTTAAAAGAAGTGTACCAAATTTTGTGGATAATCTGGAGTGGTAAGAAAGTTACAATAAAACGGCATATTTTTTTTCTTAAAACTTTAACACCCGTGTTTCACAAAACGAAGCATTTTCGAACATAATTTTATTTGAAAAATGTTCTTATTTTCTTGCAGTGAAGAGGAATATATTAACTTAAAACTAACCCTGTAAAATTAAACTTTTATAACACTAAATTTAAGTTGGAATTTCCTTATTGTACCTGTTTCAATATTTTTATTTTAAATAACAAATAATCAAATACTTTAGATGTAAAAATAACATATTATATTTTTTTAAGAACATGCAAGTGTTATATTTTCAGCCAACATACTATACTCTGTAGATAACTTATTAATACAATCACTTGATACTTGAAATAGGGCATAACTTTCCATAATGCTTGCTTGTATCTAAAAATAAAAGTTTATAACTAAAATAATAAAAACTACAAATTAAACTTATAAACTTGATAATAATGTGTGTGTGTGGATCAGCGCCAATGATTTTATACTCAAAACAGTGTCCAAATTTCAAACTTAAACGTTTGTAATTGTTTAATCTACCGAAAAAAGTCAACACCGATTTTTATACAAATTTTGTAAGATTTCCAGCTTCCAAAATATATACTCGACCAAAAATTTTACCCCTTTAACACAAAATTTTTAATATTATTAAACTGACAAAAATTTTAATCATTATTTCATGATTGGTTATATCTTATAGAGTTAAACATTAGTCTTAGAATTTAGGTCGTCATATAATTTTTTTATTATGCAATATGCCCAACTAAAGGTGGCGGAGACAAGTGTGATATCTATAAAATGCACAAAAATATAATTTAAATATAATGTGCACAACCGTTATGTCTTTAGTACAGTGGATCTTAAAAAATAAATAAAAATTAATATTAGTAATTCTCTTGATTTTTTCATTCTGATGGAGACAAGGAGACATGTTTATGTGGGTTAAAAAAGGAACAACCCATGTATTCATAATTTTAGAAAAACATTCAAATTAAAACAAAATAATAAAAAATCATGTATAAAGTTATTACTTTCCAAATTTAAACTTTAGTAATAATTTTGGTTACAGCTTTACAAACCGTTTTCTATTGTTTTGTTTTAAATCGAATATTTTTCTAAAAATTATGGATACATCCTGATTTTGGACACTGTTTTGAGTATAAACATATTGGCGATGATTCAAAATATTTACTAACAGCAAAGATAATTATCTAACAACAGTTTTTACTTTTGCTTTAATTTATTTATAAGACAACTGAAATACGAGGGGGTCCGAAAATGTAAAAAAAAAAATTTTACCCTGTATATCCGAAACGAAGAGGGCCCATAGATAACCTACATTTAGATCCGCAGTGACAAGAAGCATTTTTCGGATTTTTACGACTTCGCGCAGTGGGTGGACGAACAGGCGCACTTAAAAGCCGTGGCAAAATACTAACACCGGCACCCCGTACCCTTCGTCCGCGGTCTGACCATGACGCTCATTAGCTACCGTACCTCGAACAGAAAACCAGGACGCCGTCAACAAATTCTTTCCTATAATGCGGATATTTTGTTTGTCGCCGGGTGCGTTTACCCTCAACTGGCTTGCGCACAAACCGGTTTTTTCGTCCATGAAAGGTAACTTTTGTTTTGCGCAGGTTATAACATTGGCAATCCATCGAGATCAGTGAGAGAGCCACAAAAACTTTAATGGTCTTCTTTCGTTTATTCAAAAAGTAGCAACAGTTTGCGAAAATCGCAAGTCTCTATGTCTAATGATAACCAAGATACCCTGCAATTGCAACGAAATCCGGACACCCTGTACTTTACATACCGAAGTAAAATTGTTAAATTACTGTCAAGAAAAGAAAATCGAGGTAAACCATTTCTCGGGTAATAATACTTATCACCGAGAATTTTATACTATTTTATTTACAACCGTGCTTTTCTTTGGCTTTTCTTTTTTAAATAAAAATACATAACTTAACATAACAAAGAAATTTTTAATTTGTAAAATAAATAAGCTACTTAATATTTATCGCGCCTAAAGGTGCCACAAATATATCAAAAATATGACACAAGTTTTTAACTTGACAAATTATTTATTTAACTTTTGCGACGGTTGATGGAAAAAAATTAAGAAAATGAAAAACACTTTTTGCAAAATTTAAACAAACAAAACGTAATACCTTTAAACTTTTAAAAGTTAGAGATACCGGCATTACGTACTATGTAAATAAAAGGTGAGATTTGTTTTTCATTTGATGTCCACTGTGAAGTTGGATGCAAAACTGCCGCATGCGTACGACGATGGCCTGAAATGTGCTGGTTTTCAAGTCAGCTTCAACTATTCGATATAAACGTAGTCATAAAAGTGATACTTTGACACTTTTAAAAAGTCAGATTTGTCGACATATGTATATGGTTGTAAATAATAGCAGATTACATATCGATATGGAAAGTGTTTCATTACTGAGGAGAAAAGGATGGTTTGCAGACCATTTCTCGAGACAGTAATAAAACTTTTTACCGAGGTTTGTATAATATTTTATTTATAACTGTTTTTTTATTCCAATTTCTAAAGTATCAGACAAGATGTCAAGTTGGCAAACTTTTAAATTTTTGCGATTTTTGCTAGGGTTACTTTTACTTTCGGCCCACGGAAGGAAAGTTACTTTTCCTTTCGTAAGCCAAAAGTAAAAGTCCTAATAGTGACACTTTTAAACTTTTGAAAGTCGGAAGCGTCAACATTACATACATGGTTGTAAAAATATCTTTACCCACCTCTATAGAGTGGTCTGCAAAATATTTGGAAATACTTTGTAGGCATGTCTGAATATTTTGAATAGTAGGTTGTTTGCATTCAGGTGGTAAAGAATCAAAAAATTTTTTAATTGGTTGACTTATTTTTGTTGCGTTCAGTTTACTTGGATTAAAACATGATACAAGACCAGCAATGCTACTCGTAATTTTTGATCCTTCCTCTATGAGTTTTTGTTGGCATTTCTCAAGTTGGATAGTAGGTAACTGGGCACCACAAATCTACAACAAAAATAAGAGTATCACATTTAATTTTGTTTACCTTCGTTAATATTCGACATATAATATATACAGGGTGTCTACTAATTATTCGTACATAGAAAAACCACAGATTTCCTATGCCAAAATAACCTCCTCGTATATCAGGCCGCATTTATACATTTAATTAAGTTTTTTATGTATTAAATACTAGTGGGTAAAGATTAAAATATAAAAGTATCGTTGCTTTAAGCCGTCTTTCTTCCACGCACTGGCAAAAATTTTCCATGGAAGTTTGAATTACACGACGTGTATAACCAAAAGCAAAAAGCGTTTAACATTAAAATTCTTAAAACTAGAAGTCTAACCTGCTAAAATTTAAACCTTCTTTGTGGGTCTAAAAATATATTGCGTAATAGTATAAAACTGCTTTTTTAACTCAAAAATTATTTTTTACATGCCCACTTTTTTACTTTAATTTTTGACGAATCTGCCTGTTTTCGTCCAAACATTTTATTTCTTTATAAATTTCGATACATAGCCGCTGAAAACGTCAATCAGGTAACCTCTCTACCTCAAGAGTTAGGTGTAATTCAGTTAGGTGCTGTTAAAACCAATCGATGTGATGAAATATTTTCGAAAATAAGAAAAATAAAAAAAACAATTGGACACCTCTGTGGCGAAAGTATTGTGGTGGTGGTAGCATATATTAAAAAAAATGGTAAAAATTAATTGTTAAAGTTAAATTGATAAAATTTTGACATATGATACCATTAAGTTAAACGGTTTTTAAATGATTATCTGGATTAAACGGAGTTAAGCACTTTGCGACTTTACACTGACAATATGCACAAATTTTGTCTCTCTGCAGGATTACCGTGCCAGTTTTAGAGAACAACCCAGTAAATGGGTGTGTTTTTGGGCTCCTGGGAGGGCAGGAGCAATAATTGGCTCTATTGCCGCCCCCTCGGTACGACTCTGATACATGTCACTAGTTAAACCCATTTTTTTATAATTCCTATGGAAAAAAGCATAAACAAGTTAATATGTATTTTAATTAAATTAAAACTAATGTTTTACTTTTTATTCTACTAGTTTTATAATAATTAAAATAAGTAACTAGACTAATTTTATAGGAAAGTGTGTCTATAGTTGTGAGTTGTTTTGAGGTACAAACTAGTTGGAAGGTTTAAATAGAAAAAAATATATTTCATTTTTCTTTAATTTAAGAGACATAAGGGGAATCTCTTAAAATTGTAAAAAAAGGAAATATGTATTAATAAGTAAATATGTAGGTATCAAAAGTGTGCTTCTGCTAATGCCTCAAATATTTAAAAAAATAATAATATTAAAAAAATTCATAGGACACTGATTTTAACGTTTTTGAAGAATTGAATAAATTACTTTTTGTAAAATCTAAAATACATAAAAATTACTTTTTACCTTTCCTTTTCTAAATATGTAGTAACAATAAATAAGATTATTAATTTTTGCAATTAACCTTAATAATTAAATAAATATATATATTTTACCTGAATCAAAAGTATAACAATAATAATACCGCAAATAATTAATTTGCCTTCTTTATACGCCATAGTTAAGTTAACTAGGTATCAGTTTGTCTGTATAGTTAAAAAGCTGCAAAACATTTTTCTATATTTTTTTATTTTAATGGGGCCATTAGCAATATTTTTTAATTAATCGTTATGATAATGTAAGCTTATTTTACAAAAAATGTCTAATTATTTTTGGGTTCATTTGTTTGTTGGCTGTATTTTTTAATTATGATAGCTATTACATACGTGATATAAAAATATTAAGTTACATTTTCATTTAACTAATTAAAAAAAAAAAAAAAAAAACAGACTAAAGAAACATGTTGGTATTTTATGCTAACAGAAATACAACTCACGCCAAATCTAGGTAATTATTTATTGTAAAAGGTCTAAAACGGGAAGAAGACATGGATAATCCACATTTGGATACTTAGGTGGCTGGTATCATTTTTGGGACCTTTCCGGTCTCGCGCAGTCAACAAATCGATGATTTGCTAAATATGCGTACTTAAATGCCATAGCTGTCCCTTACCGTGGTACCCGTGTTTCTTACCGGAAAGCCAATGAATAAGTTGATAAACACTGCCCGTTAGTCTGTTTGGGGCACGCGCGTCTACTTTTAGTGACAACGGGTGATGACCAGTGCCAAGGCGCACACACTCATTTTTCGACAGGGTTAATCATTACCCACTTGATATACAACAAAGTTACCGCTAATTTGTTTACATCGCAAATCGGTTTTAAAAAGAACAAGAAAACCATAATAGTTGGACGGATTTTTAATTATTTATAGTTATCACCTGAATAAATCGTTTAAGAACTTATTACAAAAATCAAGATATGACGGTTCCTTTTTAGTAATCAAGTAGAGTACTTTTTACTTAAACGATCCCAACACTAATCCAGAACGAACGCAAACTTTTCAATCTTTTCTATTAAAAATATAATTTTTTTTTAAATAAACTATAAATTTTAATGTCACAAATATTAAAAACTGATGTTGGTAGCATTAAAAAATACATCCATTTACGTCATCGAATTTTGGGAATGGGAAATACTCAGAATACTGAGTATGGCAATTTTATCTGCTAAGCAGTATAAGGGTAGAAAAAGATGATGTTTTTTTTAATTACTTTAAAAAATGTAATAGTTAATTTTTTTATACTGAATTTTGTACTTTAGTAGTTAGTTAAAGTTATTTAAACCTTAATTTTACTACTTTTAACTGACCCAGTATGGCTTTTTACTACTTATTACCCCATTAAATAAATTATTATTGACTATTTTTAAAATACTTTTTGCACATACAGGGTATCTGATAATGGGAAAAATGCTAATTTTACTCATAAAAATAACAAAATTGATAGTTATAATATCAATATTAAAAAAGAAGTATCCACATTAAGCCTATTAAGACAACAAACAGGGGTGTTTATAAACATTTAACAAATTCGTGCAATATTTCGGACCTCTCTTTATACTTTGTTTAAGAATTTAATTTTGGCACTTAATTTTAGGGCGCGGTAAAAGACTAGCTGTTCAAAAACAACAATATCAACATTGTCAAACGGATTTTCAAAACTTAGCTAATTTTAAACATTAATAAATAAGTAAAACCTGTTGTGGTTAGCCTTGATAATGCGGTTAATATTTTTATTAATTCTATTGTCTTTTGTTGCCTTTTCTAGCAGGCGCAACAAATGACAACATAAGCAGAGTTTTTTCTTAATCAGTAAAGGTTCCCCTTTCAGACAGACATTTTAACGAGTATAATTGCCTTCTTTTAAGTTAGTGTATCTAACTTACTTTTTTGAAAAATGCACTACAACATTTTTTGTGAACTAGGCGATATGTATACTACTTATACACGACTATAGCTGTTAAGGCCCCAAGCTGTATAGGTAAAATTTTTTCCAGTGGCTTCTTATGGTCGATATCCATAACTTTTTTCCTAATATTCTACGATCATTTCTTTTCCAGATATGCCACCTATTCACCCTTAATGAAATACCCTGTACAGAATTAATAGCTTAAACTTATAACCAAATGTAATATCATTATGTGACCCCGAATATTATTACCAAACAGAGTTTTTATTTTCAGAATACAGTTACGGTATGTACACTGGGAGTTGGAGCGACCTTTGGAGAATCCATTCTCCAAGATTTGCCAAGGGACACGACCGTTGTTACTCAATCCACCTGCGAATTGCTTAGAGTTGAACAACAAGATTTTAAACTTGTTTGGGAGGTAAGTAGCTTAGTCGGCCTTTTAGACCGGACAAATGAGGTTTTGTTAGTTTAATATGGTAATAGATTACCGAAATTCAATTCGAGTTAAATGGAAGATAATATTGGATTTGCATCTTATTTTTTAAATCTATTTAACCCTTTCTTATTGGATTTCGCTACGAACGATCTACAGCAGATCTTTTCTCCTTCGTATTACACTGCTGTCATAAATCTTTTGGATTTTTAAGTAAGCCCCAGATCGTTGCTCTTGAATATATCTAAAGCTTTTGACCAGGTCTGGTGTGCCGCACTCCTTAATAAACGTTCTTCCTATGGTCTTTCAACTAAACTTTGTACTTGGCTCTCAGTTATCTATCTAATCGACGTATATCAGTTATTGTGGATGGCCATTGTTCGAGCTTTCACCAAATAAATGCTGGGGTGCCTCAGGGCTCAGTACTGACACCAACATTGTTTCTTCTTCACCTCAACAATCTTCTCTTGTCTATAACTAATTCCATTCATAGTTTCGCTGATAATAGTACCCTTTATTTCAGTTTTCAGGTTTCTAAACCGATCTTTATACCTGATTTGTAAAACAAACACAGAGCGATGCAGATATCTCTTTCACAGGATCTTAATTTAATATTGATTGGGACGCCAAAAACTCGTCCATTTTAATGCATCCAAAACACAATCATGTTCTCTTGCCGCGAAAAGGAGCCATCAAATACGTATCCTCTACTTATGAGCAGCCAAGTTTTACAGAGCAAAGACACCTTCAATCTTGTGGGCGTCACATTTGAAAGTAACCTGTAACTGGCATAAACACATTGTATCTATAGCCATGGCAGCTTCAAAAATGCTTGGATTTCTCTGTCGAGCCAAAAAGTATTTTACCCTTCTAATTTATACACTTTGTATGTGTTCCCAAATCCGACCTACTCTTAGAATATTGTTCTCATATCTGGGGCATGGCGTTCCCCACAACCCTAAGCATTCTGGATTCCATTCAAAGAAGAGTTATTCGCCTCATTAATGATCCTTCACTTACAAAAGGCTTCCCTCTCTTTGCTCATCGTCGGGCTGTGGGAGATTTATCGCTTTTTATAGGTACTTCCATGGCTTCTGCTCTGAAGAATTGTCAAGTATAATTTTCCACCATGTTTCCCAATAGAAGAACTCGTATTACGTATGCATCCCTTTACGGTCCGAACTTGAACAGGCCCCGAATTTCTCACTTTGTTCGCTCTTTTATCCCTAAAGTTTCTAGAATTGGAACCTGCTGCCCAGCGAAGGTCTTTCTTTCCCTGAATCTTTAAGTATTTAATTTCCGTGGCAACAAACCCCCTCTTACTTCGCTTGAAGACACCCAGAATTTTTTATCGGGACAGAGATCCAAAATTAATAAAGTAAGTATATACATTACGCCACAAAAAGTTATATATTTATGCGACAACTTTAGCTATATAAATAATTTATTTTTATGTACTTTTTATTTCGGAAATATTGCTTTATCGCCAAAAATAAATAAAAATATTATTTTGTTAACAACGTTTATTTACCAATACTTCTTAAAAGTTTTTTTATTATTATTATTTTATTACAAACATTTTTTTTTAATTAGATTATCATCATTTTGTTTTTATATTTCCATAATTCCCTTTATAAGCGAACTTCTATTAATGCCAGCTTTTTTTAGTAAAGTGAAGCATAAATTTTCATTGTACATTTTTAAAAATTTAAGAGCAAGGAAAAAGGTCTTCGCCTTTTAAATAGCGCTCTACTTTTCCTATTACGTGGCGTCTCTTTCTATGTATAATACCCAAACTATCCCAAATGGAAAGTAAAGAACAAATAAAAAGTTCCCGCCTCTTCACGATTAGTATCTCCTACAGTTGTCAAATTCTCAGTGTTCATCGTCCTGGGCCCATTTGGGACACCCTGTACACGTCTGCTAGGCTTAAATTTGCCGCCTCTTGGGGTTGCCACCTGGAGCAGACACCCTGGTTTTGCAAAGTCGGTCTATATAGGGTCGCGACATTCGGCCATATTGCTTTGACGTGTTATGACGTCACATCTCCTATTTTTCGGCCATGTTGTTCAGTGCCGGAGACATACAGTTTATTGTATTAGTAGAACAACCGTTTACACAACAGTTTTTAATTATTAATAAGTTGTAAATTCTTTTACTTTAAATAATAAACATTTGGAATTACATCTTTCAACAAATATTACTACCAAAACAATGCAAAAGGAAATGCGCAAATTCTAGACGCCACTGGATTAATCATTAGCTTTGATTTCACCCAGTCTTGCCAACTTTTTTCGTGGAGTGCCCTTCCTTGCGTCCCTGATCTCAAACCGCCTAAAAGTTGAAGATATGTCGCAACCTTATAAATATAAACTAACCTTGCTGGTTTTGTAAAAACAAACAAAATAGACTTCTTAAAATTAGGTGCAAAAATTAAAATTTTTATTTATAATTATTATAAATTTTAGCACAGGTTTTTTAAGTTACTTTCAGAAATATGAAATTGAGCATTATATATAAATTATAAATATTTTATTTCTATTTTTCTAAAGTTAAGGAATGAATACCACATTTTTAAAATAAAGTATTAAACGTTTTAAAAATGTTTATTTAGTGCTTTATTTTGGCGACTGTAAAGCCTGATTTATAGTTTCAGTAACGTAAGACTTAAGACTTAACGTTAAGCCGTAAGAAAAATGAACATGTGACAAGTAACCTGATAATTTATAGTGCCGAAAACTTAAACAGTAAGAATTAAGCTGTAAGACGTATGAAGTAAGAAATGGTTCATGTATAGGTATTTCTTAAGTCTTAAGTCTTACGGCTCGGTTGACATCGGTCGATTTCGCCGATAATCGGCAGCGTCATGTTTACATTTTTGATTATTTATGGACCATTTTACATTAAATATTATTTTTGTTGTCGTTGATGTCTTTTGTGAACAGCAAAGAGCCAACTTACCTAAATTATATTTTATAAAATACATTTTTAAAAATGACAACAACAATATTCATAACCTAAAAAACCGTAAGAAGATACTTTAAATTAAGGAACTATAAATTGAGCTGTTATTACTGCTTACTTTTTACGTCTTAACGCGTAAGTCTACGGCTTACGTTACTAAAACTATAAATCAGGCTTAAGTTAGAGCAACAAAAGATAAAACTAATTTTGGTTATTTTACAATCTGCATTTAAAATTCAAAGCCAAAAATTTAGCACCTTCGTTAAAGAGTTTTTTGTGCACCTATTAGCATGATGTTTTTTATAAACCTCTGGTGTCTGAGACGTCGTAACAATATTTATTGTTTAATTACCTACTTCTTCTATAAAAACAATATGTATAAAATATCACGTGAAGGTAATTTATTAAGTACAAACTGATCATTTAAAAAAAAGTTATTCTGGTAACTAAGAAATTAAAATACTATTTTTTAATATTTTAATGTCTAGTTTTTCTATAATTTTGTTTGTTGCAAATTAAAAAAAAACATTTGCCGACTTGTCTTTGTAATTTTTTTTAAGTATCGGCTATACATGTTACCATACAAGTTCCCAGATACCAAAAGTCACGCGACATTGGACACGGTTAGTACTTGCGTAATATCATCGTATGCTACCATATTCGTCGAAATTTGATGCATTCTAGAAAGAAAAAGTTGAAGTTATCCTGGCAATGCTTGCGACTTTGTAACCGATGAATTTTGTGCCGTTAAAAACATAAATATATTTACCTATGTTCCACCTACACGCAATAAATACTGCGGCAAGACGTGCTCAAAATATCGCATGCAGATAATGTCGCACAACATATGCAATATTTGAGCACGAGGGGTAGCTAATACAAGGGTTTTATATGGTAAATGTAAGGTCCTTCTTCAATGCGTTTTATTTCATTGTTTTATCGTTACGTTTCTTTCTTTTTGTTATTATATTTATATAATTTAATTAAACCCGTCGAAAATTGACACGTTCAGTCTGGTAAATGTTCAAATTGTATAAAGGTAATAATCATAACAAAAATGAAAAAGTATCTTTAAGAACTGCCCAATTACATTTGTACTTTTATTATTTGGGTCGCCGGAAGTGAAGATAAATAATCTAATATTATTATAACCAGTTTTATCACTAACTTAATCCTAAGATAAATTTATAATAATATTTACTTTTAGATAAAACATTTTATATCCGTTTTAACAGAATCAAAAGTCTAGCGTGTATTGAACTGCAAGTGCGTTTTTATTATCATACTACGATTTTTAATGTAAAATTAGGTATAGTATTTAAAAAGATCCGTTTGGCCGAGTACTCTAGGTGAACAAAATTTTTAGTTTGAAGTCCAAGTATTTAACGTCACCCGCACATTTTTCTGAGGAAAACACGTGTACCAAAAAATAAGTCTATATTAAAATTTGTTACCCAAATTTGATTTAGAAACTAAAGATAAACTTAAATTAATTGTTCGAATAAATAATTAAGTTGGTGTTAGTACTTAGGTAGGTATCTACTAGTAAAAATATGTTTTGGAATTACATAGTCCGCGAATTTAATTAATCATCGAGGTATAAACTAGGCGATTATAAACGTATTTAAATTGATATTAGTTAACATAAATCGCCCGTAATTAAATTAGTAGTGGTAAAACACAAAAACAGTTTCTTTTATGTTAAAGAATAAACGTTTGTTTTTTAGCTGTTCTTTTACTCTTAAGTGTATTTAAAAGGTAGTCCATTTATAGTTTTTTTTCAAATCATATTGTTATATTAAAAATCTCGTTAACCCTGCAAAATTATTTATTTATCTGTTGGTATTCCACACGCGTTATGCTGCGTCCAGACTTGCAACAATTCGCCACGCCGAATAGCGCGCCACATAGCTTCACATAGCACGGACCGAATTCACATCGTTTCAAGGGCTTGAGTCACTTTTTTCAACAAAGGAGCGCGCAAATAGATTAGTTTGTTTGGACGGATATTTGGCAAATTGTTTTTAGTCTGGGCGCAGCTTTAGAGTGTCTCGTTCCCGAGCATTTTCTGTGAACTTTTTAACTTACCTGATGGGTATACACGTTCACCTAATTTAATAGGTATATAGGCACGTAAACCATTAATAAAGCGTCATGTTTTTTATGACAGCATTCTTTGTATATTCTCTACTCGTTAGTGTTCTACTCGCGTTAGACCGTCCTGTTTTCACCCATTGCGTGTGTAACTTTTTACTTGTTCTTAGCGTGTGTCAAGAAAAATCCATATTTTTTTTCTTTGCTTTCACCCCAAAAATATCTCGGAGGGCGATCTAACAAAGTTCTTGTTAAAAGCGAAGCTTAAATTTTTTAATTTTAAAAGGTTTTTCATGCTTCTTTAAGTTTTTCCGTTTAAATACCATGCAAACCCGTTTTTTGCTACTTTTTCGCCCTGCAAACTAAACAGAAATTAAATAAATATGTCTTATTGAGCACTAAATTTGGTACAGAGTTTCATTTAGTCAAATTATTTACAGTGTAAAACAAAAAAAAAAAATATATTCAGGCTTGTAACTTGTTGATTTGTGATTATTAATACAAAAAGCTAATAAAGATTTTTTATCGGATTTTAGACGTACTAAAAATGTGCTATTTAGTTTTTTCTCTAGGCAAAAAAACTGCAAAAAAACTTTTTAAAGCTCTGTTAAAAAATAAATCTTGAAAATAAGAATTTGATTTGATAAAACTTTTTTAATTGATGGTACTTATTTAGGTACACGCCAAAAATAAATTAAAACTTCTAAAAAAAAAACAAAAAAAATGAAAATTAATACAAGTAATTAGAGAATTAAAAATCGACGTTTCAATAGCAAGTCTGCCGCCGTTGTTAAGATAAAATTAAATAAAATAACCTATTATTTAGGTTTAAAATTTTTATTTTAGGAGGTTTTTCTGCATACAAATAATAGATAATTTTTAAATTTTTTAATTCATATTTAATTTTATCTTAACAACGGTGGCAGACTTGTCACCGAAACGTCGATTTTTAGTTCTTTTAACTTTTTTACTTTTTTTTGTTTTTAAAAGTTTTAATTTATTTTTGGCGTGTACCCAAATAATCACCATCAATTAAATAAATTCGCCCAACCACTACAGAACATACATATCTTCAAATAGTTTTTTACCAAATTAACTGCTAAATAAGGTTTAATTATTTATTTTCTGTTAGAATATATTAGTATATAAAAATAAAATAGTTAATTTTTTTGACTTGCTGGGCAAAAAATTAAAAAAAAAAGGTTTTCATTGTTATCATAACGGAAGAGCTTTAATAACCATGGAGAAACTTTTAAAAATAGAAATTTTAGCTAATCTTTTAACAAGAGCTTTTTTTGGGCATCTTCTGAGATATTTTTAGGTAAGAAAGAAGAAAAAATATTACACCATAGTGTATACCTACTATACCTATACATACCTTTTATAATTATTGTACTTAACTACAATACAATCCATTTAGGTCTAAGTACAGTGTATTTTTTATTTTACATGTTTTAATAATATTTGGAAAAAACTTTTCTAATATTTAATATAATTTTTTATAAATTTATAATAATTAAGTACAATCTGTTTTACTTTCATTATTAGAAATTTATGATTATTAAATTTTTTAATATAAATATTTAGTTTGCTTTGCAGTTTCAATTTGTTTTAAGTGTTAATAATTGATTTTTAGTTCAAGAAGACATATGTTTTATATTACATACATTTAAAACTTAAAACAACATACGTTGCCATGGTGACTCGTAAGAATTTGTTTTAAGTCGGTATACAGTAATCGTGAAATATTTTTAATAAAATAATAGACCTTAATAAATTAATCTTTATATTTTCTAATGTTTCTACTTTAAATCATTTTCTAAACTTTAAAGACAAGGTAAATAAAATAAAGGTAAAAATAAAAAGTAATTATACCTTTGTTAATGTTAGTGAGTTGGAGGTTCAATGTACCACCATATGTAAATGTTGTTTCTATTTATAATTTGTTTGTTACGAAAACCTATTATTGATTTTTGCGTTTTAGCTTATAGTAAACGACAATTCAAGTTTCTTGATAGTAAATTTTATATTTACAAATATTTACCAAAAATACAGTGTAATACAGTGATTAAAAATTATAGTACTTAACTAAGAGAAACTGCATTTATATGAAATAAATTTTTAATATCATTAGATACAAAAGTGAATTTTTTAGTGTAGTTTATTTAAAATGCTAATTTATTATGCCTTCCATATTAACGTGTTGTTTTTGTGGCTTTCAGAAAAACAAGGAACTTATGAGTGACTTGGTATCGAACTGCAAATTAAAAAATGGTAAGTTAAATTCGCTGATTTAAAAGGTAATACAGACAAAAAACAGTTTAAAAAATCATTAAATATCCCTATCCGTATCGTAATGCGCTTGCGCAGAAGAGATACGTTAGTTCCAATGCGTTACCAGAGACAAGAATGAGACGAGTTACTGATACTGAAAATTTGTCCATTGCGTTCTATCTTTCTCTGGTTAAACGCCTATAGTTCCCATAACTATAGTCAAATTTTCTTGCTAACCGTATTCGTCTTAGTGGTTCAAACCGTATTCAAAAATGACAATATAAATATGAGAATCAACAAAATGTAGGTTTTCAAACCGTTGCGTCACAGCCCAATAAATTTTTAGGTTATGACTACGATTTTTTTTTTTTTTGGGTTTAATAAGCACGTTAGTTTACACCCAATATAAACATTTTTCACTTGTCATGTAAACACTTTACAAGAAATGACAATTTAAGGTTATAATGACTGAATGAAAATTGCCGCTCTGTTCCCCAAAAGTTCATCATGCAATATATGCATAAATATTAGATCCTCCACATCATCATCCTCTTCGTCAATCAAAATTGGATTCATCATTGCATCTATAGGTAAATTAAACAGGTAATAACGTAAATAATTACGAAAACCCTCTAAAAATAAATCTGTTAGACGTCTGTTTGGAACCAACAAGCAGCAGATAGGTTAGGACACAAACCCCTAACAAAATTGGTTAAGATGTTTGTATAAAGAATTTTGAGTTACGTAACCTATGCGTTTAAGCCGTGCTTTAACCTTCTCATAATCGCTAACGTATCGTCTTTTGTTGCATGTACGAATAGGTATAAGTATGCATATTTATGGGGTTGCTTTTTATCTATAATATTGTAAATAGTAATTTACATTTAGCTTTTTCTATGCCCTTTTTCAACCAATGGCTTTAGCTTGAACATCATAATTTACATAAATAATAAAAAATTGCGTTTTGTACGTACCTACGTAAAAACTCGTAGCGTTGCGTTCGACGTAACTCTTTACGTCGAAAAAAATATAATGCGCATGTGCAATATCAATTTGATACAGATACGTCTACGTTTACGCGCCTGTCTAAGTCCCGTTATACATAAGACGTAGAACGCACCCTGTGCGTGTTTTATGCTGCAAAATTGTTATTTTGCAATAATTTTCTTTTATAGTAGTTTTTCATATTCAATCAGCATGGTTCATTTCTTAGTTGTTTTATTCGTCCCAATTTGTTTTAAGCATCATTAAGTGCCCGCTACTGGTTAGATTTTTAAAATAAGTAAGAAATCCAAACATATATATATATATATATGAATTAATATAAAAACATCGGGCATTTCCAAATTTCGTGGGGAAAACGTATGCCCTAAAACATTTACCCTTTAATATCTTGATACCTTGATATCTTTATATCAATTACGGCTTTAGTTGACATACACATAGTATAGAATAATTTCTAGGGTATTTTCCTCATTTTTATATCATTTTTAAAACACAAAAATATATACTTTTTTAAAAGATACCTTGCTAAGGTCTTATTTTCCCCAAAAGCAAATTAACCAGTTTCAAATGTGCCTTTTTTTGGGCAGTTCGCTTTACTTCATGTAAAACATATTTTTTTGATGGTATTAACTAGTGCAAGCTTATTTTTAAGTAATTCATTGGCTAAAACGCTGTTAGTTGCAAACACTTCATTAAAGAGCCATACTTGCCATGCAACCCATCCTAAAAACGTTGTTCAAGCCGGCACCATTTGCAAAAACCTTTTAATTTTAGCATAAATACACTTCTAAAGGACAATGTATAAATGTCTTAAAATGGTATAAAAATATTTTTAAAATCTAAAAAGTTATAGCAAAAAAACCACTGTGGGGTCAGTCACTGACCCCCTGTCCCAGGTGCGACTGTTAATTACTCGCTACTCGACCGAGTTACTGGCCGCGTCTGAACAAGGCATAAGGGACAAAACTAAAAGTGACTCAAACAAGTGTTATGTCATTATTTTTACATTTTGTTTTAAATTAGTACCGCCAATAAAAACAGTGTATTTTAATAGACATTTTTATTTAAAATTTGTTTTTGTATCTTGTACAAGGGGAAGATAATTCGTGTATACATAGAGTTGGGACACCCTGTATATAAACCTCCAAACTTGGAGTTTTTAACCTTTGCAACACACACTGGGGTATGGAAAACCCCAGCACTGTTTTAACAGCGCGCCAAATTTCGAGGCTATAACCAACTGTTTTGATGCTCCACGTAAATTTAGTTTAATACCCCCACTACCTAATCCTCAAACGACAAAATGCCACGGGAATTAGTACAGCAGCGGTAGCCGTGTCTGCCAGTTCCGGGGTCCCATATACCCCAGTATGTGGTGCACGTAACTTTTTGTGAATAGTAAATTTTCTATTATTGTTGAAATTGTTCGTAAAAGTAAGTATGTTTTAATCTTTTTATATAAAAAGTATATATACATTTTGATGTAGGCAAAAATGTCTCGTTGGCAGCGAGAAAGGCCTTTGACTAAACTAGAACTGCAGGATGAAATGAATAATTTGTTATTGGAACTATCAAATGATCCCTCATTGCCTGAAAATGAACACACCTCTGACGAAGACTCGGACTTTCTGAAGGAGCAAGAGCCGTCTGATACTGAACAAGAGCTGTCTGATAGTGACGAATCAGAAAGCGACGCGGACATTTATGAGGCAGGCCCATCTAACATCAAGAAGTCAAGAAGTTCAGTAATAAACGGTAAAAATGGATACAGATGGAGTTGTGAAATACCAGAAAAACGGGGAAGACGGCAAAGTAAAAACATTGTGAGTCACCTACCTGGTCCAAAAGGTGCAGCCAGAAATGTAAGAAATCCATTGGAATCATGGTCATTGCTGTTTTCCGAAGATATTCTGAATAAAATAGTGCTTCACACAAATGAAGAAATTGAAAGAAAATTGGAAACCATAAATATCCGACAAACTTTTCATAATCCTACTAATATTGTAGAAATAAAAGCACTTATAGGACTTTTATATTTTTGTGGTACCCAGCAGTCCGTACATTCGAATTTACAGGAACTTTGGTCCTCTAAATACGCAAATTCTTTGTATAGAGCTACTATGCCCCTGAATAGATTTGATTTTCGTACTTCCTGTGTCCGATTTGATAATAAGGCTACTCGTGATGAAAGAAGGCAAACTGATAAGTTTGCTCCTATTAGAGAAATATGGGAGATCTTTGTGACAATTTGTAGGGAATGCTACACGCCGCATGAATACTGCACTATCGACGAGCAGCTGATGGGCTATCGTGGCAAATGTCCGTTCAGAATTTATGTGTCTTCGAAACCAGATAAGTATGGAATGAAAATTCTTATGATGAATGATGCTAGGACATGGTATATGGTGAATGCGATTCCTTATGTTGGAAAAGTCACTACGGAAAATAATGAACCAGTTCCGTTTCATTATGTAAAAAATTATCGGAACCTATTCATCGAACAGGGAGAAATATCACTGTTGATAACTGGTTTTCATCAGTAAACCTTTTTGATAAAATGTTAACTGAGAAGTAACTAACCATGATAGGAACCCTGAGAAAAAACACGAGAGATTCCTCCAAGTTTTCTAAGTGGAAAGAAGGAGGGTGATTCAAAGTTTGTATTTGACCATAATAAAACTTTGGTATCATTCACGCCAAAGAAAAACAAGGTTGTATTATTATTATCAACAATGCACCACTCAAATATCGTTGATGAAGTTACAAAAAACCCATTATAATTTTGGATTATAATAGCACCAAAGGGGGTACCGACACGTTCGATAAGCTGTGCCATACTTATTCAACTGCAAGGTGTACTAGAAGATGGCCAATGAAATTTTTTATGGGATGCTTGACCAAGGGGGAATAAATGCTATGGTTTTGTACAACTTTGCCGGGACCAACCAAAAATTTCGAAGGCGAGAATTTCTCAATACACTTGCGTTTGATCTTATTGAACCTCATTTGAAGTCCAGGTTGGAGATCACCACTTTGCGAAAAGGATTGAAAAATCTCATTAGAGGTATTCTGGATATTGACGAGCAGCCTCGCGAATTGTCAGTTTTGCAAAAAGTGCACGGTGTGGATTCTGTCCGAGATCTAGAGACCGTAAAACCAAACTGGCGTGTTCCAGGTGTCATATTCCCATGTGCAACGAACATAGAGGCTTAATTTGTACGGACTGTACTGAACAAGTTTGAATAAAAAGTGTTTTCGTTTTTATTTTTATGTATCTTACAAAAAAATATTAAGTTGTTTTTTAAGTTTATTTAAATACAGAACGTACGTTTTCGTTGACAAAATTTTAATTTTGACTAAAGCATTTTTGTGTTTAGGTAGTAGCGATTTTCCTGATAAAATGTTAGATTTTTCAGTTTAAAATTATATTTCAATTTATGTAGAATTTTGGATTAAATAAATTAGGTTCCAAAAAGATATTAAACTTGTTTTGTTTTCGATTTTTGTTAATAATGAGGGAGAAACTAGTGGGGTATGATACACCCCTATGTGTGTTTGGTGTACAAAGAAAATATGTGTGTGTACGGAAGGTTATTCATCTCTCAACGAAAAACTTTTCGACTCGGGATAAAAAGTAACACCTTGGCGTTTAATATACTATTACACGTACTATATATTATGCCCATCACTATTTTGCATCAGTGGACGTATGGTAAGAATCGACTTTTATTGTGAAAACCTGTTTTTCTAGAAGCTTTATTATAATCTAGACTCAAAGTGCAGTGAGCCATGACAAAAAACCTTTAAAGACCCAACCGGTTCCCAGAACCAAATCTTAATATTGTCGTTTAGGTTACCGGATAAGCAGAGGCGATTGCCAGAAAAATATTTTGATATTTTTAAAATTAAAAATGAATTTTTACGTGTTAAACTTCTGCCAGTCACTGTATATTATTGTTTAATATGTAATAATTTAAGATTTAATTTTTATTTTACCGAATACACAGTTGTGTGATGTTTTTATATTGATCTTGTTTTTTTTAATAAAGGCTTTTTAATTTTTAATAAAACTTGTCTAAATATAAAAAAACTTTTGTTAGTAACTTATTATCGTACTACAATAAAGAAAAAGAAACTCTAACTTAAAAAATTAATTACGAATTTGAAATGTAAACTCGAAATGGAATTAAACCCGAAGATTCGTTACGTCGACGACTAAGTAATTAAAGTTTTTATTTTTCTCCTGGTTAGACAAACAATAATTATCAACCTATCTTACATTTTGATAATCGTCTAGAAAGTTGTGGCAAATTCGATTTTGACAAAATTAGATATACAGGAGTTTTTTGCAGCGTTGATCACGAATCTTAAGAATTTTTTCCGAAAACATTTCGTTTTCGAGATATTCATCATCAAAGTTAAAATTTAAACTATCCTTAGTTTTACTATATATACTCCTAAAACGCTGTAACCATGCATACGCCTATGTGAATGAATGTTTACAGACAAAGTGACCTAATTTAAAGTAAACCTTTTATATCGTATGGTTAAATATCAAAAAGAAAGGCATAAAATCAATAAAGATGTTTTAAAAAGGTTTTTTAATGTTAAATAAAATATTGTGTGTCAATGTAGTGTTATATCAAGAATTTTGTACAAAAAGAAGGAAAAATATAGTAAAAATAAGAATGGTTTCAATTTCAACTTTGATGACGAATATCTCAAGATCTAAACGTTTCCGAAAAAAATTAGATTCATGGTCAGCGCCCCAAAACCCCCGGATACCAAATTTCATCAAAATCGGAGTTGCCGCAACTTTCTAGACAATTACCTACATTTTCAATATAATATTGTAGTTATTGCCAATTTTATTTTTAATTTTAAATTCATCAACCATATTTTAAAATAATTTAAATCAATAGAAAAAACTTTATAAATGCCTTTATACAGAATAAGCTAAATAATATAACACTTGGGCAATGTAAGAAAAAGGGACAATCTAACGAAAATACCCGCATGCAAACATTTTTGATTGGATTAGTCACATACATCCTTTTTGTAGCTTTACTTACTTACTGGCCGATATCCCAATACATATTTGCTTAACCAGTATAGCGAGGACCAAAAGTTTATCCCCATTTGTAAAATATGAACCGTTCGGTATACTTTAATCAAATTTGAAACGATATGGGAGCTAAGTCTTCATATAAAATTGCTATAAAATATTCGGTAATTATTTACAAACCGGACGCAACCCCGATTTTAATGAAATTTGGTATACAGGGGTTTTTGCGGCCCTGTTTACGAATCTGAAAAAGTTTTTAGTCGGACCTGTTTCGTTTTCGAGATATTTATCATTAGACTTGATAACCAAAACAAACCTGAACTAAATATTTTCCCCTTTGCTTTTTCAAAGAATTAAAAAAAACAAAATTAAGATTCTGCAATCAGATTTGCTCGTTTAGTTTTCGCAATTCCCTGCAAGGTCAACATAAAGGCACCACCCTGTACTCGGAATGTCACTTTTTATTCAAAAGCATAAAAATATACCGTCCCCGTATATGTCCCATTTAAAATAGAAAGTTCAGGTCTTTTGGCATTGTGTTGGTGTTTGTTAGTGAGGAAATAATCTTAAACAAGTGAATTTTAAAACAAAATACGACGTGTTTTAGGGTTTTTTAAAAGTAAGTGTATTAATAATAGAATTACTGGAGTTGGCTTGTTTTCATTTGAATTTACCGTATAATCTATAAATAAGAAATTCTATGGATAAGACCGACAAGTTTTAGGCAGAATTGATTTAGAACCATATATCTTCTACAGAATCTCAAAATATATTGCCAGAAAATCTATTTAGGCATAAATCACAGCAAAGTCTGAATTATGGAGTTTGCAGACATATGGGGAAAGGCAAGATATAGGGTTTGTTAAACAATCGTTGCTGGCATTTACTAATAATATCAGAAAAAATAAAAATCTGTAATGCCGATTTCATTTAAACTTATAAGACTTGTCCCATATCAAATCTGCAGAACTTAAAATGAAAAAAATACGATTACGACTTTGGTAATACCGGTCTTAAAAAGCTAATACAATAATTTGTCAAGAACGACTAAAAAAAACTAACCATTTAACTAAACTTTATTTAAGAATCTGTACTATTATGTTTAAATCAGCTTTTATATTTTACACAGGGTGTCCAGTAACTTACCCGATAAACTTTAAGGCATGATTCTACAATGGAAAATAGGAAAAAACTTTATGTGAACATATGTTTTTAAACGTTTTAGTTTTTAAGCTATGGGGTGTAAAAAATTAAAAAAAAATATCGTTTTTATAATAATTTTCATACCAATTTAGATAAATAAAAAGAAAAAACATTTCCTAGACATGAATAGACAAAGACATTTTTTGACAATTAAAAAACATTTACCAGTGTCGTCCCTAAGGAGTTAAGGTAAATATTTTTAAGAAACAATATTTTTTTATATTAAAAGCTCCGGGCGTAGCGTATTTACTTAATCAATGCCCCAGATTGATGAGAACATTGTTGAGATCTGATAGCCAGGACTAACCGAATTATATTTTAACTGTTGGTACAATAAAACCAATTAACATTGATTTTTTTTAATAATTAATTTTCAAGTTTTTAGCTTTATTGTTAGTTCTGGTTAGTTCTCTTTTTATTAAGTTTATTTACCCCTTACTATAACTAGCCAAAACTAACCAACGATTTTTTTATTTGTCTGATTAATACATCAGATTGATAGGAAGATTGGTGCGATCTGGTAGCTAGGACTTACCGAATTTTTAGCAGGTCAGAAAAGGTGCCCAAAATATAAAGGTTTTGAGTCGACGGACAGTATGTTTCTATTTTCTTTTTCCTAATTTTAATATTTTAATAATGACCTTCTAATAATTTACACCAGCAAGCTTTTGGTCTTAACCACATAATATTATGATGTTCTTATGCTGCGTCCAGACTTGCAACTATTCGCCGCGCCGAATAACGCGCCACATAGCGCGGACGTGAACGTGGACGGAATTCACGTCGTTTCAAGGGCTTGGCATATGATGCCCCGGTGATTCAGAGCTTGTCGGTTTTTTTGCATTAAAGGAGCACGCAAATAGGTGGGTTTCTTTGGACGGATGTTTGGCAAATTGTGTGTTGCAAGTTTGGACGCTGCTTTAGAGCGTGCTCAAAGGTATCGTGTATCGGTGTATCGTGTTTTTAACTCTACGAATTAGGCTTCTATCCAGGGAGGACCTAATGTCTGTTTCCCCTTCTAAAATCTGAACCGTTCGAAATTTTAAATGACAGTCTATAAGCAAGTTCTGAAGCTCCTAACAAGTTTTATAAAACCATCTATAGAATAATATTCACCCACTACAAAATGGTGGTATTTTAATTATTACCCGAATACCTATTATGTATTATCATATTGCCAAAACTAATAAAATTAAATAATAATAAATGTGGTATTTTCCTTTTTAAAAATCTTTTTAATGGTATAGACGTTTAAAGTTAAAATTTAAAAAAAAACATTTTATTTATATCTTTTAAACGGTTTCTAGAGTATTATTAATATTTGGACAATTAAGTTAACTCGTAAAAATGCTTTTTTCATAGGTAAATGATTGCGCAGTAAGTCAAAATTATACAGGGTGAGACGATTTTTTTTCGTTTATTGTATACATTTTTTACAGGGGTAAAAAATTTGACATTTTGCTTTGACCGTTTAATTCCTTTATTATTTTTGTACAAAAAAGGTATGCTTTATTTAAATTGATATCTTGTACCGTTTTTCATAAAATCGAATTTTAAATCTAGACATAGCAGCATTTTGTATGTAAAAAAAATCAATTTTGTGAGGAAATGATTAAACTGTGTTAAACATATTTTAAAATTGTGTTTGTAAGTCTTTTAAACTTTATAATTCAAAAAATGCTGTTTTTTATTATTTTACCATATTTTAAAAATTTTCTCAAAAAATTGAATTTTTTATTACATACAAAATATTGGTATGTCTGAATTAAAAATGCGATTTCATGAAAAACAGTCAAAGATATTGATTTAAATAAGGTATACCCTTTTTGTGTAAAAATGATTAAGGAATTAAACAGTCAAAGCCAAATGACAAATTTGTCACCTGTGTTAAAAATGCATACATAAAATAAAATAATACCGTCTCACGCTGTATAACTATAAGTTACTGCGCAATCATTTGCCTATGTAAAAAAACATTAGTAGGTATAAGTTAATTTAATTGCCCAGATAACGTTAATATTGTGGCAACCGTTCAAAAGTTATACACAAAATACATTTTTGTTATTCTAACTTTAAAGGTCAATAACTCCCTAAAGAAGCATCACAGAACTTCTTTTTATATAAAGTACTAACATTATTTTGGCTTACTCCATCACCCCTATCATTTTTGACCTCACCTTTTCGGACACCCTGTATATCTAACTAATTAAAGTACCATCATTTTGTAGTGGACAAGGGTACTGATTTTATAACCTAGGGTTACAAAGTATTCGTCACAAGCTTTAAAATAATGTGCCACAGGACCCTCCTGTTCATTTTTTTCACAATCCGAAGAACAGTTGTCACAATAAAATTTTAGGTTTTCATTATTATTTTCAAAAATGCACACTTTGCCAATACTATAGTTTCAATTTTTATCAGAATATACCGAATGGTTCAGATTTTACTGCATAAGTATTATGTAGTGGATCTTTTTATACATTTTTGGCGCAAAAGGGCCTATAATATTATACCAAATAGGTAATTAAGTTTATGTCATTTCGATACAAAAACTTTAATTTTATATACTACTTGACAATATTTATTATCCCCTCAAAATTCTAAAAATGTGAAGCCTGTCTGTGTTTTTTATGTGCTATACTTACACATGGATTATTATTTTTAGTTTAAAATACATAGGTAGTTATAGGAGTTGTGTCTTTTATTAAAATAGTTTTTGTTTTGTTTTAAAATATTAACTGTTAATTATAAAATGTTGTGGAAAATAACAAATTCGTTGCATTTTTTACTGTCGTTGATAATGAGACTTGAGTTTTCGTTTAAAATTAAATGGTTTTGTGTCAGCGCGTTAACATCCATTGCATAAAAACTGCATCGATAAAAACTGACTAAACGAGTTTTTATTTATAACCAAGAACAAAATAAAATTTTTGTTCTATCAAGCTGACAGATGTAATTTACAGAGTTTCATGAGGTTTCGAGTTAAAAAGAAAAAAAAAAGAAAAAAACAATACCAGAGAATGCGAGCATATGTAATGTTATTGTACTATACCGGGTGACAACGAAATTACAATCCCGCAATTTATTTTCTTTAGTGCAACCGCATAGTTTTCAAATTTGGGGACGTTATATTGATTACTAAATTTCACTTTTAGATATTATAGTACCTGTGTATTACTTCCGGTTTAACCGGAAGTGATATACACTTTATTATGTTAAATGAAACATCCCTTATATTTTGTAGGATTTGAATTCTACAGGTAATTCTTGATAAAAAAACCTTTTATATATTCATAACCTAACTTTTTTTGGTTTTGGAGAAAATGGCGTTTAAAAATATCCAAATGTTGGCGAGTGCCTTGCAGCAAAGCCATAAACCCAGTCAAGCAAGCAAGTAAATGTCCAAATGACAGCACAATATGCAGTTTTATGCGAAAAAAAAACAAAAAAAAAAGTTAAAATGCTTAAAATAGTTCTTTTAAAAGACTCTACCTTTAAAGATTATTATAATACTACTTCTCGTTTAACCGAAAGTGCTGGAAAATTTGAACTTTTAAATATGATAACCCTGGTAATTTTAATGGAACACCTGATATATTTTTGAAAATTTAAATTCTTTAAGGTATTCCTGGTATAAAACCTATAATACAGGGTGATTCAAAAATCTATCAGGAAATTTAAGGGGTGATTCTACTTGACAAAATAAGAGTAGAGCATCATATAAATTTTTTTCAAAATGTCATTCGTTTTCGAGTTACAAACCGTCAAAGTTCAAGTTTTAATTTTTTGTTTTTTGAATTGTCTGCTTACAGTAAAACCGATTTGAACAATATTTGAAAGATAGGCTAATTCGTCTGCGCTTCATTTTAATAATAATTTACATTGCCGCTAGAGGGCCCTTTACCTACATTGCCAATTGTTTTCTTGTCATAATTGTTTAGTGTTGGCAGCTCCAGTAGTTTTCGGCAGGTTTTCTGAAAGACTAATAGCAGGTCATTAAAAAAGGTGCTCTTGATTTACCTCGCTAAATCCAACGATTTAGACGTAAATCACCCTTAAAAATTAAGTGGTAAATTTACTTTTCTCATTTCGTTACCACCAGCTACCAGGTAAATAGCTATCAAAGTATACTAAAGCTGTCAGTTTAACATCAAATAAATTTGCTTTTTAAACTATTTAATTTATGATCTTAAAATCACTAATAAAGACTTATTACCAATACTCAAATATCGAATATTGTGATATCCATTTTTGTTATGGAAAAGCAAATAGTAATGCAAAGTTGGCAAGAAGATATATGGAGAGTTATCTTGAAAGAAATATCCCGCATGCTCAAACATTTTCCAGTGTGCACAGAAGGCTTGCGGAATGTGGTTCCTTTAAAAGTTATAATGGAAATATGGGAAGACCTAGACCTGCTAGAAACGTGCAATAAAAAGAAAGAGTGCTTGAAATTATTGATGATAACTAACTAAGGTACTCGTACTAGAAAAATTGGAAATAAAGTGCGGCTCTGTCAGGCTAGTTCATGAAGGGTACTAAGAGAAGAATAACTCTACCCGTTTCATTCACAAATGGTGCAGGCTCTTTATGACGATGATCGGCCGAGACGGTTGGAAATGTGCAATCAGATCCCAGCTAAGTACGAACACGATAATCGATTAATTGGTCTCATATTATTCACTGACAAAGCTGGTTTAACACGTGATGGCATAATAAATCTATACAACATCCACACATATGCTTACGAGAACCCAAACAATGTGGTAGAAACGAAACATCGTCGTAGATTTTCACCGAATGTGTGGGCAGGGATAATAGGAGATTGCCTTATTGGTCCTCATTTCTTGGATGGCCCATTAACTGGTGACGTATACTTAGATTTTATCCAAAATGGTTTTTCATTGTATCTGGAAGATGTGTCATTGGAAGTAAGGGCCAACATGTGGATTCTGCAAGACGAAGCTCCGTCCCACTTTAGTATACGTGTTCGGCAATATTTAAATGCAACGTATCCTGAGCGATGGATAGGACAAAGTGGACCATTGGCATGGGCAGCGAGGTCACCAGACCTTAATCCTGTGTATTTTTCTTTTGTGGTCATTTGAAACAATTGGTGTACAATACTCCAGTAATCAACGTCGAGGATCTTCGCTTCAGGATAATTGAAATGTGCCAAATTATTAAAGAAACACCAGAAAAATTTTTATCGAGTTAGACGACATTTTTAAAGAGTCTTAGGAAATGTATTGAAGAAAATGGGGGACATTTTAAAAATCTTTTATAGCTTTTTTAGTACTGTTTCATTAATTTTTAGCAATTTAATGTATATCGCAATAATCCATATATGAATATTTACTGATTAACCATAATTAGTTATTTTATAAATAAAATAGTTTAAAAGGCGTATTTTATTTTACACTGACAGCTTTAGTATAATTTGATAGCTGTTTACTTGGTAGCTGGTGGTAATGAAATGAGAAAAGAAAATTTACCACTTAATTTTTAAGGGTGATTTACGTCTAAACCGTTAGGTTTAGCGATGGTAATAAAGAGCACCTTTTTAAAGGCCTGGCATTGGTCTATCAGAAAACATGCCAAAAACTACTATAGCTGTCAACATTAAAAAATTATGACGAAAAAACAATTTTCAATGTAGGTAAAGTGCCCTCTAGCGGTAAAAATCAATGTGAATTGTTACTAGAATGATGAAACGCACCCCTTCCCCCATCGTGAGATTTAATAAGATTTTTTCCGACCCCCTCCACCCTAAAATATCTCACGAAATTTATGGACGCCCCTTTAATTATTGCTTAGAATGTATGCTAAATTAGCACCATAAGACTATTATTAGAACCTTTAACACGTTCGCTACCAAGCGGCTCATATATGAGCCAGTACAATTTTTAAAATAGACCTCCGGCTCAAATGTGAGCCGGCTACATTATAATACTAAATGCGAGTTTAAAAATTCGGGGTTTCCTGTAGAGGTTTTGTTTTAAAACACGGTCTGTGTAATGCTTCGGCTCGTATGTGTGTCAGGTGGTCTGGGTGTAGCATTTAGTATAAGTATAGTATTTATTTTAGTTCATTTTTTGGATATTTAGAATATATTTTTGTTTAGTTTTTTATGTCAAAGATATCATAGAAGCAATTTTTTTAGATATTTTTTTGATATTTAGAAAAAAATTATGAAGTCTTTTGCCAAAAATGTTGTACAAGAAATATAATTTTTTTTTAGATTTTAGTTTAGTTTTTTAGATTCTTAGAATTATTTTCTTTTTATTAACGATTTTTGATATCAAAAATGTACCTATATACTGTTAGTAAATACCTATATCTAGTGAAAGTAACTTTTATTTACGACTCGTATGTGAGCCAGGTCTATTTAAAAAAAATGTAATAAAATGGACCACCGACTCATATATGAGTCGGGTTAAATAAACACTCAAATATGTTGAATTCCAACACTACAACTAATTAGCACTTTAATAAACATCAAAATAAAGTAATTTTACAAAAAATAATAAAGTGGTTTATGGGGTCGAAACACAAAATGACCCTCGGTAGCGAACGTGTTAAATTTGGGTAAAATTTAGAAATGATATTTAAAATGTTTATGAATAAACACTTGAGTTCCTAAAAACAGAGAATTTGCGGACCCATGTATGTATAATTTTTTTGTTCCGAAATTGGTCAAACAATTTTCGGTTAAATGTAAGGTTAATACCCTATTTATATATAAATGATTTATTAGCCATTAAATAAGAAATATAAATAAATAAAAATATATTTTTTATTTAGGGAATAATTTTACAATATTTTTTTAAAAAACTTTATTTAAAATATGTCCTAAAAATAATGTTTTTACAATATCTTTTATACAAAAAGAATGTAGGGGGCCTCCTATGCACCAAAAGATAATTTTTGGCATAAAAGAAAAAAAAATTATTAGTGTCGTTCATGGGGGCTATAAAGTAAATATTTATTAATAATATAAAATTCTACAGTGAAAAATAAGCTTCAAATATTTATTCTTTAATTAGATAGGGATTTGACCATGTCGAGAAATGGTTTTTATTCATTTACGCGAAAATCGTGCATTAAATAAACAAAATGGATGGTATTTATTTGGGTACACGCCAAAATTAAATTAAAAGTATTAAAAAGTTAGTTTTCAGAATATCCGAGAAAAAACATAAAAATTTTGAATTTAAAACCTAATTAATAGTAAGTTTTTATTTTTATTATTTTTATTCCATTTGTCTTGACAACGGTAGCAGATTTGCCACCGAAACGTCGATTTTTTAATTATCTTTTTACTTGTTTAAATTTTTTTTTGGTTTTTAGTACTTTTAATTTAATTTTGGCGTGTACCCAAATAATTACCATCCATTAAATGAATCCGCCAAACTACAGAACATATCTTCAAATAAACAAAAGTCAAAAGATCAAATTTGTGTCAAACTAAATTGGAATAAAAAAAAACAAAACTTATATTAGAAAAATGCAGTCGCGTACCATTCTTTTCTTAAAAAATATTTACCTCTCATGAACGACACCGGTAAAAATTATGTTTTTTCTTGTATGCCAAAAATGTCTTTTTTAACTTTTGCGCAAAGTGTCTTTTGCGTACAGGAAAGCATGGGCGCCGGGAGGGGGCGCACTTGCACCCTCCTGGCTTTTGAAAATTTATGAAAAGTAGTAAGTGTTTGAAAAAAATTATTGATTTTAGGCATGCACCCCCTGGCTATTGGGAAAGGAGCAAAAGGAGAGGACAAAAAGGAAAGAGAAGATATAGACGGTGCCGGTGTTTCATGAAAGAGAACTTTTACTTTTTACTCTTTAAAAATTGTTTCCACTTAAATTAAATATACTAAAAGGACTAAAAGAATATAGCAGGGTGTTTGGTGAAATAGGACCTTTCCTTTGGTCTTCAAAATTTTTTTCCACTTAAATTTTAATTTTTTTCTACTTTGCACCCCTGAAAGTCATCCTGCCGGCCATGCAGGAAAGTATTGCTTTTCGCACTTGTTAGGAAAATTACTATTTTGTTTGGAAAATATTATAACATAATTAATATTTTATGTTCTTAAAAAAAAAATTACAATAAATGATGATAGTTTTCGGTATATCTATTAAAACTGTATCTACTATCAGTACGCTCATATTTTGACGCGATTAAAATTAAAATCTAGCCTGTAGCTTATATGTCAAACTATTCCTTAAAAAGAAAATAATTATTTTTTTTATATTAAACTTTATTGCCTCAGAATTTAGCCACTTTTATTAAGGACATTTTTGGCGGCCCTTATATACGTAAATGGATAAAACCGCCGGACAGCAGTTTTCTTTTTATAATTAAGCAATGCCGCCAGCACAGCGCGGCGGTTGTTTGGCCAGTGGCCAGTGCCTTCAAATATTTGGTTATATCTGTTACTAAAAATGTTTTACTACCTTTTTTACTATAGGTCTGTTCGTAGAGCAGTCAGAAACTATCAGAAACCGTTAGACGCAAGCGGATTTCGTTAAAAGCATTCGTAGAGAAGTAATCAAACTGCTGATCATAAATCCCCTGTTTGAAGACGCCCAATTTTTCGTGGTGAACTAGTTTTCAACCGTCAAAATAATTCGCTGATTTTATAGATTTTTTTAGTCTGAGTCATACGCAATGATCATTACTATGATTCAATTTGATTTTACATGTTTTCTCACTGTGTTTGTGTCTTTGCTTTTAGACATTATTTCAAATATTTTAATATTTGGGGTATTGCCATACATCTTTTTAAAGATTTGGCTGGGTGGTGTTGGTCTAGTTGGCATTTTACGTTATGTCGTTCGCAAAGTTAAAAATTCGAAACTTATTCTACATTGTTTTTTTTGTAAAATCTACAGGTGAGCAAATAATTAACCCTCTTAAAATTTACGTGGGATTTCTTATGTTCCGCTCGGCGACGCACCACCGGGCACAGGTATAAAATCAGCCTTCTTTTTGGTGACCTTTTTAAATCAACTTAGTTTTAAGTTGGTTTTTAATAGATTAAGGTAGTCACTTAGCAAGTACGCTTATGCTTTCAGAAGAAAAAAAATATTTTGGTTGTATTTTGCTTTGAATAAATCCCCTTTTGGACACATATTTTTACACTAGAAAAACAAATATCTCAAAATGGGCATTGTAAAACCAATTTATTATAATTAAATTTCTTTTCGCTCAATATCTCATTTTCTTTCTCTTTCTATAATAGCAATATTAAAATTAAGTATTAAAAAGTTGGAAAACTTTTAAACTTTAAACATTACCTCAAGTACTTCTAAATAACTTCAAAATACAATGGACTTTACTTTATTTTAACCTAAAAAACAGCAAAGAAAACTTTTAGCAGAGTATTAAACTTAACCTTTTTCAAGTATTTAAAACTTTCAGGTTTAATTAAATAAGCGAGGTAAGCGCGGGGCAATGTTCCAAAAACGAAAACACGGCATCAGGTTTAAAAGAAGTGTAATTTTATTTTATTAAATTTACCCGCAGTTGTTGTAGTATATACATTCAGCTAAGTAAAAAGGTATTTTGATAAGTAAAGCAACAACAATGGGGGATCGATGCACAGTGCGTTGAGATATAGGGATTTAGGGACAAAAATCGTATTAGTCTAATTGAATTAAAATATTTGTTTTATAAATAATTAAGTAGAATACAATCCTCTGCTAATACAAAAAGTAATAGTGCATTATAATTATAGGTGTTACACATTATTACATATATTATACATTTAAGATGTTATGCAAATAATAATTTTGGCATTTTTGTCCACATACCGTCTCACTGTGCGGTGTGTCGCCTTATTTGCTTGCCGGAATTGTTTTTTAACTATTAACTGTTGGTATTCTACAAACGTTAGACCATCTTTTTTACGCATTGCCGGTGAACTTTACACTTGTCTGATATGGTATAGCATACCAGTACAAATAATAATAGAATCTTTTCTTTTCTAGAGTAGACCATCAGTTTTTTTCTACGCTACTCTAAAAGCACTCCTTAAAAAGGAAATTAATACAACTTGCCAATAGGAAGATTATGTTATAAATAATATGTTAGTCTCTGAATATTTTTTTTTTTTTTTTTGATTATAGCTTTTAATGATGAAGAAAATTACTTAAAGGGTGGATATTTTTAAAAAGAAAAAACAAATTAAAAAATTCCTAACATGGTTTGAAAATGCTTTTTTTAAGATACAGGGTGTTAAAAAAACGTTTTTTTGTTAATGTCTTAAATATGCCTTATTATGTTTTAATAAAAATTGTAGGTTTTATTTTTATCATGGAAAGCAGATAAGTTCTTACTTTTTCTAAACTTTAATATATTTATTTTCCTGGTGTCTTGAGCAGTTCCTGAACAAATATTTTTGACAAAAAAAAATACGTCACTAAATTGTGTGCAATGTCTATTTTACGAAATGTTTCTAATATTTTTTTGTAACTTGGTAAGGATAAATTTGTTAATTTAAATTTTAGTAGTATTTACTCCAGTGTTTGTTTTTGTTTTATTATTAAAGAAATATAAATAAAAATAATTTATAAAACAAAATTTTTCGTATGTTTTTCATGTCGTCCAGAAATGTATCTAAATATTTTTTGCTCAAAAACTTAAGAATATCAGGATAAATATTTAAAAATGTTTAATCTGTATTTTTACTTGCTTAATTTAAAAATACAATTGTAACACAAACATGGGCGTAGCCAGGTACCGGCAACTGCCTTCCCCCCTAGCGCTAGACAAAATTAATAATTATATTGTAGATGGTAAATTTATACATAGATAAAAGTACTTCACAACAATAAATACATTAAAAATATACAGTGTAAACAATACTCTCCATGGCATATCCCTGGACCACCCAAGAAACATAGAACAAATTTGAAAAACACTTTATTTAGTATTTTTTAGGTGTTATTATTGTTTAGTTCTGCAATTGTTGGTTTTGCAACAAAATTTTAAGAAAAAATCATTAATTTTTCCTATGTTTTGTGTGCCTCACTAGGTCGCACTAGAGATGCCACTAGACTTAATAATCTTAATTAAATAAAGACTACATAAGCCCCTTACTGATATAAATAATACTTTCAAAGTTTATAAAAATCCCATGACAAGTAATTAATAAAAGTATCTTGGAAACAATGCATTTCGTGACCTGTGTTTACACGTAGGTAATTTTTTTAACCAAAATTCGGAAACTTCCAGTATAAAAAATATACACTCTGTAAAACGGAATAATATTAAGAAAAAAAGGTATTCTTCATAAATCTGAAATGCTTAAAACTATACTAAAAATTGCCGTCAGATATACAAGGTGGTTTAAAATCGCAAAAATATTGTTTTGAAAAATATTGGGAATCAAAAAAAAAAAATTAAATTAACCTAATTAAAACGCCTAAAGAAGTAATTTAAAGATTTTTTTTTCTATTGGTTATGGTTCTAGGGAAAATTAAAAAAAAACCTTAAAAAATATTTTTTACAATCCAGTGATTTGTTTTTTTAGAATAAAAGCATCAAAAAGAAATTGCCTTATGATATATAGATCGATATAAAATTACAAAAATAGCAGTCATTTTCATGTTACCAATGCACAAGTGTGTCAAACATCGACATACCAAATTTTATTTATCTATCTTAAAGCGTAAAAAAATATTTTGGGGAAGCACTTTTGACATTTTTCCAAAAATACTTAACTAGCGCAAAAAACCAAAAAAGTGTAAAAAAAAACAGAAAGTTGCGTAATGAAAGGAACTATCTTAATCTTTGATTTAAAAAAACAGTGACCTCAGAGAAAAAGTTCTGGAGGGATAAATGTAAAAATAAAAAAAAAAGTTGATTATACTTATTTTATACATAATAGTTGCAGTAAATTTTTTTAATAACTTTGGAAATATACAATGCGCGATAAAAAAACACACAAAAATATCGATTTTTTAACACCATGTAGATTGAAAACAAAGCCAAAAAAGTATGTTTATTAGATTTTTTTTAAACAATACCACATTTTAAATTATTATTAAGGATTGCTGCTGTGCAAACTAATAGCTTAAATAATTAATAGTTTAAAAAACTAAAAAACACGCTTTTATATGCAACCGAACTAAAAATTAGAAAATAATTTTTCATTAAAAAAATATTGTAACTTCATAGTAAAAAGCGTGGGGTGCTTAATATATTAAATGTTATAATTATTATATTTGCCAATATCTATGATGGAAAAGTTATGAAAAAATAGTAAAATGCACCCCACGCTTTTTACTATGAAGTTACAATATTTTTTTTAATGAAAAATTATTTTCTAATTTTTAGTTCGGTTGCATATAAAAGCGTGTTTTTTAGTTTTTTTAAACTATTAATTATTTTTCATTTTTTAGTTCGTTATATCAATTAATTTTTTAAAAATAAATGCTCCAGTTTATTCACTAAAAAAATGTTTCGCCATTTTGTCAAGAGTAGCAAAGTTTTTCAGATGGACTTTCTGAAAATGACCTAATATAAAATTTGAGTAAAATCGATTCAGATCGAACTCTTGAAATGGCCGGTGGTTGGTACCACTGGGACTTACAGGTGACAGATGACACTTGGTGGTATCAAGCAGTGGTTATAATAATAATATAATGGAATTTTTTTTCCTGGCGATCCAAAGCAGGATAACGGGATACTGTTTGCAGATTATTGCATTGTCATGGGTCCTTAATACGTGTGCAAAGTTTCAAAGAAATCGAATAGCTGGAAGTTGGTTAAAATTAGGCTCAAAGATTCCGTTACATAGATAGCCAGATGGATAGATAGATGGATAGATAGTTACAACCCAAGTTAATAAAAGCGTGTTAAAAAGAAAATCTTTTGTCGCTTTTACGTTTATAAGTGCTAATATTGGCAATGTGCAGATATCAAATTAAGTAAACATATGCTCTTTAAAATTGGCCAAGAGAAATTTCTTGCAACTGGAAAAAAAACTTTAATTGTACAGAAAAAAATTTAATAAACATTTAATGTTTTGGTTTCATTTTCAATCTACAAATTTAATATTTTTGTGGTCTTTGTTAACGCGCATTGTACATTTTTAAAGGTATTAATCTAAACTTTGGCACAAAGTTTCCTGCGAGTAATATGTTAGAGTGGTATTTTTTTTAGTTTTTTGACCCCTTTTATCCCTCCAGAACTTTTTCTCCGACGCCACTGGTTTTTTAATTCAAATTTTTAGATTTCCCCTTCTATTATGCAACTTTTTGATTTTCTACATTTTTTTGGTATTTTCCACTAGTTAAGTGATTTTTGAAAAAAGTCTTAAAATGTTTCCACGTTTTAGGACAAATTTTTAAAAATAATAGTGGATCAGGATCTAAAGAAAGGAAGAGTATTGTATTCGGCCATAACTCTTGATCCTAAATAACATTTCTATTTAACAATTTGTTCTATTTTTCGGGCGTTTTAATCCTATGTAGTTTTCAATTTTGTGACGTACCTTGTATATCCGGGGACTTCTAACTGACAATTTCTAACATAGTTTGGGACCATGCTTTAACTTTTAAATAAAATGAAATTTTCTAAATAATAACAAATAAAAAAGTTTAGGTTTGGGTGATGGTGACTTATAATAGGTAATAAAAAAGTAGAAAATTTACAGTAACGATTTTGATATTACTACATTGTTTATTTGTTAAGTAATCATTTCCACGACGGATCACTTCTCTAAAATCAACTTTTATAATGTCGCAATTTATCACCTATTTAAGCATTAATTAATTCAACAGTTTGACAATCGACAGATGAAATGCCATTAAAAATGCTGTTTTTTATATAGCGATCGTAAATAATAAAAATGACGAATACTTCCATCCTTTTTACAGCTGTAAGATAATAAAGGACAGAGTGTTACGTTGTTTACGACTTTGCGTCGAGTATACAAGAGTAGAGTAAAAACCTTAGGAACCAGTAATTTGATTGGTTTGAAGCACCACAACGCGGTCATGCAAAAGTGTCACATTGGAGGAGAGGTTAGTTCTGGTTAGTCAACGCTTTTTTTAAATTTCTTGATAGAGCGATAAATAATATAGGTTTATTTTGGTTAGTTCTGGTAAGGTTTCCTCCTTTTTTACTCAGTCAGCACCGTGTTCGCTCCCTATTCTGAAAATGTCTAAATAATAATAAAAAAATATTTATGAATATTCCGCATTTTTCTCTTTTTAAAATGAATATAATACCCTAAACTATCCATTAAAACTTAAAAACAAAATTAAAATCGATAGTACCTATATGACACCAGACCCTAGGTTTGTTTCACACTTAGCGAGGCATACTGCATATTTAAAATTAAAATCGCAGAATATTAATGGATAGACTTTTTAATTTACCTCATTAACAATACAGTCCAACAAGTTTCATACTAATTTAATTACTGCTGAAGGAGTCCGCAGTTTCAACGTTTTTAACGCTCTAGACACTACACTACACGCACCTATTTGTTTACTGCGCCAGGTCGTAAGAATCCAAGAAAGGCTTCTAGCTACTGCGCATCTAAACATGTGATATCTTTAATAGCAGTCCCTAAAAAGACTTTAATTCTATTACCGTCCTATTAAATAAAAAATATCGGAAAAATATCATCTGAAATTTTAAATAAAATTATTATGTGGCCAAAACACCTAGTATGTAAGGCCAAACAAAACTAGATATACACAGACAAACAGATTATTTTTAAACGGGTACTTTTTTTATTACTGTATAAAATCCAAGAGAATAAGAAATATTTATAAAAAAATTATGTTTTAGGATGTTTTTTTCGGAGATACAAGGTGTTAAAGTTTAAAGAAAAAAATCCTTTTTATTGTAACTTTCCTACCACTACAGATATTTTTACAAAATTTGGTGCACTTGCTTTCACCAGTACACTACATTATATGTAAAAATTAAAAAATATATAGATTTTTTAAAATCAAAAATAGTACGCCACTAATTTTGTTTTAATTATTATTATCACACAGTCACACACCTAACTTAGAAATATAACACCATATCGGATTTTAGCGATTTTGCCATGCATCAAAATTGCTTTTATTTTTTAAACAAATACCGTCTGTCATTTGAAAAAATATCAGGAGACCAAATTAACCCAAGAGTAAATAAATATTTTAAAAATAATATTAAATCGAAGAAAAGGCAGTGGCGTACTATTCTGTCTTCAAAAAAATTAAATACAATTTTTTTTGAACGCCACTGGTAACTTTTTTAATGTACAGCAGAAAATGTAATCTAGTAGTAAAATAAAACTGTTTCAAATTGTTTTAAATATCTGCAATGGTTAGAAATTTATAATAAAAAGGGAATTTTCTTTTTAAGATTTTAACTCGACAAGTATCTCGACAAGAAAGCATTTTCAGACATAAATTTATTTGACAAATTTTCTTACCTTCTTGCATTTTATACAGTGTTAAAAGGAAACTTTGAAATAAACCTGTTAAAAAATAATAAATATATTGTGCTTTACCGAAATGAAAATAAATAGGTTGCTTGCTTTAAAGCGGCTATATTTCCAAGCGATTTAAGGAAACCATTTTTAGAATAATTTAAAATATTTGATCCCTTTAATTTTTTTGCAAAGCTTTAGAGACTTCAAAAGATTTTGAACTGTCGCGTCAGGCCTTAAAGTGTTTTTCTCTTAGTACATTAGGCAAATATTGTTTTAAAATATGTAAATATAAATACTTTTCTTTAAACGTAAAGAAAAGTATATTTACTCTTTTACTGAGAAATATTCTTTTTAACATTATACAGGATATACCAAAATATGTGGGCATTTTTCCAAATTCACATAGAAAACATAAAAATAATATAACGGGGCCATATATTTTTCTAAAGCCTGGCTTTAGTCAGATATCTTCTGATTTTTTTATATCTACGTATATAAAAACCGCCCAAAAATATAATTAGTTTGTTATTACCGGCGGTTTTTACCTTTTTGATCGATAGAAGCCGTCGTTCGGCGGTTTTGCTAATAAAACCTAATAAAAACCGCCGAAACATAAGTAAGGTTAATTTAACCTTAAATATTATTTATTTTGCGTGCCGTAAGCGTTTAGTTTATTGTGGTTTTATTGTTTAATATTGTAGTTTAGCTTACAGCACCCTTTGGAAAAACAAATTGGAGTAGTATAGCGGAATGAGGACAGGCAAATAAAACAACTATTGCATTTATCTTTTCGTGGCTGGATAGCCACTTTACAAGGGCCTTTAATAAAAAAAAACATTTACAAAACTATTTCGTCACATGGACCCAATAATTTACAACACTAAAAACACTTTAAAAAATACTGTCAAGCAGGAAAGGCGAAGAAATTACTTATTAGGACATTATCGTCAGCATGAATTAGATATATGTAATATAAAATTCTTAAAAAGTGGAAACTTATTTGTCTAAAAATTGTGTGTTCCTCCCAGCACCCTCAATACATGCATATTGGTAGTACTCTAGTATTAGTTCTATGAAACAATCACTTTTATTTCTTGCCGCTAAAATACTTCTGGCCTATCTTTTCCTTAAAGACCATGTATGTAACATAAAGGGTGGAGAATCCATCAGCTCGTAAAGGAAACAAAAGACTCTCCATGTACTTCGACCAGACCGAAAGGTATGTTGATCTTTTGTACCCCTTATCTGCCAAGTTATTTTAACAGGATAGGTAGATAAATGCTGCATTAGGTAGGCTTTGACACTACTGCCTGTGCTATGCAGGCACGGTACAACCTTTACTATGTAGGCATTAGCTCTAAACAGTAAGCAGTAACACAGCAATTTTATCTAGGCCTTTTGTCCAATGCATTAAGCCATTTATAACACTTGCTACACGGACAGTGGCCGCCCTTAAAGACCATACATATTTATTAACTTATGTGGAGCATCTACAAAATTTTTGTAGGTGTCAAACGTGTCTTTAAATTTCATTTTTGTTTGTATATCAATAATAAAAATATAGTTAAACAATAAAACAAATAAATAATAAAGTTTAAGGTTAACTTTAACTATTATTCGGCGGTTTTCACTAGTTTCTATATGCAAAACAGCCGGAAGGCTGTTTCTGTCTATAAAATAGGTAAAAACCGCCGGTAATAACAAATTAATTAAAAATTTCGGCGGTTTTCATATACGTATATTTAAAAAACTGCCGGACAGTGGTTTATTCTTTAAAATTAAGCAAAACCACCGGCAGTCGTTTAGCAAGTGCCTAAATAAAAACTATTTATCGGCATGGTCAAATTCCTATGTATTTAATAAATCAATATCGAAGGTAACTTTTTACTCTATAATTTAATATTAACGATAAGAAACCACCATGCTACAAATGGTTTTTATTTATCTTCACAAAAACTCCACATTAAATAAAAAATTAAGAAATCAAATTCATTTTTAAAAATGGGAATTTCAAAAAAATTTTTATAAAAAAATATTTGCCTTAAACACTTTATTGACGACACTGCTTAAAATGTTTTTTTATTGTATGCCAAAAAATGTCTTCTGGTGCATAAAAAGCGTCCTTAAAAATATTCTTATTAGTATAAAAGAAGAACATTTTCTTAAGTTTTTAACACTCCGTAGTACAAAAACAAAGACGTTTAGGACATACAAGGATGCTCATAAAAAGTTTTTTTTTTTTCATTTTTATTATTTTTTATAATTAGCTCTTAAAGTTTGTCGGTATAGTTACTGAACTGCATACCAGTATACCCACACCTATTTTTTAATTTTCCTAATGTAAATTTAAAAGTGCAAAACAAAGTTCTTACTGCGAAACTCAAGTACCGTAATCCCTTAAATGGCGGTTGCTTTCAGGCAGAGCTCACCAACTACAAACTTTATTGTGGGATTTGATAAAAGGGTTAAGTCCCCAAATAATATTTTAAGTCATTTTATTACACCAACATAATATAATTTTAACAGCTTTATTTAGCACGTCTTCTAAAGCTTGCACTATATGAAAATATTTGTATCTATTAATAATTTTACGAAAAAAGTTAGCTTTTATAAAAAGTTAACAATAAAAAATATTTTACTGAATATATATATATATATATATATATATATATGTCTTCTTATATATATATATATATATATATATATATATATATATATATATATATATATATATATATATATATATATATATATATATATATATATATATATAAATATAACTAAACAGTCGGGTAATAACATAAGATATTAAAGTATAAAGAGTTTTTGTTTATTTATTTATTAACATGGGCTAGTTTACCACATAATATCGTCAATTTAAAAGTAAAACTCACTTAGTGACATTTTATGATTTAGAATATAACAACGATTTTATATAGAATTTGTAATAAAAGAAAAAGGAAAAATAACCTTTTTTTATTTATAATATTTCAATTAAGATTTATGAATATCATAAATGTAAGTAAAAATTCCTTTTACAAAAAACTTTAACTATACCTAAATATATTTTTTTTAGGTCGATACAATTTTTTTATGTTTTTCTTTTCTCTTTTTAGTTTATTATTAAAATTTAACCAAAGAATATTTGGATTTTCTCGAAAAATTTTTTTACATCTTAAGAAAATTTAAATTTTTATATACTATGAAAAACTATTCTGTTTTTGCATAATATTATAAAAATCAATATTACTTTAAAAGAAATAAATTATTTAAATATTTAATATAAAATAACTTAAATACAAAGAAAGTTGTAAAGTCTAAACATGTGATCATTAGCTTTCAGTCAAAATTATTTTAATTCAATTAAATAAAATCTTAACAAGACGCCAGAACGTAAACCGAGCTTATGGTCAAGTCTCAAAAATGTGGTAAACACTTTACCAAAAATTACTGCTAAACTGACTAGAAATACAAAAAACTTTTAAATTAAAAAGAAAAAGACTGATTGACAGTTTAGAGTTTGACAATACTTTTGAAAACAAATTACTTTTGAAAAAACAAAAAGTCAAATTCCAAATTGTTAATTCGCCTTTTTATTTTCTATTAATACGTTTTTTGACATTTTTAGCCAGTTTAGCAATAAGTTTTTTGTTAAACTGTTTACCACATCTTTGAGTCGCGACCATATGCTCAGTTCATGTTCTGATGTCCTGTTAAGATTTTATTTTATTGGATTAAAATAATTTTGACCCGAAGCCTGTGATTCTTTGTTTAGAGTCTAAAACCTTCTCTGTATGTAAGTAATTTTATATTAAATATTTTAATAATTTATTTCTTTTAAAGCAATTTTGCCTTTTATTATATTATATGTAAGGACAGAATAGTTCTTCATAGCATATAAAAGTTTTAATTTTCTTAAAATATTGTTTTTTTTTATTTTGGAGAAAAGCCATATATTACATATTTTGTTTAAACGTAATCTCCCGTAAAACAACTAAAACAAGAACTATAAAATAGTTTATTATTATTACTATTTTAACGGTAAACATTCACTAAAAACACTTCTAGTACGTCTTTTAGTTCGGTAAAATTTAAGCCAAGGTTATCGAATCTAAGTACGCCCCTGATTTCTTTCTTTTTAAGCGACTTTATTCTTTATTATCTTAGTAAATACCTTTTTAGAGGCAGCTTTGCCGCACAAACAACATACGAAAGAGAGAAAAAAAGAGTTTATTACCTTTCTTTCTTGAGATCGTTACTTGTTTTTTGTAGAGCCATCGCGGAAGTGTACTCTTTTAAATAAAAAAACAACATACACACACAAAAAAAAAACAGAAAAAAAAATCTTTTTTTAATTCGGTTAAAAAATATGAATTTTGCTTAAAAGGATAGTAGGGTAGACTGGAGCACGTTCGGTTATTATGTTAAATTTGCCGCTTTTCAAAATACGTAGAAAATTAATAATTACGCAGTTGGTAGTATAACAAATTAACGGGGTTAGACTTAGTTGTATGTCAAAGTCTTAAGCAGTTTTTATAATATTTTATACAAATTAAATTCACTTGCCTAAGTAATTTTGCATGTTTTTGTACGTAAGACTCCATAACTTGCTTTTTTAAAGTTTTTTTTTCTGACCAATGGCAAGTAAATATATTCAAGAACACCAAAAAAACATAGGTAAAGAATTAGAAAAAAAGGCACAAAAAGAAAATTCAAAGTTGATGACCATAAATCGGAAAAACCCATAACACCATTAAATTTAAAAGGGCGTTTTAGACAATCATCAAAACTCAAGATATTATTAGAAGTAATAGCTTTATATCTAAATTAGATTAAGAGTTTTTTGACAATATGGTTAAGAAAAACGTTCTATCGATTTGGACATTGACATAAAATTTGACTATGATGACTTTAATAAACTTTTGTTTATTTTTATATCACTGTAAATGATCACCAGTACTTAACCCATTTTAATATTTTGGATGATGAACAAATTATGATCGGAGATTATATATTGGTAAGGTTTTCTACAAAAAAATGTATCTGATCATGTAGGTTTTAATGAAGGCCTTAAAACTTTTAAAAATATATTTCAGTATTCACCAGTCAAAGACAAAGCACTATTTTTAGATGCGATATAGAGTTTAAGTTGCCCAAACCATTTTCTGTGAAAGGCACTCCACGACTAGCTGGGATTTTCTTAGATTTAGTGTTTATTAGGATATTTTAGTATTAAATAAAACTTGGTCTTTATAGTTTTTTAATTTGCCTCCGAATGCACCCTATACAAGTCAAGAAGTGCCCCATCCTTGGGTACCTTCGGATAAATGCATTCTTTTATTTAAAATATTTTGCCCCACTCTACCCCACTTTATTTTTTTATTTTTTTTATTTTTTTTCACCCTTTTGGGGTCATCCCACCCAGGTCCGACGACCGCCCCCTAGGTGGTGCACTGCAGCCTGAAGGCTTATTGTACCTTGACCCCTACTCCTTCTCATTCACACACCATTCATTCCATAACTTGGATGGTTGTTGCTCGGTCCGCATCCCCGGGCAGAACACCGTGTGCCGTTGCCCAAAACACCGCTGTCGCCGGACACCCATCCAAATTATGGGCGCGCATTCCACTGCTTAACTCCGGAGATCGACGCTTGCCGATACAACCGAAGCAGCCACAAGCGCGCCTTTATTTTTTTATAATATGGACAAATTTTATAACGAAAAGATATTTAGGATTAAAGATAACACTTAAATATGCAAAATTGTTAATTTTTAGGAAAACTTTTTTAATGTTTTATATCAAAACAGCAAAACGCCACAGAAGCGCCGTTATCGCAAAAAAAAGTTTGCTGAATAATTTTAAAGATCTTTTATTATGAAAATTTTCGATATTATAAAAACTTAAGGTAGTTTCCTCCTGAGCAAAATTCATATTTTTGTCATACTAGGTATATCACTGCAAAAGATGTATATCTAATAATTGAATTTTGGGTTTAAGACCATGAAGAAATTTTAAGAAAGATTTTTTTGTAAAATTAATAATAAAAAAGTTTTCCATATTGTGCAAACTTTAGTAGACACGCGGTTTAATATTTTACAATGGTATTTGTTACTGCTTCAACTACTATTTTAAAACATTTAAAACTTAAAAATGCTAAAAATATTTTTACATAATTTTCCCGTCTCTTTATTTTATATTGCCAGTGAATGACTAGTAACAAAATAATATATAACAGCAAAGCCAACTGTTTGCTCTAGCTTAGAATAATACGCTAAAACATATCTTGAAATAATATCTCTGCATCGTGTAAGTTTGATTTTTTTAAGCTTTTAAATCTAAATTTTAAATTTTAATTTAATTCATTTAAAATTTTAAAGGTTTTTTACTTTTTATTTAAAAATACATTTTTTAATATAGGAGTTGAATAAGAGTTGAATAAGATACCAAATAGCAGTTTTACTAACTTTATTATTTTTAAATATTTATCAAAACACTTATATACACATAGTAACTTAAACCATAAAACCAAACTAAGAACGTTAATTACATTCTTTTTTTTATAAAGTGTGCTTATAGTAGTAGAGCCAGTGTAAGGCTACCTGTATGTATTTGACCAGACCTGAGATTTTGTACAGTGAGGCTCCTATACCTACCATACATGAAATGGGAATTCACTAAGCACTACGGTGGCTTTGCCGGCGCGCAGGTATGACAGGTATCGATTTTGGCAAATTTAAAATGTATTTGACCACGTCTACCATTGGGCAATTAAAAAAACTGCATTTTTAAAAAGCTTTCTATTAAAAGCCTCTTTTAAACATCTTTTTATGGTGTTACGTTTTTTTATGGGTTATACATATAGGGTTTATTCATCAAATTTAGAAAATATTGTGGTTTCTTTTGTAGAAATTGAAAATTTAGGACATTTTTTATAACGCCACCATTTTTCCAACCTGTACCTAGGTCAAGTAGTTTCTGCAATATTTTTTTTTGTTTGTTTAATATTAGTTCTAAAGTTAGATTAAAATATTTGTAGAAATTATTCTATGTATGGTTTATTTTATATTATTGATAAAGCACAAAAAGCTTTTTGCACATGTTGACTATTTAAAATGCAATGCCTCAATTAAACACCACCCAGCAATAATACTTTAGAAACAATACCTAAACGATTTTAAACTACCAACCATAATAAATTTATAACTTTTCTTTAAAAAAAATAAAATAAAGCAACCCTAAATAATGAGACTAATTAATATGCAATTGCAGAAAACGGCAAAAATTGTGTTTTTTTTTTTTTGGTTTTTTAATGTAAAGAAAAAATTGTGACCTGATAAACCAATTTTTAACACAAATTTGTATTTAGATAACATGTAATCAATTACTTTTTATTGTAAGATCAGAGAGAAATAAGAATAATAGGTGTGTCAGCAATTAAGTTATATTTATGCACGATTTGGACTTTTGAAACCCAAAATAACATACCTATATTATTTAGGCCACGATTCAAATAGTCTTACCAATTGTGAAGTAGAACTATCTGATAAACATTTAAAAGAAAAAAATTGGTCTTTCATTAGTCTTACAGGAATGAAAAGAGAAATGTGTGTGCTACTAAATTAAAAGTAAGCATAAAAAAGAGTTGGAAAAAGTAAAAGTATAAATAAAACAAAAACAAATATAATGAAAAAAAGTTTAATCAAGCTATTTTATTCTGTATCAGATGTTACCGGTTTTACAATTAAGATCAAATTTAATTATTTTTCGACGCTTCGCTATCTCCCGACAAAATAAAATTAATGCCGTCGATATAATAGCCAATTAATTTAGATTTGAGACAGCTTCCATTAACATAAATCAAAAATGTCGCCGAATGACGGGTCTTTTCTTACAATTCAAAAATGCTTATGTTGAATTGTATATTTTTTACTTTTACATGAAAAATGTCGAAATTATGTTGCTATACAGGTTAAAACCGTTAATAAATTTTTAAATCTAATGTTGGTCAAGGAATTGTTTTACGGGATTTTTCTAAACAAATGCAAAGAATTTTAGGAGGTGATTCTTTGTTTAAAATGGTAAATAGTTTGCTTTATAAACATGGGATTAAAAGTCAACCATTAGGGAGATATGACGAAAAAGTTTAACAAGAAACTATTTTTATTTTTTTGCTTAAAAAAACAAATACTGTATTTTAACTACCAAGTAATGTCAAATAATAACATAACATATCATAAATGTTGAAAAGTTTCTATAAATGAACAATTCTATCCAAATTTACATTTTTGAGGTTATGGCGTGTCTAAAAAGTAAAAAATTTTAAAAAGTGTATTTTTACAGGGTGTTTTTTAATTGCGGTAAAGGAATCTAAGGATATATTTCTAAGCCAATTTTATGGAAAAAGCTTATATAAACACAGGTCCAAAAATGCTTTGTTTCTAAGATATAAAGTGTTAAACTTTAAAAAGAAAACCGTTTTTTAATAATATCTTAAATATGCCTTAAGACTCCCAGAACAATGATACATTTGTGGTCATCAGTTTGGACGCTGGCTTGGCTAAATTTATGAAGCGGCAAATTATACGTACTGTTTACATGTGTACTCGATGGATATCCGCTTTATAAACTCCACGAAGCGAGCGCTGTTGACCAAAAATGTGTAGCATTGTTCTGGGTGTCTATAGTGAAACTACAATTGTCTTTGTCGGATTTTAATGAAATTTAGATATAGCATTTGTTTAAATTTAAAGTTAATTAAGCCCTAAACTAATTTTAATTTGTGAGACCAGTGGCGGCGAAGGGCGCATCTTAGCTAATATTATTAACAAGTAAATGTATGCCACTGACTTTTTTCAACTTTTTTAATTTTTTCTGGATAAAACACCTATAAATACATTTTTTTGTGTCCTCATATTTTTAAGTGCCTTGCTAGGTTTTTCAGAACAAAAAAATAAATCCGCTAAACTGCATAATCCTGGACCATACAAAAACATTGGGGCATTTTTTTCTTTTAATAATTAAGTGTTATAATTTCATTTTAGCAATTATGTAATAACAACAAGAAATGCGTAATGTAATGACGTTTATATTTAATCTAACAAATTTTACTAAAAAAGTGTTTTAGAAATTTTTAGGTTTTGTAAAAGTTTAACAGCCTATATCTTTAGAATGAAAAATGTGAGGACCTACGTTTATATTATTTTTTTTTCATAAAAATTGCTCAGGAATACGCCCCTAAATTTTCTTAGAGTAATTAGAAAACAACCTGTATAATAGCAATATTAACTTGGAATTTCATTATTCTAGAGCTTTTCGTTTTTGAGATAAAAAATAAAAACGATATTTTTTTGACGTTTTTGTACCGCGAGATCTCCCTAATGGTTAACTTTTCACCCTATAATATTATAAATATTAACTACCCTTCATTTTAAATAAGAAATTACCTCCAAAAATGTTTCTTATTTGTTTAGAGACACCCTGTATATCCTTCTTGGTTTCTGCGTTACATGACCTTCAGTTAAAATAAATAAATTTATCAACTAGACCATGTATCACAAAGGGTCGAAGATTAATCCATATTTACTGCCATGCTAACAAAACCTTACACAAAACCAAGAAGCTATACAAACAGGGGTGACCCATGAGTAATATATTCATTTATAAATGTTAAATCACTAAAATTAATTCTGTCGGTGACCAATGTTCGCCCATTTAACCCTGTTTGTGTTGAACATTTAGTTAAGTTTTTTGCTCATTAGTAAGCAGTGTGTGATGTCGTGTGTTTCTACGTTTTGTAAATAAGAGGTTTATGCAAAATTTTGTGTTTAAACAATGGTAATAATATATCTTCGGCGTTTTCCATAAATCTCGTAAGTGCAGCTTTTTGTGAAAATCGTTTTTTGCGGTATTAATTAAACTTACAAGACCAGGGACATTTTAGTATAATGCTGGTATGTTTGTGTTTCCAATGATAATTTTAGAAATAGTTTTAAAAAGGTACAATCCAATAGTCTTATATGTTAATATATTAGTTGTTTTTTTATCATACTATACCATTTTAATCCGGGCACCCACGACAACCTTAAAGACCTTTTTAAGTAAAAACAAAAATATGGGAGTTTAACAGAAAGATTTAACTCTCTATTTTTTAAATTTCCTGATGTTTATTCTTTCTTTTGTTAGACTTAAAAGATAATAGATCAAATACTATAAAACTTTTATACAAGAAGTTTTTTTCTATCCTTTTAAGTTGTCGTTGTAAGTTGATGTCAAAATATAAATGAAGACCCGAATACATTAGTGAGGACCATTTGTTTTAACTCTTTATCTTTAGTTAATAAATTAGTTGGCTTTTTAAGTTTATTTACCCTAAAAATGCCACTAAGAATTACCACCTTGTTATTTGTTTTTAAATAAAAGATTATAAATGAAAAATATTGTTTGTTTTCTTTGCGTGTTTTTAATTTTTTTTCATTTGAATTAATGGAGTCGCATGTATCTATTCTTTCACAAATTCAACTGTTCTTTATCACTGCCAGTTTGGCGATAAACGGCCGTAGCTTTCCTATTGCAAATAAGACACCCGGTTTATTTTTACTTATCTAAAAAGAAAATGACATTTCGAGTAAAATGTTACGTCTTCCTTACTTTTTAACGTTTTATTTTAAGTAGCCATTTTTAATTTATGATTTAAAATGCCGTTAATATGATAAAACGCTCCGACTAGTTGCAAAAAACAAAATTATCAATCTATTTTTCTGTAACTCTGGTCTAATTTTTTTTCTTTTAAATTTTAGTTCTTTTGCATTTATGTCATTTTATTAAATTAAAAATATTTAAAAGTTATATTTTATAAGGTATAAAATTAGTGTTAAGTTTTTTCCACAAAAATAAAGTAAAAATTAAAATGTTTCAAAATTAAGTGTATAAATACCGGACGTTGAAGAATTCCTACCATTTTACATTTATTTATTATTTTATTGGGGAAGGTCCGAAAAAATCTAAAATATATTATTTTATTTTGCACTTTGAAGAACGGGTTGGTAAAGACATCAAAATCATCTTCAAATATGAGCCCTTAATTTGAATAGGAAGGTCCTCCGCCATTCAATTTTTTATTATTAATTTTTTGCTATTATTAAAACGAAAAATATATATCTTGGTACCTATTTTATGAAAAAATAACTTGTTTAATGTGTTTGTAAAAAATAAATTCTCGACAAAAAAGATTCTACAGTTTTTTCGTAAACCGCACCGTTTAAAAGATATTAAAGGTAAATTTTTTAATAATTTTAGGGTAGATTTTTTTTATTTTATAACTTATTAACAAAAAAATTATAATGTTCGTAACTCATGGTTTTATTTTTTGCTTGAACACGGATTTTTGTTTTTCTTTATTTTAAGCAATTTTTCACGGCATAAAGGATTCAAATTTAACTCAAAAAAAGAGATTTTTTTCTTAACGCCGCAAAAATGCAATTTTTTCTTTCGTATAAGCACGAACTTTAAGCATTTTTTAACAGAAAATTTTTGGTTTTTGTATTTCAAATGAATCGATCATGAGATATCCTGATAACGCTGTGAGAACTTTTTTGAAGGGTCGCAGGAAGTGGGGTGTCAACGGCTTAATTTTTAATATTATGTTATTAAAATTTTACAAAATACCTCTAAAATATGTATCTTTTATATTGTAACTTGTTTGAATAAAATATTTTATTGAGAATATGAGTATAAAAACAAAAAAATGTACCTGTTTTGAGTCTTTAAAACCCACCTAACCCCTTAAGTTATAAAAATGCAATAATTTTTGGTTTTATTTTAACTAAACATGCTTAGAACAAAAAAATGAAAAAAAAAACTATTTTATGTTTATTAAAGCTCGAAACTCATAAACTTGTTTGAAATTGTTTAACTTATTAATAAAAAAAACTGTTAAATATAGTGTGGACTAAAGTTTAATGGTAAATATCTTGGAAACAGTTATTTTAAACGGCTAATTATAAAGACCATATTTGTAGAGCAGTGAATTTCCAACAAAACCATGAGTTGCTCGTATTATATTACTTTTTGTTATTATAAAGTAATAAATTTAAAACAAAAAATCTTAAAATTATAAACTTTGACCTTTAATAACTTTTAAACGGTAAGGTCAAAGAAATAATTGTAAGAAAGCTTCTTTGTAAAGAATTCAATATTTTACAAACATGTGAGACGAGATATTTTTTTCTTTTTAATATTAATAAAAAAATTTAAAACCAAAAGGCAAAGGACTTTCTCATTAAAATTAAGGGCCCATACTTGGAAAGAATTTGTTCCAGGTCTCTACCTACCAGTACCAAATTTAAAAAAATTGTATTTTTTTACCCACCCTAGTATCTACTGGATAATTTATTATTAAAGGTAATTTTGCAATAATTTTATATTTAACCAAACATAAACTAAGGAGTAATAACGGACTTTATGGTATTTAATACACACACAATAAAACAAAACTAAACCCTTTGTATTTTATATAAAAAAAAGGTTTATTTTATTTAATTAAAAGGCAACGATAGTACATAAAAAAGTTTATTTTTTGCTCCCTTTTCCCGTGCTCTACTTTAATGTTTATATTACATTAAAGCGGATAAAATTAAATATTTAAAAGGTAATACTGTTAAAATACTACAACGATAAATTAAAAACAATTTTTTACGATTTTTCTTTATCAAAATAGATGGAGTTTAATATAGAGCTTTTTAATTTAGGAATGTTGTTTTATTAAGTCCACGATCAACGCTTCCTCTACACCATTAATTAAAAACTTTAGCATAACCCAAGGATTGCTGGTTTTTTACTAACACAATGTGCTTACAGTAAAGTAAAAAAAAACTTCTAGTTAAATACTTTTTTGTTGTTTACTTTAACTAGTTTTTCTAGTAAATTAAAAAAGTAAATTGTATATTTTATTTATAAAATATTTTTTAGTCACTTGGCCTTTTGTGCCTCGGCCATGATTTTGCATTAAAAATTTTTGTATTATCCATCGCTAAAGTAGATTTTTTTGTATGTTTTTTATTTTTTTATTTGGAAAATAAAATTCACTGAAATTTACTATGCTTTAATTTTGGAAAAGCAACTGACGTATTAAAATTTACACGTCTATCAAATTTATGGATTTTTTTATCACCCCATAGTTTAAAATTTGGGACGTTTCGGACAAATGTTTATAGAGACTTTTGCTTGACTTTGACAGCAAAATTAATTAAAAATACCCTATATTTTAGTACAAAAATACTTATAACAAGTCACTTTTTATTATAAATTATTAATAACTTGGTATTTCTTTCAGGATTCGGTTCTTCAGTATCGGGTAAAGGAATGAACTCTTCATCCTCCCCACCTCCTAGACGATCGCTGTCACCTGATCAATTTAATCCAGCTGAGCCAATAACAGATCAACCCAGTCAGGTGATTGGGCGAATTGGATGGGCTCTTAGAACATTACTATTATGTAAGTCACAAGAAAAATATATATAATTTAAGTTATTTTAAAGCATACTAGCAGAAGAGGTATATTATGTGTTGCTATTTTAAATGACCTCTGTAGTGACTAAAAGTTAACCTTATTTATTAGTAATTTATATAACAAGTGCATAAAGTGATACTTTTTTAACGAAAGTGCAATTTCTCCTGAGTGAGTTTCATACCAATGTTGCTAAACATTTCGCATTAACATTTTATTTATTTATCTAAAGAAGATTTTTTCATTGTAGCTATTCTTTTGCAATAAAAATTACATTTTTTAAGAAACACATATAGTCTTCATAACTATGCACTTATGTATTTAACTTAAAATTGTGTGTACTTAATTTTTGTAGAAATATTAACTTATAAGTATAAAATAGTATTTAATAATATTTATTAAATTTATGCGTAAAGTGTAAAGTCCTAATTATTTAGTGACACATAAACTTAATTAAGTAATGGTGGACTTAATGACAACTTCTGATTTAGTTGTCGTCGCCTACACTGTTACATTGCATACATTCTAGTAGGCACTAAAACAAAACAGTCAAATAATAAAATTAAACTATTAAAATAGTTACTTTTTACCGCTTCATGTGGTGTATGTAAATAAAGTACTTTTTCCTCAAATGTAAAAATATTATGTTTTTTAATCGTCAACATGAAGTTAAAGGACTCCATTATAGTATACTACATAAAGTGTTAAAAAAGTAACTTTTTTAACACTTCGAAGCTCTTTTAAACTTTGAATTAGCGTTTTGTTTCAATGCCAACTACAATAAACTTAAATATAAATTAATGCAATGTAACAGTAAACGCGACATCGACTGAACCAAACGGTCAAGTTACCTTTGATTTCGTCATTATTTCTTTTAGTTCATGTGTCACTAGTTTTAAAATTTGATAGTTTGCAAATAATTAACTAGAAATTATTAAAAATTATTAGTAATAATACATTTGGATAACTAAGAAATTAAAAAGGAATTTATACTGTTTTAGTATTAGTTCTGGTTAGTACAAAAAGCAAGTACATAATTTTTTTTAAATTAAATAATAAATGCAGAGTTATGAAGAGGATAATTGTCTCTTAAAAAATAAGAAAGCTATGATTTTTTGTTGCAATATAATGGCTGTGCTGCAAAAATTAAAATTAATAAGTAAATAAAATATGTATAAAATGGTATCTTGGGAAATTTTTATACGGTCGTGGAAAGAATATACCATGTAACACATGCATAAAGTGTTTTTTTTTCGTACTCATGGAATTGCCTATTTGTAAAAAAAAGTCATGCAAAATCACTTCATGCACTTGTTACATAAATTACTATTATCTTTATGATAACGGTAAAAAAATAGCATTTTTTAATGGCCGTGGAAAACCAATATTTCTTGAATAATTTTATAAAATACAAAAACCCTTTTTAATTAAATTTTCTTGTGCAAAAAGTAAAAATGTTATCTAAACATAATAAAAAATACTTTAGATTATAATTAACAATTCAGCCACTTTGTAAAAAGATAATTTTAAATAGGCTTTTTAAATCAAAAAGAGTATTTTGTATTTTAAATCCAAATAATATTTTAAAAAGATATTTTAAACATAAATAAAAGAAGGGGCCGAGTTTTAAAGTGTACAATTTCCATTTTTTACTTTTTATTACAACAGTAAGATAAACATTTAAATAAGAAATAATCGCTAGACATTGTCAAGGCTAGATTAAAAACGATACCTAATTTTCACAAAAAGTTCGTTACCCCTTGAGGGTAAGATAAAGCTCCTAAGGTGCTATATGCATAATTCCTATTTTTAAGTAAAAAGAAGTTTTATGCCCAAGATAATGGCCTACCGATGAAATACCCAGTCTCATAAATTTAAATTGTAATAATGTAAATATCCAGGCATGGCGAATATTAAAATATATGGATTGGTTTGAAACCAATGCAATTAACACCGCAATCATCAAGCCGAAAATCTGGCTTCGATATGTCGACGATACTATCATAATCTGGAGTGGAACCGACAGACAGCTAGTCTGCTTTCTTAATTATTTAAACTTAATAAATAACTTTATTATATTCACCACCAAGAAAGAGAAAAATGGATGTCTACCTTTTCTGGATGTTCTTGTCAGCAGACATAATGGAGTAATTAACATACAATAACAACAGCGACAACACCATTCTGAATGATGAACTAGGCAACATCAAAATTGAGCTGCTTTCGAATGGTTATGCTGAGATGCTGATGTAAGATGCTCTCTTTCTCTCTCTCTCTCTCTCTCTCTCTCTCTCTCGCTCTCTCTTTCTTAACAATTCCTTATGTGAAAGAAACGTTCGAAAATGTCAGACGAATAACCAAGAAATATGGAATCAAGACGGACTTTAGGTCTGGATCTACATTAAAAATCATCTTAACAGAAACAAAACCCAATTTGTCTAAACAGGAGAAAGGTAGCATCTACGAGGTACCATGCGAATGTGCACATCCCCATGGAGAGTCAAATATTGGAAAAGCAAAACGTCCTTTGTTTGCTTGACCCCACCCAACTCCATTACGGGTGAATGGTCTCCCCACTGTATATAAACTCATAAGCTTTAGAAATTAGATTAGTTTAAACTTGAAAAAGGACAGAGAGACCACTGCCCGAAACGTTGAGTGAATAAATAAAATAAAGGCAATGGTGCGAAACTCATCTTTTAATTATTAGGTTTATTGGTAATTGTTTATTAGGTAAAACATAACAATCTAATTTTGAGACTGTACACTTGAAATAAGCCCTATTAAAAATATAAAACATGTTTGGTATACCTATTTTTTAGCAAGAAATTTATACAGGGTGATTTGTGGGTTAAGTTTTCTTTTAACACTGTAGAGAATGCAAAAAGTAAGAACATTTTCCCAATAAATTTATGTCCAAAAATGCTTTGTTTCCGAGATACAGGATTAGTTTGAAGAAAAAAATGCCTTTTTATTATAAGTTTTCTACCCAGATATTCTTAGAAACTTTGGTACACTTTTTTACCATTCTTAAAAAAATCAGCAGTGGTGTTTTTTTGGTTTTTCTTCTATTTTAAATTATTTTTAAAGTGCTCATTTACTTTAAAGTTAATTTGGTCTTCTGATATTTTTGTTTAACAAACGGTTTTTGTTAAAAAAAATTAAAGCTATTTTAATGCATGGCAAAACCTCCAAAATCTAATGTCGTGTTTTATTTCTAGGTTAGGTTTTTGACTGTGTAAGAGCTTGCCACACCTACGGATACATTTTTTTTTTAATAAATTTAAATTGTAAAAATGTAAATATTTGACCTTACTTACAAACAAAACAGAAATTTACAAATACAAAACACCCTTTATCTCGAAAAAGCATTTTCAGAAATAATTTTATTTAGAAAATTTTCCTAATTTGTGACCTTCCATGCAGCGTTCAAGGAAAAGTATCAAAAGAAGTCACCCCTTAATAATATATAAAACATGGTTAAGGTAAAAACAAACAAGTATTTTAAGTTTTCTTAATTTACTTATCAATTCTAAAATTTTTACATTAAAAAATGATTTATAAGAGAAAAATAGGTGGGATAAATCGTTAAACTTTATAATTAAAATTAAAAAGGGTGAGTGAGGCAAAATTTATTTTATATCTGGGCATGTCAACACTTAAAATTTATCATTTATTTAACGTCAGATACCCACCCAAACACTGCTAAATTTAGTATGACCTTCCAATGCAAAATGGCATTAAAACATAAATGTGTTCCGGGGCAAGAATTATAGGTTTTTAATGAATAATTAAATTTTTGTTACGTATTGTCATAAATTTAGGTTTGTTAGATCCCCTGATGTACAGAAAATTAAAAACCTAATAAACGTATTTTAATAATTTGTTTATCAAATATACCGGGTGCTCACAATATACGATTTTTAACTTTTGGTAAGATGGGTAGGGTGACTCAAAAAGTCTTTAAAACATCTTTAAGACTATTTTTTGGCAAATTTCTAACTACTGTAGGAATTGAATTAAAAATCTTTACAATGGAGAATTCAACATTTCTTTGCAAATAACTAAAGCTACATCTATCTAGAATAAGATTTGATTTATTTCTAGTCTGATACTCATGCCTTAACTGAGAATTTTCAAATAAATCTGCATTATCAACAACAAACAATACAGAATCTAATATATACATACTAATAACAGTCAGAATGTTATTCTCCATGAATATCCTTCTACAACTTTCCTGCGGTTTCATACCATAAATACAGCGCAAACACCTTTTTGTAGTAACAGTACTCTTTGCATATCATATGAATTTCCCCATATAATTATACCATATCTTAACTTAGACTGCACAAAAGCGTGATAGGCCTGCATAGCCACATCTGTACCAACCCTTTCCGCAATGATCCTTAAAGCATAACAGTACTTAGCAATCTTAGTGGCTACACCCTCAACGTGCACTCTCCAGTCCAACCTCCTGTCAACGTCAATTCCCAAAAATGATATGCTTTCAGTTGATTTTATTATTTTATCATTATACAAGAAATTAAAATAATTAGTCACCCTGTTACAAAACAGAATGCACTGAGTTTTTGACACATTCAAGAGCAGGTTGTTGGACAGAAAATACTCCTCAAGAGCATCCACCACTGTCCCCACCTTTACCAACAACAATTCCATGCTATCCTCACTAAAAATAAGGGTAGTATCATCAGCATACAGTACAGTCCGCTCTCCTGATACGTCCGGCAGTTCATTTGTATATAAAATATATAATAATGGTCCCAGAATGGAGCCCTGTGGAACTCCCCTCACCATATTTACTTTTTCTGATTTAAAAATTGTACCAGAGAGATCGGACTCCACCACCTGCTGAGTTCTTCCGGTAAGATATGACTGTATCAAGGTCAGAGCAGTTCCCCTAATACCATACATTTCCAGTTTATATAACAATTTAGCATGGTCTACACTATCAAAAGCTTTAGAAAGGTCCAAACACATAGTCAGGGTCTGTTTTTTGCTATTTAAGGATTCAAAAATATTAACAAGTGCTTGATACATGGCCCGAATTGTTGATTTGCCCTTTCTAAAACCATTCTGTCTATTTGAAATAACTGAGTTTCTTTCCAAAAATTCACAAACCTACAATACAACGCTTTTTCAAAAATTTTACTGATATTTGACAGCAGTGAGACCGGTCTATAGTTTTTTCTTCATTTTTTTCTCCCTTTTTATAGATTGCCTTAATATATGCATTTTTTAATCTATTTGGAAAACAACCAGTGGTAAATCCTAAATTAATTATAAAAGAGATTGGTTCAGCTATTTTATTCGCTACTTCTTTTAAGACTGATATGGGAATTTGGTCGTCACCCACTGATTTTTTGTTTTTTAGACCCTTAATGATCCTGACAATTTCCACAGAATCGGTCGGAAACAAGAAAATGGAGGAGTCCAGTCTTTTGTCTCTGGTAAATGGTTTTGATAAGCAAGGCCATTTTGGTGATTTACAGCAGGCAAAGAGTCTATAAAGTATTTATTTAAATTATTTACTATATTTTGTGGATCGCTATATTCCCTAGAAAAGTTTTGTATTATACTATTATTTTTATTTTTACTCCCCGTAATCTGTTTAACAACTTGCCAAGTAGCTTTTACTTTGTTTTCAGCATTTTTAATAAAATCTTTATTTGCTGTCTGTTTAGCTTTTTTATTACATTTTTAGAATTCTACAATACCTACTATAATATGCATTAGAAATTAAGCCTTTAGATTTTTTAAAACAAAGAACTCTCTTTTGCCTGCAAGATGTCTTTATGCCTGTAGTAATCCATGGTTTAGTTTTTTGACAAGAGTTAAATTTTTTTGTTATAAATATTTTATCTAACAGAGTTGTAAACATATTTATAAAAACGTCATAAGCCCCATTAACTGTTCTCTCCCCATAAACCCGTGACCAATCGTATCCCTCCAACTCCTGTCTGAAATGCACAATTTTATTTGCCGGAAAAAGACGCCTACAGACAAAACCAGACTCTTCCATTCTACCTCTACTAAGATTTGCTATGGACAAAATTTGTGCTTTATGGTCCGAAACCGCAGTATTAAGTACATAGCTCTTAAAATCACATGCTGCATTGTAAAATATATTATATATTTGTCCCTCTGTCGCTCCGGTTGCTTGGCTGACCATGTAAGTAAGAGATTTTTTCAGTGAATTTTAATAAGAAAAAATTGGTAAACCTTATGAAAAAAAATTGTCTTAAAACTATACTGCTTTAATTGTTTTAAATAAATGTCTAAAAGTAGTAAACGAATATAGCCATTTGCTGTATCTTTTTCCGTAGAATTTAATAATTTAATCAAAAAACATTTGAAAGAAAAACAAACGAGTTACAGCACGAGTGACGTATTTTTTAAAAGAAATACCCCGTATATTTTTATATCAATAAATAGAGATTTTAGGAATTCGGTAAAATAGTAGTTGCTTGGTTTATTTCCTGTGGTTCTGATGCAATTAATTAAATACTGCAATATACTATAAAGATAGTTTCGCCTAAAAAACCTGGCTGCCACAGGCTACAGCTGCTTATTTGTCAAGAATTTTAAAAATGGGTTTATTAATTTTTAAAATACTTTTATACTAAGGTGAACATCAGAAAAACAGCCCTAAATTATATTATATGCGAAAAATAATAAATCTATTCTTAAACCCAAAAAGTAATAAACCCATTTTTAAAATTCTTGACTATGGCAAATAAGCACATTTGACCCGTGGCAGCCAGGTTTTAAGTAACAATATCCTTATCGAGGGGTGTCTCACTATAGGAATAGGTCTAGAAATCGTCGGTAATGTTTAGGAATTCACTAAAATAAGATTTTCACGGTTTTCCAAAAACTTTTTTTGGGAAATGTTTTAAGAATTTGAGAATTTTGGAAATTTCGGGAATAGGTGTACAAAATTTTAACGATTGAGACACCCCTCGATCCTTATAGTATAATGCAGTTTTTAATTAATTGCATCAGAACCGCAGAAATAAAGATATACGGGGTATTCCTTTTAAAAATACGACACTCTTGCTGTAATTTTTTTGTTTTTGTTTAAAAGGTTTTTCCAATTAGATTATTAAATTATACCTAAAAATACACGAAATTGCTATATTAGTTCCTTAAAAAAGTAAAGTAAAGGAAAGTTCAAAATTAAGACCCTCTTTAACTTTAATATGAAAAACCCTGTACTTTACTTCAATAAACTCATTAAAAATAAAATAATTTTGTTACAGCACAAAACACATGCCTTAAAGACAGAAAAGTTTCTGGTAGACTTGTTAGGAGATGCGCCCCGGGAACCGAACTGGTGGATTGGCTTTTAAGTTTAACTCCCAGTATACATACAAGAGCGCAAGCGGCTGGAATGTGGCAGGCTCTACTAGAAGAAGGAGTTATTTCCCATGGTATGTACTTTACTATACAGAAAAAAAGCATAGACAATTATTTAGGACGGGTGTGAGTTGTTCGTGACGCCGCGCCGCCCGACGAAAGGTAGAAGCGGTAAGCTAGCAGCGCCTGATCTTGTTCTGCTCAAATCGTTGTTCAAGTTATTTTACTTTTTTGATAGCCTTATCAACCAAATTTATAACACAAGGAATAACATTTACTAAATATCAAAAGACATTTGTTTACCTGAATGTAAATATTTCAATTTTTTTGTCATGATGGTACAAGATATTAAATAAATAAATAGAAAAAATCGTCTTACCCTGTTCAATGTCGTATTTATTTCATTAACGTTGTCTAAGCACTAATATTTTTTATAAATGTGTTGATAGTATTATAGAACAACTAAGCTTGTAAAACAATGTACTATGTTATATAGTGACCACCAGAAACCGTATGAAAAACTTTTCATTTTTGATATTTAAAAAAAAATTATTCCTGATAAAACTCTGTATATACCGATACGCAGAAACCACTGATTAAAATTTAAATTAATCATAGCGTGTACGAGGTACGTGCAAATAAACAAATATGACACAAGAAAAAACTACTTTGATTTTTTTATTTATTTTGATCTAATCTTTATACAGGGTAAATTTAAAAATTTGTTATTTTTTAAATTTTTATTAAGAGGCCGTGCTTTTAAAATAAGACATAACTTTTAATTCTTAACAAGTTTTCCAATTATAATTTTTCTCTAAGTTCAAAAATAAAAGTTTTTTCCTGTGTTATATTCCTTAATATGCACCGACTTCTTATACGTTATAAATTATTTCAATTTTGATCAGTGTTTTGTAATTTTTGGTGCCAAATTTATATCAGAAATAATTTTATTTTGTAAAATCAAAATTAAAAAAAATCACATGGTTCGACATTTCTGGTGGTCACTGTGTATATGTACCAAAATTGCTTTGGTATTAGGGATAAGTTTTCTTGAAAACTACTGAACCGACTTTAAAAACCTAAAAACCAAGAAAGAAAGAATTTAGAACCCTTAAAGAAAAGGTCACTTAAACCCCTTTCCCATTTAAACTTTTTAGATTTGTGTTGGAGAGGGGCCAGGATAACTCTATACTGTACAAGTAAATTTTATAACAAAAATTTATTCCTCTAAAAACAAATGTTAACGTATTTCATAATTAATGCAAATAAGAGAATTATACGGGAGACTCGACTAAATTGGTGTTTACTGTATGCTGTTATAAAGAGCATACTCTGGTCCGTGAGCTAAGAACAGACTTTTGTGACCAAATTCCTCTTAGTCCAATACTCGTAAAATGCTTTAAAAAAGTTGTATATAAATAATTGTTGTCAGCTCCGGCGACGATGGTGGAATTACATAGGATGCTTCAAAACAAGATCCATATTAAACTTGTGTTTTTTTTATGAAACATTCTGTATACTAGTTTATTTTTGTATTGTAGAAATATAAATACCGTAAACCTAATCAGCAATGCCTATACCAAAAATAAAAGTTTTTAAGATATCATTTAGAATATTTGTAAAATTCTTGACAAAAATAAAGCTCTAATATATCTTAACCTATTTACGCTCGACTTTGTATATTATGTTAGATCGCTCGAATATTTACGGTACCATCACCTAAATTTATTTTTTTTTACTAGAAATTATACGGGGTGTCCAGAAATTAATATAATAGTAAAGAGTAATTTCTGTACACTATGCATGATTTCTATTAATAAAAAAATTAACTTAGGTAATTGTACACTTAATATACTACCAATGTAACAAAATATACAGGGTAATTTTTAAGTTAATAAATTCCTCTTAACACTGTGTAGAAGCGAAGAAAATGGAAATATTTTTTAAATTAAATTATGTTGGAAAATGCTTTGTTTCCAAAATACAGGATGGTAGAGTTTTGGAAAAAAATGCTTTTTTATTATAACTTTCCTACCACTCCAGGTATATCCACAAAATTTGGTACACTTCTTTTAACCATTACATTACATTTTTTGCTGTAAAAGCTTTTTAAATTTTTTTAACAAATGTCGTTCTAACAAAATTTAAATTGAATTCTTTTTAAGAAAAAATAGTACACTACTACATTTTCTTTTACTTAACACTTTTTTAAAAATAATTATTTACTTTGGATTGAATTTGGTCTATAGTTATTTTTAAGTACAAAAAATAGGTCTTGTTTAAAAAATAAAAGCCATGTTGATGCATGGCAAAATCTTCAAAAAAAGGTTAAAAACTTACAATATTACAATTTAAACTTAATAAAAAAACCCGTAGTTATAGTTTAAAAAAAGTCAAAAACGAATTTTACATCCAAAGCACCATATCAGGTTTTGACGATTTTGACATGCATCAATGTTATTTTTTTATTTGAAAAATGTTTTAATTTTCTTGTATTCTTTATAGTGTAAAAACGAATTTACCAACCTAAAATCACCCTTTATAAAGTAAAGCGTAAGTAACGTAGAATATATTGAAATAAAAAGCCTTATATTTGTTATAAGTTGGTATTCCTTATAAAATTTACTTTATTTTTATTGCTAGAGTTTAAAAATAAACATTTATACAGAGTGTTCTATAAAAAAAAACAAGTTTAATATGGATCTTTTTTGAGCTCTCTGTACAATTCCACCGTCGGAGATGCAGCAGACGCTCACAACGATTCATGTACATCACGAAGCATTTCACGAGTTATTAGGGACTGAGAGAAAATAACTGACAAAATTTTAAACCTGGCTTACGGTCTACTCGATGAGTAAATAATGTACACCTAAAATTTTTTTGGCATACTTACCCCTAATAAAAAGAAAAATTAATGTTTTCCTAAAGAAAAAAATAAGATGGTAATGACTAATATTCTAGAGAATTATGGTTTGCGTGACTCATATGCAGTGTGTGTAAGTCAATTATAATCATGCATAAATAATTATTAAGCCTAAATATATAAAGTTACTTTGTAAATAATTAACAAAAAGATAAGATTTAAACTACTTTGAAATTAGAAATTCCATATTGTGAGTTATGCACTTAAGTGAACTTTATCACCATTATAATGCATCCTGGCACCTAATACCTCTATGTCAGAACTTAATATCTTTTCGTCGAAAATATTTAATATACCACACGTACATAGTAAATAGAAGGTTACCCGCTTTAATAACGGATGCCGTACTAAACTTTATAGAAGCTTAAAACTACGGGTGGATTTTAGATTACATTTTGTATTGATATGGTTTAAAATAATTGGAAATTAAATTCCCATTTATTTTAGGGTTAAATTTATAGGCTCGTTTGAGAAAAAGTAATTTCGGGGTTCAGGAAGGAAGGACCAATATAAAAAAATTATTAAAAATTACTTTTTTTTAATTAAAATAATGTTTTGCGTAGTCACAATTTACAAATCGTTAGCAAGAAAAATAAGGGTACAAGTTGAACCACATTATTATTGTACATATTTGCAAAAACGTTGCTTTAAATCTGACAACTTTTTATTGGCGTATTAAATAGGGAGGTTCGGAAAGCCCTGTCCAGCGAGTAACGCCGGCCACCGTCATAATTTCTAAACGCAACCTTTAGTCAGTCTAATATCTATCACTCAATACACAGATTAAAGCTAAAATATTAAATTGGTCGATTTGCGCTTCGCAAGACCTCTTTTGATATTTCATTTCTTTCCGTTTTGGACGCAGGTTGATCCTTTTTCTTGGGTGAAAATTCAAACGTTACTACGATACATAACTATTAATTTGCATCATTATTATATTTAAATGTAGGTAAGTAATTGTGTTTTATTATGCATTAATAAAATAATATATTTTGTAAGATTTTTAAAGAATATTTCAATTTTAAAGGAAAAATTGCGTTATCGAGTAAGTCCGTCCAGAAATAATTGCTCCGCCCAAGGTAGCACCAAACGAAATATTTGCCATTTATCTAAAAATATTTTTAAAATACTAATGGTAATAGCAACAATTTAAGTTATCTATAACATTTTTAAAGAAAATATGATAAAAATATTTTATTTTTGTATCTTCGGTTTTACCCTTTAATTTTATACCCATAATTTTATTATTAAGAAGAATCCTAATATTTAGGACTTACATTAGATAATAGTTACAAGTTTTTTGGTTTAATGTATTAAGAAATGTTTTATTTTATAGTAAAACATATCATAATTGGTGGGCGGCATTATCCAACCTATTGGTGATCTCCGACCATTGGTAGGGTTTTAAAAACATAAAGTTTTTTTACTGAAAACTATTGCTTATCCTAAAATTAAGCATACCTTAATATAAACATTAGATTTGAGCAATCAACGCCGTTTTTAATAGACACCTACCTATATGTTACTACTACTTCAAAATATTCAAATTGGCTTAGATGGGCGTAGCTTTCCGCACACGAATTATTGTAAAAAAATTACACACCTAATTTAGGGTTAAGAATTTTTTGGGACTACATATACACGTCGTACCAGCACAAATTTATCAATTGAGTTTCAGTGTGTTAAACACTAGCAGGTAGAGATTTGATAGAAAACACGTGTAATAAAACCTTTTCTAATACTTAGTCGCATCGGTCTCGCTATAAACTGTCTTCTTTTTTAAAACATAAAAATTATTTTGCGGAAAAACGCATTACCTAAAATTATTTTTAAATTACCTGGATTATGTTAAAATTGTCATTTTAATTATACAAAAAAATGTGTCTATTGCACAAAGTATCCTGGTCTTTTCCCTCGAGAAATTAACCCGTTTCGTTTTTTATCACACATCAGAGATATACCGTTTTTTGGGGCAGACCTACTTTTGCTTTTAAGTATTTTTAAAAATCCTTTAGTTTATTTTGATTTAATATACAAATAACACACAAAACTGATTCATTAACTGCTTTATTTTGTTTAAAAATACCCATGTATATATAAGGGTACATTAGGACTTTTATATATATATTTTTTTAATGTAGCAACTTTTGTAAGATAACAAGTTAGCAATAAAATAAATAGTATAAGGAAATAAAAAGTTAAACAGAGTTTTAAAGCATAAAACTAAAATATATTTTTGGAGCAGACCTATTTTTGCTTTTAAGTATTTTTAAAATCCTTTAGTTTATTTTGATTTAGTTTTTTAAAACGACTAAACTTTATTTTTTGATTTGATAATCTTTTTTTTATATATATTTTTCTTTACCAAAGATGTTCTTTTATTAATTTTTACTAAACACTAAATACTGAAAACTATACGACTAAACACTATCATAATCACTAAAATAAAAACAGTCGGAACCAATAATATATGAAGTCTCTATAAACTAACCAAAAATATTCACAACTGGAAATCCTTGCAAAATATACAACCAAAACGAAAATGGCAAATTTCCACAGTTTTTACCAAATTAACAAAGCTTCGACAATGCACGACTCTGTCATCAGCTGATAATGCTACCAGCTTTGAACAGAACTGCCAACCGAAATCGAAAATCTCACACCCTTACGTCCCTGACACAAGCTATCACCGGTCTCGCTTATGTCTAAACCCTTCTCAAGAACTCTGATTTCATACTGACACAAACAAGTATATTATGGAAGACAAATAAAATTAATAATTAAGTTTAAGGTAAAGAGCTTGTGCATATGTTTTTTTTTCGCCCTTTCGGGGTCATCCCACCCAGGTCCGACGATCGCCCTTCTAGGTCGTGCACTGCAGCCTAAAGGCTTATTGTACCTTGTCCCCTACTCCTTCCCATTCACACACCATTCATTCCATAACTTGGATGATTGCTGCTCGGTCCGTTCGTTCACCCCCGTGCCGTTGCACAAAACCGACAACGCCGGTCATCCATCCAAGTTATGGGCGCGCACTTCACTGCTTAACTCCGGTTATCGACGCTGCCGATACAACCGGAGCAGCCACGAGCGCGCCTTGTGCATATGTTACTAATACTTCACAATATTCAAATTGGCTTAGATGGGCGTAGCTTTCCGGATGTCCCCTACACGAATTATTGTAAAAAAATATTACACACCTAATTTAGGGTTAATAATTTTTTGGGACTACATATACACGTCGTACCAGCACAAATTTATCAATTGAGTTTCAGTATGTTAAACACTAGCAGGTAGAGATTTGACAAAAAACACCTATAATAAAACCTTTTCTAATACTTAGTCGCATCGGTCTCGCTATAAACTGTCTTCTTTTTAAAACATAAAAATAATTTTGCGGAAATAAGCATTGCCTAAAATTATTTTTATATTACCTGGCTTAGGTTAAAATTGTCATTTTAATTATACAAAAAAATGTGTGTTTTGCACAAAGTATCCTGGTCTTTTCCCTCGAGAAATTAACCCGTTTCTTTTTTATCGCACATCAGAGATATACTGTAGTAGCACTTTGTGCTATAAACCGGTTAAATAACTACTAAGCCATTTGTACTTTTCTGTTTTTCCTTTATAGTTAGCAAGAAAGACATTTTGCAGTCTAATGTCTACAATACAAAGTAGACAAAAGCTAAGTTAAAGTCTGGTTGCCAAAAGGCAAAATCGACCTTAATCTGGATTTCGGGTATAGGTTTGGCTTTTTTGCAGTTCTGGGTTATATAAGGTGTTTAATTAAAGAATCTGATTAATGTCACTCCGGCAATTTGATATATTTAACATTACGATCGATGCTAGGGGACAGGATTAAAATAGAAAATGGATTTTTTAAAATAAATATTATTTATAATAAATTACGTGTCCACGAGTTAACACACAAATTAGTAAAGGTTATTTAGATATCCATTCATATTATTTAGAAAAATGATAAATTTATAACAAAAACAACTTTGTCTCTTTTTTGGCTAAACCATATGGAGAGTGTCTTTTCAAAAGGTGATACATTTAATCTTTATTTTTGTTTTATTTAACTTTTTATTTAATCTTATTATTCGTATTAAAATGCACAAATTCTTCATCTCATACTGACACAAGAAAGTATATAATGGAAGACAAATAAAACTAATATATAAGTTTAAGGTAAAGAGCTTGTGCAATTTAGTATAATAATTATAAGATCCCACCAGAAATGTGAAAAAACAAAAATTAATTATATCCCCTTTTAAGGTAATACTTCTAAAAAATTGTATAATATCCTAAATTAACCCTTAAATGGATTGGCTTGCCTCTAAGCAACGTAATTTATTTTAAGTTTAAGTTTTGTAATTAATCAAACTGCAGTTATATGATTTTTTTAACTAAGCGAAGGAATAATTATGCCACGCTTTAAATTATACCTAAGGTTACACAGTTTTAAGGTTTGGCCATACATAACCCCACCGCGGCCTGCATTTTAGTGCGGCCGTGTCTCGGTTTTGTAATATACTGTTGTAATCAAATACCGTTGACCTAATATCACCGCTCCGTGCCCGACCATATAACTGGGAACCGAATTCATCAAGTGGGAAACTCTTTGTTCGACCTCCAAACAGGGCAAGCGTTCGTAGTAAACTACAAAGTTTTTCCCGGGGAGGCGGTTAAAAGTACCGTACGGGCGTTTTTACCTTCGGGAATCGAGTTTGATTCACGCTTAATTAACGGCATCTTTCTTCTGGAGTGAAGCGCTGTGAGCAAAGATTCCTATAAGCTGATGGTATCCTGTTTGGTAGTGAACACAAGTTGTTTCTTAAATGGCGGGAAATGGATGGTCGTGACACGGGATCTGTCAGTAGTGACAATGAAGGTTATAGGTAATACCAGTAGCAGTTCTTCGTTTGACAGCTGTCAATTTATACATTGCATTGATTTATAGAATTAATTTTTAAATTTTAATTTTTTTCTTTTAATTTCTGGGAGCTACGAGCTCGACTATTGAGATTTTTCACCGACAAAAGCATAGTTCGAAAGAGGGAGAGCTGGCGAGTGGATCTGAAGGATCAGAGCCAAGAACAAAACTAGAATAAAATAAAGTTTTAACAAGTAAACAAACATGAACGAGCAACGGTTGTACGTCACGCCGCGTCATTTGCTATGCATTTTTATTTATTTTGCATCAAATTTGTGATGTAATGTGTGACTTGATGATGATGATGATGATGACATCGGTGCCGTTAGGTGTGGCCAGAATTTTACGTTAACTACACTCAAAGATTGGATAAAAAGTAACAGAGATAAGTCGAGAAATCTGTTTTATTTAAACAAAGAAATATACATATTTATATAAAATAATATACTTAGCTTCTTTTTATATTTTTAAGGGCATAAAAAGTGCTGTTAAACTTTTCCAATTTAATTTGCCCCACTTTTCTCTATCACCGTGAATCCGGACTCAGTGACGTTATGTGTGGCCAGACCTTAAGGCGTATTATCCACGTACATCGCGTTGTACTGTACTGCATGACGTATTCAGTAAGCTACATACCACTCAAAGCAGTATTTACGTAGAAAATTGGCATTTGCATATTATTTTTATATTACAAAAGTTACTTTTATTAAAAAATTAAAAAGTATGATGTATTAGGGACTGTGTTGATAAAAGCTTTAAATTTTCTTTTTTTTTTAAATATGTTAAATTTTCTTTTGTTGCTTGTTAGTAACCTTATGCGTTCGAAAAATAATTTTCAATAATGTGTTTTTTTATTAATAATGTTAAGAGTTTCAAAGACCTAAAATTACATGCTTACCTAAATATTTCTTAAAAATGTCAAAACTGTCACTAAAATTTTAATATTGGGTACTTCCAAGCGTTGCTGGCTCAACAGTATGAAATAAAAATTGCAAAAAAACCAAAAGGAAGACCAACTTAATATGTGCCTCAAGGGAAAATTATATTCGATTTAATGGGGTATTGGTCGGTTTTTAGGTAAAAAATAAAATGCAAGTGGGATACCTTTGCAAAGAACTTAAAAAGCGAAAATATCTAATCGGTCACAAAAAAATCATGCTACAGGAATGAAAGAGAGCTAAAGCTTCTTACTGCTTGTTACTTTCTTGCAGTGCAAGGTAACATCCGTCGGTACACTGTCCTATCTGACGATGCATATTTTCACAATGGCCAAAAGTTTTTCTTTGGAGTTAATTGAAATCAGCAACCGCAGACCGATTTCGAACTATTTTGCTTCTCATCGGTACGGCGGTGTAGGCGATAGCAAAAAACTGCAAAAAATATTTTAAGAAATTGAAATGGCGTATAAGCGTAGTAGCTTATTGTCCATCCTGCCCTCTGTCGACAATGTGAAAAAATACGTGAACCTGTGTCCGTTCATCAAATACTTGTAAAAGAAGTATTCTTGACAAGCAGTCAAAATCATTTTACAGAAATAAAAGAGAGCTGAAGCTCCTTACTGCTTATTATTTTTTTGCACTGCAAGGTAACATCTGTCGGACCACTATTTGATCTGGCAAAGCAGATTTTCACCATAGCCAAAGGTTTTTTTCGGAGTTACTTGAGATTTCCAACCGCAGGCCAGTTTCGAAATATTATGGTTCTCATCAGGACAGTGTAGGCGATAACAAAAACTCCAAAAAAATTGTTTTTGTTCAACCGGGCGTGAAATACAATTTAACGCTCCCACTGAAGGGCGTAAAATTGCACTATTACGCCCTAGGGCAAAAAAATAATAAAAACACCCGCATTTATAAATTTATAAAACAATAATACAATTAAATAATGCCCCATTTTTTTTTTTGGTATACAACAATTTAATAAATTAAACCCATGTTAAAAGTATAATATTAATCTATATTTATCAAAAAAAAAGGAAAAAATAACTCAGAGAATATTAATTTCAGTCATACAAAAATATTGTTTACACTTCTGGCGTAAAGCACTTTAACAACACAGCTAATTGTTGCCCTCACAGAGCTTGGGCAACAACTTTCAGCCGCGGGTTTGAAAGAGCCATTTTACGCTCTTGGTACAAAAATATCTTTTAAGAAATAGAAATGGCGTATAAGCGAAGTAGCTTATTGTCCATTTCGCCCTCCGTCGACGGACGGTGTGAAAAAATAAGCGTTCTCAAATATTTGTAAACATACCTAAGACTGTGTTCCGACGGATGTTACCTTGCAGTGCAAGAAAATAACAGACAGTAAGGAGCTTTAGCGCTCTTTCATTTCTGTTTAATGATTTCGACTGCTTGTCAAGACTACTTATTTTTACGAGTAAACAATTATGCATTTAAGGGTTAAATATCTTATATTCATTTCCTTATTATTAACTTTACTTACATTTTAAACTAGTAATTATGTCATTATAATTATTTTTGCTAGATGACCTTATTAAGAAAAGTCCTTTTTTTTCTAATATAGGTATGTAATATTAATCGAATTAACCCAGAAACGAAACTCGTTTTTGGCAACATTGACCAAAAAGTTCGCTTTGATTTCCTTTCGCATTACTGAATCCTACCAAAAGATATTATTATCGATACGCCTTGGGGTTATGGGATTAGGATCACTCGACCATAACATATTATTCCAAAACTAAGCACCTCTCTTTTGGGATAGATTTTATGTTACATCGGGATTTTTTCTTAAAAAGACGGTGAGTTTGCATTAAGGCTACCAAAACTAAATAAAATATAATTCAAAAATTATTTAAAATTATAAATGACTGTTGAATATCCAACTTAGAAAAACTCAATTTAAATACATCAACAATATTTTTATATAAAGAAGAAAACCATATATATATATATATATATATATATATATATATATATATATATATATATATATATATATATATATATATATATATATATATATATATATATATATATATATATATATATATATATATATATATATATATATATATATATATATATATATATATATATATATATTTATATATATATATATATATATATATTTTTCTTTAACAAATAAACGTGTGCAAAACCAGTTTTACTAAACAAAACTACGGCCCCAATAAAAAAAAACGATATAAAATCTTTATTAAGAAATTTAACTGCAACACTTTTTTCTTTAAAGAACCTCCACCTACCCTAAAAGCACATCTTTAATTTATATTTTGGTTTTATGCAAACTTTAGATTGAGTTTAAAACCAAAATATGCTTAAAATAAAGTGTTAAACTTGGTTTACAAGTGCTGCAGTATTATCAAAACCCAGTATAGAATATCCTATAAAATTTTAAAACATATTTAAAGCATTTAAATATTGCAAAAGCAAATCCTAAATAAAACAAAATCAATCAATACATGATCAGTTTAATATCAACAAAAAGAAATTATAAAAAATGTAAACAGTTTCAATTTTACCAAATCATGACTCAAACAAAGGCAGGATTAAATTTTGGGTCAAGCATGTTTAAACAAAAAAACAAATTGAATATTTACTATCTATACAGGGTGTCCCATCGGGAACTACCGCAATCGATTTCTCGAAAACAACGCTTTCGATAACATTAACAATTTGGAATATTATAAAGCCAGTGGGGGACATACAACTAAAATATGTTGACACCTCTACAATTTCCGGTTATACTTAAAGGTAATGACAACTTCCTTATTTTAATTAGAACACCCTATGTACTATTTATTTTTAGATTTTTCGTAAAATACTAAACCTAATTTACGTATAATGTTCTATACTAAAGTCCAACCGTTTTTGACTTATTTAAAATTTTATATCAAACATGACGTTTGCAAGCCATAACATAATCATGAATTTCTTTAAAACAAGAGCCTTTAATATGAGTTGAAGTTGGATTTCTCTACCCTCTCTAACTACAGACTGTATTATTATTTTCACAATTATTAAATACAGAGTGGTCAAAACTAATATGTAATAATTATTACGACAAAAACCTTAAAAGTCAATTTTTTTAAATGGAAACCCCCATCTTTTTTACCTTATTCTATTAGGTATCAAAAATAAGTATACGTTTGTATAAGGATGTCTATTCCAAAAATTTATAGTTTTTGAAATATTAGGAATTTTATGATCATTTACTTTAACAATGCTTTTAAGTACGGCTTAGTTTGGCTTCTAGTTAGCCTTGGCAACAAAATGCGGCGCCACAGCCGACTACTCCGTACGTTAATATTTCGAAAATTATACATTTTTGGAATAAATATGTTTTAACAAACTTACCCTTATTTTTAATGCCTAATAGGATAAGTTCCATTTAGAATAAGGAAGTTAAAATTACCTTCTGGTATAACCGAAAGTTATTGAGCTGTCAAAATATTTTAGTTGTATGCCTTCTCCTGACTTTATATTGTTACCAAATTTTCAAAATTTTTCAAAGTGTACTCTTTGAGAAATCGATCGCTGCAGTTCCCGGTGAGACACCCTGTACAACGAAAATTGACCATCAGATTATTGGATTAGACTAAAAGCGAGTACGTTAAGCAAGTGTTGGTACTAAAGGCATATTTTCTTTGTTAACTGCTTACAGCAGCTGTCAGCCCTTTTATTATTTTGACAAAATGACGACGTCAGTCTTACAGCAACTCATATAGCGGTTATAAGCGGCGTCGCGTCGAGAGAAGTCTAACTAATGTCTAACAGATTGAAATAGCAAAGGGGGAATATAAAGTGTTAGGAAAAATTACCAGAACGGTCGATTATCTCAAAATATACAAGAGTTACCAAAAAATGTTTTATATAAAAGTTGTAGGGATGTTAAAAATATACATATCTATGATAAACTAAAAACTACAGGGTCTCCCACAAAGTTGTAGAGAATCATAGATATGTTTTTTATATAGAACACCCTGTATATTATTATTAATTTTGATTGCTGACTCTATTCTTAGCATTTTTTGTTAACCATATGTTATACCTATATTTACTAGTTTCCTAGAAAACGACATATCTAATAATTACGGATACCAATGCGATATTCGAACATAGCCGATAGCCGTAATCAATAGTTTGACATCTATAAGTCAAATTCTGACAGCAATAAGCAAAAAGAAAATAGCATGGCCTTTCTACTTACTGAAACAGAGAGAATTGATATTTTAATTTTAAGGGGGTGTGGTGATAAACAGAGTACATATCAGGAGGTATGTGCTATTTACAATAATTTGCATCCAAACAGGCACATTAAAAACTGCGAACTGTCCAACGTTACCGAACGACTAATAATGTAAAAACCGGCCACGATCTGGAAGACCTAGGACTGCTACCTCCGAGGAGAAAAAAATTAGATATTCTACTTGCGCTAGAAGAAAATCCCAAACAATCCACAAATCAGCTTGCTTTACACCATGAGATTAATCAAAAATCTGTACGAACCATTCTTCATAGTGGGAAAATGCATCCATATAAAGTTAATGTTGTACAAGAACTTTATGATGTTGACTGTGACCGCAGGCTAGAATTTTGCGAAATAATGACTAGAAAGATTGAAGAGAACCAGCATTTTTCAAACAATATTGTGTTTTCGGATGAAGCCACCTTTACCTTACACGGAATGATCAATAAGCAAAATAACCGATACTGGGCGCGAAATAACCCAAACTGGTATAAAGAACTGCATACACAATTCCCAGAAAAAGTTAATGATTGTTTGCGGGCCATGTAATTGGACCCTTTTTTATCGATCGAAATTTGATCAGTGATCGATATCTCCAGCTTCTTCGGCAAGAAATACTTCCAGCTATAAACAATTTAACTGCCGATATTAACTTAACCTGGTATTAGCAAGATGCAGCCCCTCCTCATTTTACTCGTGAGGTTAGAGAATTTTTAATGTCACGTTCCCAAATCGTTGGATAGGAAGAAGAGGGCCTATCGAATGGCCTTCGCGGTCCCCCGATCTTTCACCATTAGATTTCTTTTATTGGGGTCACCTGAAAAACAATGCTTATCGAAACAAATCAAATAATTTGGAAGAACTAAGACTGAAAATTGTCAATGAAAGTGCCAGAATAACAAGGGAAATGGTGTTAAATACCCAAAGACATTTTTGCGAAAATTTGTATCATTGTCAGTTAGTAAATGGGGGTCATTTTTAACACTTAATAAACTATACAGCCGTTTCACCATGATTTGTTATTGTTTAAAGATAGCTTATTAAATTGTTTCTTGTTTAAAGTTAGCTCATTAAATTGTTTCTTGAAATTTATTTTGTGTTTTGTAACTGATCAAAATGTTATGATATCTAGGAAACTAATGAATTTAGGTATAACATATGGTTAACAAAAAATGCTTAGACTAGAGTCAGCAATCAAAATTAATATTATACAGGGTGTTCTATTTAAAAAGACATATCTATGATTATCCACAACTTTGTGGGAGACCCTGTAGATTTTAATTTATCATAGATATATATATATTTTTAACAGCCTTACAACTTTTATATGAAACATTTTTTGGTAACTCTTGTATATTTTGAGATAATCGACCGTTCTGGTACTTTTTCCTAACACTGTATAGCCAAATTTAGGGTTAAAAGTAAAAGAAAATTAACCTAATGTGTACTAATAACAATAATATGTGTGAGAAACCATGTGAAGGATTAATTTAACTACAATTGAAGATATTGCTCATTTTTGTTATAAAACGGAAGAGAATTTACGAATTTACTAATTGGCAATATTAGTATACCATTTGTGTTTATATTTTTACCACATTTCCACTTACACAAGCTAACCTGTTTTAGTCGTCCTAACTATTTTTAAGGAAAATCGGTACGTAATTTATTTTGCAGCTTGTTATTGCTTTACGCCAAATGTAAATAGTAAGATAGATGTTTTTAAATTATTTAAGGGTCACCTTCTATGCGTCAGAAGAAGAATTTTTCTAAAATAAATAAAATTCTCACTTATTTTAGAACAAATTGAATTCTTTGACATTTTTACTTATTCATTAATTATATAGGGATTTGACTTTGTCAAAAATGGTTTTAATAGTAAAAAAGTAATGAGATTAATTTTGGTCAAAACTAAATGGGAATTTAAAAAAATATTTTAATTTAAAAAAATGCAGCAGTGTGTTATTTTCCTTATAAATTGTTTTGGTTTAAATCCCTTATGGATGACACTGGTAAAAATATTGTTTTTTTTGTATGCCAAAAATTTCGTCTGATGCATGGAAGGCGATTTACAAAAAAATCTAAATTGGTATAAACGTTATTATAAAAAAATATATATCTTTTATTATAATTATAATTTTTGAACAACCCTAGTTTAAGAACTAAAACGTTTAGGACATATGTTCATATGAGGTTTTTATTATTTTTTATTGTAGGATCATCTTGTATAAAATAGTATTTACTTTAAAAGTGTTTTAAGAAAGTAACTATTACATTACTTAAATATCGCATGACCTAGACGCTTTAAAAAGTAAGTTTAAAAAAGTTGTATAATTTCCCGAGCGCTATCGTTTTTTAAAAACCATTTATTACTCCTTATACTTCGATAGCCTCGGTCCGTCATCGGCTATTCGTTTCCGGCTAGTGTGAAACGAGTCTTAAGGTAATGCCAATATAGTTATAGCTCCCAGTGATGTATAATGGCTTAGGAGACATTTTTAAGCAACAACAAAGTGAGGCCAATGAGCCATTCTATCCGGAATATTTACATGCAGGCATTTTTTGCCTAATCTCTAGCTGCTTGTTTTTAAAACACCTTAAGTTAATTTTAACGTAACATACAAGACGTGTATGTAACATTACATATTTGTATAAAAGAGACAGACAAGTGTTAGGTCAACGTTAGATTTCATGTCATAGCAAAGAGAATAGAAAAATTGAGAAAACCAATATTTTTAATCCATTGGGATCTCAAGTAAAAAAGAGAATTGACAAAATTCGTGCAATGCGCATGAGACAAAGGGCAGGGCCGTATTAACTGTTTGAGGCGCCCTAGGCTACAATTCCCGCAACGCCTATTTTCCACCAAAAAATTTTTGAATAGCAAAAAAAAAGAAGGCCTATTTTGTGTAGGTCATTCCCTCCTTTTCACGCATTTCATTCCAAAGCACCCTATTCACAGAAAAATTACTTACCAAAAATACCCACTCAACCTAAACTTTTTAAAACCTCCCCTGTCTGGCGCCTACTTTTTTCATGGCGCCCTAGGCTGTAGCCTAGTCAGCCTAATGGATATTACGGCCCTGACAAAGGGACATATGAATAAAAGGAAGCAAATGCTTATAGTTAAAAAATTTGAAGTAAATACTTTTGCTTAAAAGTATAAGCAAATGCTTAAGATATAGAAAAATATAGCAAAAGCATTTGCTTATACTTAGAAGAAAAAGCATTTACTTCAAATTTTTATAACTATTATATATATAACATTTGCTTTTTTTTATTTATATGGCCCAAAATGCAGCAGAATATGGTGTTGTGTTCAGTTGACTGCTGAACTGGTTAAATATTATTAAATTGGATGTGCGTAATATTTTTTTTTACTTTAGAATAAATATAAACCCATTATTTCAAAATCATTCCTGTATTTAAACCAAAATAAAATTAAAATCTAACAGTCCCAGTCGGTGGCTTAACGTACCACAATTTGCAGTGTGAATTTTTTAATTATTTGGCGTATTACAACTGTTTCTTTTTCTTTTTCTTTTTCTATTCTCATTGTGTCATAAAGACCATTGTACTACTAAATACAGCATCGCATTAAATAAGGACGAAAATAAATACTGTGAATACTGTGCCAAAGATCTATATTTAATGCATATTGGTAATCTTGTTGTTTGTCTGTGCTACCCTTCTTGTATCCCCATCATATTATTTAAAAAAATTAAATAATTTTACAGATAATTTATTATTAAACTGCATACAAATAATAAACATTTTTATTTTGGTAATTCGTTAGCACCGTCGTTTTAGAAAATTTACAATTAAATAGCAAGCGGATTGTTTTGGAGGGGCATCTTGATAAAAACCAAAGAGGACTAGCTATTCGTCCCATAAAGATCTGGCCACCCATAACCGCAACGAACCCGCAGCAGTGCATATCGCTGGTACAATGTAGGGAATGCGGTGCAAAAATTTTTGTGTTTAAGATTCCAATAATATATTTATTTGTATTTATTAATGTAATATTATAAGTCTGTTATACTACGCCTTAAATTACATCTTATCGTAAAATAGACCTTAACAAATAAGGTAACACAGTTTTACCTATGCACAACTTAAAATTTGGATAAAAAGAAACAGAGATAAGTCGAAAAATCTTTTTATTTAAACAAAGAGATATACATATAAAAAACAATATTCCTAGCTTGAGAAAAATGCTTTTTATATTTTTAAGGACATGAAAACTGCTTTTGAATTTTTCCGAATTATTTTGTCCCACTTTTCTCTATCACTGTAAATCCAGAACGTAATTTACATGTTTTATTTTTATTAAATACTACAATCAGCTACGTATGTTAATAACTTTCTGTTAAGAGTTTGGCACTGTAGCAACTTGACACAAACTTCAATATCTCATTATAGCTCGAATTATTACAAGAACTTGTTAAACTCTCACATAATCATTTCGCCATATTATGGCGGTAAAAGCAGAAAACACATATTATCTGAATTGTAATTACATTGTTGTTTAGAAATACACAATCACCACTTTACACAAGAGGATTAAAGTTGACAGTTGATATCAATGTTAAAGTGCACATTTAATTATTATTTGGAATATTGGGGATATAGGCTAGGTCGTATGGGCGCCAGTGTATCCAAAATTATTCTCATAGATTTTTGCAAAATCATGTTCAGAATAAAATGCTTACTATGACGATCCACGATGTCAGCTCAAATTTTGTTCAAAATTATTTTAGACCGCTATTGTCTTAACAGTTAAGATGCTTTTTTTTTTTTTGAAAAACTTGTCGTGGTAACATTGAACATGATAACAGGCCAATGTGGGTGCTGTTTATATGAAGACCACATTATTATCTATACAGGAAATGTGCAAAGATTTTTGAAAATTAAAAACCAGAAAATACACTTTGTTAAGAAATTAAAAAAAAATATCTAGAAAGACAAAATTGTCAAATCGCTTACTCTACAATTGTTACAAAAGGTTCAATACTACATACAATATTTCAATGTAAAAGTTGGGCCCAATTGATCACTTTTAATTGTTTAAATGAATATAACTTAATAAATATTAATTTTTCAAAAAATGTGAGTCGTTTTTGGTTGAAAAATAGTCAAAAAAATTAAATATAATTTTATTTGATGCAAAAAAAAACAATTTATCTTAATTGATAAACCAATTGCGGTTTAAAAAAAATACCAAAATTCGAGCTGGCATCATGGATCAATCAGCATTTTATTCTAAACATGATTCTGCAAACAAATTTCATGAGAATATGTTTTGATGCATTGGCGCCAATACGACCTAGTATATAAAATCCTAAATACAAAAAATAGGTAAACCTTTACTATTGGCGATTTTAACTTCCGATGGGGGCGCTGCTAAACGTAAACAATGTCGAAAGAAGTAGGTAACTAGCTTTGACCCTGTTACGGATTTCGGGTATTAAAACGGTTTAAAATACTGTTTAAGTTTCAATACAGCCGTGAATTTGTATAGATTTATACGTATTCAATGTGTTAAAACTCGATTTGTGAGTTTGAGTAGTGCCCTTGATGGTTTAACAGACTTTTTCTTAGTGGTGATTAGTGAAGAAAGCGCCATGTAAAACTTTTTCGGAATGAGTAAAGAACTGTTTTTGACGCTAAGCTCTAGTATTTTCATACCTCAATTGCACTCCCGATAGTAGGTGCACAGTGGAAGGAGAAGAAATCTTGAATTCCAACCATATTATTTTGATTATACACACGTCTTTTTATTTTAGATGTTAATGGCTCTTCTGATGCCATAATAAACGTTTTAATATAGGTGAAAAGAAAGACTTTTTGATCAAAATGATAGCAAAACACACAGCTATTCACGCACAAGGCTCAAAAACGCGTGTTAAACATAACGAAGTAAATAAATAATATTATATTTATATCCATTTCAATGGTTAAACATGTCCGATCACCTGTTTTCTTAGGTTGCGCCGTTGACCACCAGAGGTCTCATTGATCTTAGAAATCGGTAATTACTTAAAAGCTTTATTAGGCAATTCGCTTAATTGGCTTTATGGCTAATAACCGAAGTTGCCTGTTTTTTTAATATTAATTATATATTATACCGGGTGACACAGGATGTTGCTATCTCCACCTTTTTTTAGTTTTTAAAAAGAGAGTAATGTAATGAATAACGACTATTTTTCATAATGTCTCCAAGTATGTCATTTTAGACATGGTGTCATATAAAATGACACAATAGCTTAGGCTAAAATGACATATACCTTCAACAGACGATTTTAAAGATTTTTTTTTTAGAACTATTTTGCGGTTGGTAAATTGGAAATTGAACTTGAAATGTCGTGCAAAAATCCAAATGTTTAAAAAGTCTCTGCTAAAGCGGAAAATTCAAAAAGTATGAAGCGTGTTATTTTACTTGAGTATGCCATTTTAGGCCAGTTTCCCTATAGAAAATAAAATTGGCACTTGTATTTAAAATAGAGTTCATGGAACTTTTGGTTAGTTCTGGTTAGTGTGTCTTTTATTAAGTGCAAATATTTAAGCGTCATGTAAGTAATATAGGGTTTTTATTAGTTAAAGGGATACATAGGAACCACATATTTCTTATGCCAATATAAAAAAATACTTAACATACCATTTAAAAAGGTGACAATTAGAAAAATACACGAGGTTAAAGCAAAAAATAATTAATTTCAATTTATTTTAAAAATACGTTTAAATATTGACTCGGTATTTGCATGTATTTAGAATTGTCGCAACTTTTTTGCTACCGTGGTACCTACCATTAACCTAAAACAGTTAACTCTTGTATCTACACAAAAAAAGGGAATACTTAAAAGAATCGCTCTGGGCAACCGTTTTATTACTATTTGCTTTTAAGTTGTTTAATGCAACCAAAGATACCTGTAATTTACGCGTATTATCTACTACTACTACTATATCATATACGAATGATTACATGTATTCTCAAGTGTACAATGTGGTTGCACTTAACAACTTGTGAGTAGCACAAAAAAAAATTATACCACGTTATAAAGAAATTCAAAGTAGTGTATGTAGCGCTCTCTTATTTACACATAAAAGTGAATACGGGATCTAAATAGTTTGTGTTAAAAAAAACCCTAGATACTCAGTTTTATGAAAATACAGGGCGACAACAAAATAATAATCCAGCATTGTATTTCCTTTAATGAATGAGTACACCTTTTAATTTTAAGGATGTGATAGTGTGTCATGAGATACCAATTTTGGATATAAGAGTTTTTGCCTATTACTTTTGGTTTAACCAAAAGTGATAAACACTTTAATATATTTTTTAAACACTCCGTATATTTTTTAAATTTAATATCTACACGACCTTACACAAACAGTTTTATGGACGTTGTGTCGTCGTCTGAACCTTTTCAAATGCTGTTTTCTCTAAAACTAAAAAAGATAGACTCTGGGTATATTATAGGATTTATACTAGGAATAGCTTAAAGAATTTAAATCTTAAAAAATATATAGGGTGTTCCATTAAAATTATTAGGATTATCATATTTAAAAGTTCAAATTTTACAGCACTTCCGGTCACACAGGAAGTAGTATTATAATTAATATTTAAATTCTTAAAAATATACAGGGTCTTTTATTAAAAGTAATAAAGTAATCCACAGATGCTAATATATTTAAAATTGGCATCCAGTGATACAATATACCAATTCCAAATGTTAAAACTATACGGTTGCTCGCAACTTGCTGGATAGTAATTTTGTTGTTACCCGGTATATAAAAAGTATAAAAAATTATTCAAATAAATTGCAATTTTTTTATTTTTTTTTGTTTTTTTGGCATAAGAAATATGCGGTAGCTATGTGTACCATTAACGAGTGAACACTCCGCACATATAAGTTTTTATTTAATTCTACGATAGGCTTATAGTCAAAGATTTGCAAGAGACCAGTTATTAATTTTTTCTTTTGAGTTAACTTTTTTTACCAAAATAATATATGTAACTCGATTCTAAAGAAAAAAATTAAAAGTATTGTTTATTTTAACGATCTTAAAAAGCCACTATTCATCCAGTTTTAATTATAAAAATCCATTAACTAAAAAAACTCATTAGCTCTTTTAATAGCCACTTTTATTTGGTGGGTAACGTAAACTTAAAAATCAATAGTTTAATAAAAATAAAATATTTTATTCAAATATTTAAAAATAAAAGCAAAAAAACAGAATAATATTTATTTATTGAGATTTACTGTTTTTTTTTTGTATTTTACTACTAGTATTTGTAATTATTACCAAACATATTTTATAGTAAACACCAATATTTAACCATAGCATTTAAAATTAAGATCATTATGCATTAATAAAATAAAAAATTAGCAAAAATATACAAGCTGTTACAAATTCAAGGAACACCATAAGGGTTTTATAAACGGTAAGACATGCAGGGTTGGTTAACCTGGGGCAAAGTTGCGCATTTGTATGCATAACAATATTCCGTTTTAAAAGTTTTAAAATTTGCAGTCGTTCCGGAATTATCCGGCAAAAACCGAAACTTTGCGAAACAGTTTTTATTGTTTTTTCGGTTAATTTAAAGAGATATTTTAAAACTAATGACACATTAATATTGCCACTTTTTTTGTTCTATAAAATTATGTCACTAAATTTAAAATCCGACGTTTCGTCTTTGATCCACCATCATCAACTTTGTTTTTTTTTAATGGGCCGAAAATTTGGTTTAAAACCTATTACACTCCTACTTTAATTCAAAATAAATAAACGATATATCACACTATACAATTGAAGAGTTGAAATATCAAAGGTGCTAAGTGCCAAAAACAAGAAGCAGAGTTATTTTAAATTTTTTTTTATTATTTTCACATTTTAAAAGCTACGAGTCAACAAAATCTAAACACAAGATGTATTCTGACGCCAGTTACGATAAACTACAGGCACATGGCTCTTTCTCAAGTTATTCTTCTTGGCACCTTTCTATGGTATAAACTCATTAAAAAAATAGGCACTTAGCCCTTTGATATTTCAACGCCTCAATTATGTGACCTTTCGAACATAATAAACATACAATTCACTATTATTTCAATAAAATAAAACATTTTATTCCTAACGATTTTGAATATTTCCATTTAAAGGTATAAGCTTGTCATAAAAAAATAGATGCCTACTTACCTGAAAACTGAATTTTCCCCGAACGTTTCGGGTAAAGTCGTTATTTGAAATGGTGAAATGATGAATGATGATGGTTTGTCGGTTCAAAACGTCGCATAAATGTAAAGTGTGATATATCATTGTATTTAAAATTAAAATAAGAGTGTATTAACTTAAAAACCAAATATTCCGCCCATTTAAAAAAACAAAGTTGATGATGGTGGCTCAAAGACAAAACGTCGGATATCTTATATTTATTGACATCATTTTATAGAACAGAAAAAGTGGCAATGTTAATTTGACGTTAGTTTTAAAAAATCTCATTAAATAAACAGAGAAAACAATAAAAACTGTTTCGCAAAATTTCGGTTTTTGCCGGACGGCTGCAAATTAAAAAATTTTACAACGGAATATTGTTAAGCATATAAATGCGCAACTTTGCCCCAATTTAACCAACCCTGTATATCTTACCGTTTCCGAGATCCTAACGAACAAACGCTTTTTAAATTTTACAACTTGTTAACTGAATCAAGCTGATCTGTATGTGAACCCGGTGGTGGCGTAAATAGAAACCCTACTCGAATTCGTCCAAACAACGTTAACCAACTGGACTAGGATTTCAAAGCAGTTAATTAGCAGAAAACCTACTCGAGTACAGCACAATTTTTATTTAAAAAAAGACTTATTACTTATTGATATTACTTGTATAAAAAAAGTGTATTGTGGGGTCGTTTTTTATTGAATTGACTTTCCAATTTTGAAGGACAACCAGCCTAAATTTTTCCTTCAGAAATTCCTCTGGCTTTTCGTCGCGAAACAGATGTTGGCTGCACTTTAATTTTTGCGATCTTCTACCAGCTGTTTTATTACATATACACGTCATAATTTGTGCCGGAGTTTGTAAAGAGTAGATTTGTTAGAAAATATATATATATATATATATATATATATATATATATATATATATATATATATATATATATATATATATATTTTAACAAAAATAATAGCATTTTTGCAAAATAAAAAGTATATTTATGTTATGAAAGATTTAACCAGCTACGCAAGCGTAGTGAATCTGTGGTACCATAGGTGTTTTTACAAACTTTTACACAGTTAATTTTTGTATACGTTTATTTTTGTATACAGGGTGTTTTCTTATTGCGGTGGAAAGATTTAAGGGGGTTCTTCAAAATCAATTTATTAAAATAAAGTTTATATTAACATGTGTCCTTAAATGAATCGTTCTCAAGATACAGGTTGTTAAACTTTTCAAAAAACTGCATGCATGCAATTCGGCTACCATGGTTGGTTGTTTAAAAATTACCGGAATCTCAAAGAAAATGGAATACCCCGGGCCCGACCAAGACGGCGACACGTGTTTCGTCTTCGTTAACTGTCATTGATCAAGGCTCAAGAACCATATATATATATATATATATATATATATATATATATACAACCAGCTCTTAAATTTTCTTATCGTAATTTGGAAAAACCCTATATACAAAAATAAATGTAGGTATACAAAAATCAACCGCGTGAAGATTTGTAATAAAACACCCCGTATGGTAACACAGATCCACTAACGCTTGCGTAGCTAGTTAAATCTTTGATAACATATACTTTCTATTTTGTAGAAATTCCCCACTCTAAACTAGAAGTTTACAAACTCCGACCCAAATTATGACGTTTATAGGTAATAAAACAGCTGGTTGAAGATTGGAAAAAATTATAGTAGAGCCAACATCTGTTTCGCAACAAAAAACCAAAGGTATTTCTGGAGGAAAAATTTAGACTGGTCGTCCTTAAAAATTGGAAAGTCAATTTAATAAAAAACGACCCCACAATATACCTTTTAAAATTAAAAATGGTTTACCGTGTGTTTAAAAACACTTTTTTTAATAACTAATTATAAGTAATGAGTCTTTTTTATATAAAAATTGTGCTGTATTGAAGTAGGGTTTCTAAATCTTTTTGCTAAATAAACAATGGAAAACCCTACTTCAATACGTCAAGATCTGGGCAGTATTCGAGTAGTGTTTCTACTATTTAAGTCTATTCTTGTCCAGTTGGTCACGGTTGTTTGGACGAATTCGAGTAGGCTTTCTATTTACGCGACCGTCGCAACCCGGTGACACAGTGTTGTTGCTGCTAGAAAAATAATAATAAAAGGTTACCACTCCGCATCTTAGAAACAATGCATTTCCAGACTTATGTCCATATACATTTTTTTATAGAATAAGCCAGCAATAAACCCCAAGATTTTTTTACCACTTTTAGAAAACGCCCTTTTATATCAATTTTTTTATTTTAACTAAGCAGAAACTAACTTAACATTTTCTACCGTAAGTAGTTGTAAAAAGTTATAATTGGACCTAAACCATTGTTTTGAGCTTTATTTATCTTCAAGCGTTTTATAAAAACTTTTGAAACAAAGTTTAAAAATGATTTTTAACTAACTAGTGTTAGTTTTAATATTTTTAAGTTTTAGTTGGGTTTATAATAAAATTATTATTATAAAGACAAGTACACAAACTAAAAACCTAATTTACCAAGGATGGAAACAATTTGACTCTGTGGCATTAATATTTTTTATACGACCGAGCAATGGTAAATTATTTAAATAAATTATAAAACATTTTACTATCTTATAAACCAAATACATATTTTTTAAGTTCGTAGCATAGAAATTCTAAAGCGTAGTACCTAAGCTTTAACCGTTTTAATTGTCTTTGTAGATAAGAAACAAAAACATTTTTAAACTTTTTTCTAATTAAGTTTTTCTTTTAACTATTTTAATACAAAAAAATATCTTATATTATGTTCATATATTTTTTTACAAAACAAAAACGTTTTTCTGTCTAATTAAATAAAATAATTTGTTTTCGTTTAATTACCATACTTTTTTTTTTATTTATGCGTTTTATTTTTAACTATTAATATGCAAACCCTCATATTATTCAAATATTCTTTACCAAATATAAATAATTTCCTTTTTTCCCAAACATTCCCTAACTTACGGGTTTTTCTGAATATTTTCATAACAAAAATCTAATATGCGTGTCACGTTACGACATTATGCAGAAGGAATAAGAATTATAGAATCGGAAATTTTTCCTTCGCATATTTTTTACTCTTCCACTTATTATGCTTGGTGTACGGGAACCAGAAAAAATGTTTTATAATAAAGATATATTATATTTGTATTAAGTTAGTGTCATAATATAAAATATTTTCTTTTAGAACTCAGTATCGTTTAAGGCTTAGAACAGGCGGGGGCGGTTTTCCCGAGTCGGCAGCCGAGTGGGCGATGAAGCGGTGCAAAACAGACGAGTTGGCAAGCCTCGCACTGCGGTCGGCTGTTTTGTAATATAGACCTAAAATCAGTAGTAAAAAGACAGGCGGTCATCAGTTCTTTCTCATTTTTAATTATTCTCCTTTTTGTTGCTCGCACACTATTTAAACGATGCGTTTAGAAAGAAATAGTATATCCGTCTCTATTTCTATGACGCTTCTGGCTTCTTTATACCTGGTTTTTAGTTTACTAAGGCTTAAACCAAACAAAGCGGTTTTCTCCAAGTTCGTGTCGAAGCGGTGCAAAACACGAGTCGGCGAGCCGCAATTGCTCTAATAATATCATAAGGGTGTCGCCGCTTTCAGCAGCCGACTCGGCAATAACCGCTCCCTCTGTTTTAAGCCTAATACCACAATCATCGTCTGTCTGTCTCTGTCTGTTTTAAGCCTAACTATTTTATTTATGTATTAAAAAAGACAATATTTTCTTACAAAATTAATAGCAAAGGTGGTTTTTAACGGTTTTACTTAGCTTGACCTGTTCATTTTACTTCTTATTAATTTGTAATTTATTATTTGTTTAGGTCAAATTTAGTAATTGAAATTTGACTCGCTTCCTGATCGATTGGATCAAAAATTTGGTACACATTTTTCATCTTTATGACAATACAATACAATTCACTTTTATGGTTATAAATTCAAGATGGCAGATGGCAGCCCATACAAAATGGCAGATTATATATTACTTTACTACAACCTCAATATTGGTATCAAATGAAGGGGTTAAAATGTTTTATGACAAGACATCCTATATAGTGTAATTATGGATGTTGTATGAATAAAATGTATCTGCATTTTATTTCATTGGACAGTTAATGCCAATTATACATATCTTCTTCTTCAGCATGACCTTATGTTTGTTCTAGTGCTGGCAATTATTTTGTAGGTCTGGATATGACATTTATTTTAAGATATTAAATTTATTTAAAAATGAGTTTGTAGGGGTTTTAAATATTTTCTTTTTTAAATACCCGCTCTAGAAGCCTCGCTTCCTCCCACCTTGCACCACTTGATAGGCACGGCCTTGTTTCTAAAAACAAATAGTTAGTCAGTTATTTTTTAAAAAACAAATGCTTTCGTCTTGTGAAGCATTATGATATGAAAATTATTACAATACACTAAAAATAATTTTATTTCTCCAATGTATAACACCACTGAAGCCGGCATTGATGTTTGATACTTGCTAACGGCATACAGTTGTCGACGCGAAACTTGGAGGTACCCGATGGCATTTTTTATTTAATCAAATTCATATAGTTGCTTAAAATATTTAAATAGTATTTATAAAATATAAAAAGGTGCGACAAATTGGGACAACAAGTCTTAATAAAACGACTAGGATATGAACTATGTCGATTGAATATGACAACGTAAAAAGTTTTGATTTACTATTATAAAAGGTTTGTAACTACTTTCTTTAAATTTTGGGGTAAGTGAAAAAAAACTAGGGTTAGTTGCTCACCCCTAAACAAATAATAATGGTTTTTGGTTTACTGGTCTCAGTTAATCTAAGATCGCTCTCGATAAGATTTACGTGTTAGGTTAACGATTTGACTCGCTCCCGCTCGGAGGTTCGTTTTCGGTTTAAAAATTTTGTTGCTCCGATATCTCAAAGAGATCGCTCTTAGTTGATTAGAAAAATTTTGAGGAGGAAACAAATTATAACCTTAAATTTTTGTTAGAAAACAAAAACATTTTGTGTATCTGGAATCAGTTGTTGCCTTAAAAATATTTAAAAGCATAAAAAGTTCGAAGTGGCAGCAATCTTAATTAGATTTGTTACGTCATAGATGCTTTTAGGGATTCTGAAAGCACGTAAAGCGAAAACGCTAATAGATCCTTTTTAAGCGATCTGAGAGCACGTAAAGATATTTGACTCTTAATTCACTATTTAGTACAGAACACGTGCTTAAATGTTCACATAACTTTTTATTTTTCAAAACTTCGTGCCTTTTAAATAATAGATAACAGATGGATAACAAGAGTTCGTTGAAGGGGCCAAAACTAAAATAGGCAGATCACAATTCTCTTTCCTGTCTTTATCTGTGGCTAAGGGCATTTATTGTTTAGTTATAATTTAATACTTTTTTTTCATGTTAAACCCTCGTTTGTAAAAAGTATATAAGACCTTTAACCTATAAATGAGAATTCTTGTTTTGTTGTACTTCTTTATATCCATTATTCGAAAAAACATTAAAACATATTTTTTAATTTAGATTTTTTTTTACACCAATGCTTACTTTTATATATTAAAATTACTTTTTCTTAAATAAAATTTATTCCAGCAAAAACACAAATGTAAAAAATAGAAGCCAAGTTCAAGACTAAAATTAGACTTAGCTGTGGGCTTCACCGAAAAAAGCATGGAGATCTAAATAAGTGCAAAGTTCTGTACAAAGTCCAAATATTTACGAGATTTTAAAGTGGGCTAGATTTGACTTGGTCAGTTTTTATTACATTGGTTATTTTATAAAGTTATTTAACTTATTTAAATATTTTATTTAATTCTGATAAAACCTGGCAAAGTTAATTCCAACCTACTAAAGGATCTCATAAATATTTGGATTTTGCATATAACTTAGCAATCATTTAAATTTCCATTCTTTTTGCGGTGAAGCCCAAAGCTAAACATAGCCAATTTTAGGATTAAACTTAGCCTGAACTTGCTCACCTTTTATACATTTATGTTTTTAGTGGAATATTATTACTTTTTGTAAGGAAAACTAAGCAGGTAATTGGATTTAATATGTTTTCTTGCATTACCGCTGCATAGTTTTTTTATTTTATTGTCTACATTTTCTTAAACATTAAAAATAACAGTGCGCATTGCTCATTTATTATCTGCTACCTTTTTAACACGCTTTCTGTTTAGGCCTTAATTTGCCAAGTCCTGGCGATATAACGATCTTGTTAACGGTTATTTTATAGTGCGTATTACAGGTTTTTGTAGGGGGATATTACTTATTTTTTGACTTAATTTAATTTTAATGTTTCTGTTATAAAGCAAATACAATAATACATATATCTAGATAGTTTCAATTTTCATGCCTGAACACAATTACCGGGCTGGATTTCAAATTTTATTTGTTTAGGTCGTTTTAAAGTGGGTTTTTAATCAATATGTCAGTCAGTCGGTGAAAAATTAACGACTTTAATTCATATGAACAACTTAAAACTGTCAGGTTTGACCTATAAAGCCCTTAAGTAAAATATTAAATTACACTAAGTGTAAGAAAAACTTTTATGTTAACGGTAAACTCCCTAAGTACTTAAAACGTAAATAAATAAAATTCCGTATGTGTCACTTGGCGAGTTATTTGGATGCAAAAGTCACGACAAAGACAGGATATTAATCGGTGGTGTATGAAGTCAAACCATTAGTTTCGTTTTAAGTTTAGTAACCTAACAATTTTTTCTTGCAGTTATATGGTAAAATTACCTGGTTACAAAGGAGATTTACTAAGTCCGAAAACTGTTATTTCTGACGTTCTTTGAATATTGTTTTTTGTAACAATTAGCAGTAACTCTTCCATCCATTTTTTCAAAGCAAATTTTATATAAAATTGCTGATACCTCCAAAACATAAAATTGTTTCTAGTTAGTTTTACCCTGATACCGACGATTTAGTTGATATATCAAAAAAAAATTTTTTGATAATTTTAAACTATAAGAAAAATAATAAGATGTTTTAAATAACGATTTAAAACAGAGCAGTTTTTTTAAAAGCCGTAAAAAAATTAGTGTTACACAAAAACCAGTCCGTCACTGTTTGAATACTGATATACATTTTGTAATAAAAATGTAGAATATATATAGTTTAATTTATAATATTTATGGTACATTTTCTTGCTAACCGTATTTATCTCAGTGGCTCAAACTGACGAAATTGACGATACAAAAATATGAGAAACGAGACATCATTTTATAGAACAAAAAAGTGGTAATGTTAATATGTCGTTAGTTTTAAAATATCTCTTTAAATAAAACCGAGAAAAAAATAAAAAATGTTTCGGTTTTTGCGGAATAATTCCGGAACGGCTGCAAATTTTTAAATTTTTAAAACGGTATAATGTTTACCATAAAAATGCGCAATTTTGTCCCAATTTGACCAACCCTGTATCTTTTATCCTTTCCGAGATCCTAATGGTGTTCCTCGAATTTGTAAAAGCCTGTATATAAATCTATGAGATTGATCACATATTTTGGGCAACACCCTGTATTTTATCTAACAAGTACTGATATAGGTAGCTTAAAATTAAAGACTTTAACATTTTTATTTAAAAAAATAATATTAAAAACTGGGTATAACAATAAATCAGACCATCTTATTTTAGTTAAGTAAAATGATGACTCATTTTATTTATTGAAAAATTTTCTAAATGCTGCTTGTCTGATTTTGGTATTTCCAATAAACCCTGAAAACCGGTCCAAGCACCCAATATCATGGACAATGGATTTCTAGGATTTCTCAAAGCATCGTGGTAACTTTTAAAACCCGAAGTAAAGGTGGAAAATAGTTTCTTCAATATAATAGGTTTTCTTTGGTATTATTATTATTTTTTAATAAATTGTTTTTTTGGTAAAAAAAAATGATTTTTTTTGTAATAATTATTATAAAAACAAAAACTAAGTACTTACCACCAATATTTTGATAGTCAACTTAAACACCAAATGTTGTTTAAAATCTTACTTCATTTTAAATTCAGAGTTAGAGTAAAGTATTTATTATAAATATCGTTTCCAATAAATAAGGTAAACCTTTTTACAGAAAAGTTATTGTAATAATATAAACTTATATAATTTACAAGAAATACGTAAACCTTTCTGCCTAACCACGCGTATGCCACATGTCTTGTTACATTATTAGCTTTACATTAAAAATGCCTAAAAAACACAATAACTAATTTTAACAACAACATTTTTTAACATTTTAGGTACCCTGAGGAGGGTGATTCTTAACCTATAAACATAAACTTGAAAGCTTATTGCTTAAGACAAATACATTTTTCAAAAAAGTTGTTACAAAATTTTTGCTTAGGGTAATATTTTAAATTAGAAAAGAACATAAATTTTAGGCCTAAATAATAACTAATAACAAAAGAAAAAATATTTTTATGTTTTTTTTTACAGGGTAATCAGATTTTTTTGTATGAACTTACATTTTTTAAAAGCGCCGCAGATTAACTCAGGATGTATTAGCTTTTGTTACAAATAATAAAATTTAACTGTTTTTACATAAATTTGCTTTTAAAATAAATAAAAATTAATTTAATTTTAAATATTTTTTACGTAAAAACTGCCAGATGTCCTAAAATAACCGACAAACATATTATTGGTTAAAAATCAATATAAGCCGATATTTTATTTTACCCAAATTTGACAGGACAAATATTTTTCAACGAGTCCTCGTGTGGAAAATCTTTATTATTATTGTTATTATTTAATCGATTGTGATTTTTTCATTTAATATTTTTGACAGTCCTCGTGTGGAAATCTTTATTTAAATGTAACAGGATTTTCTAATATTTGATCTTCTAATATTTATTTAATGTAAAGAAAGAATTAAGAAATAAAGTGCGCTTCCGTTATTTGCGTAAACTAATGATATTTAAAAAATATATATATGTAAAAGCTGTACTAATATTTTATTATATAAAATAAACAAAATATACATCTTTTAAAATATTTACCAATGCTTGTTATAAATACAATAATTTATAAAGGGTTTGAAAGGTGTAACTCATGAACAAAAAATTAGAGATTGTTTCTTTGTAGTACATTGTTACAATATAAATTAGAAACAACAAAAAGATATCATTTATTTTATCTCGCTAAATATAAACCGTTTACTTTATTGTTATAGTAAAAATTCAAATATTATTGAGAATATTAAAGGTTTAATAAAATATTGGGATTTTATTACTTTAGTTTTGCATATTGTCATTTTTAATTTAGAAATTTTATAAAAATAATAATAACTGATTCGGGAGCTTGTTGTAAAATTGTGATCTGTTAAAGAGGTTGCCTTTTTTTTTAATTTAGTATTATTATAAAAATTTAAATTTAAGGCAGATGTTGGCCAAGCTATTACATTTTTAGTTTTTAAAAATTGATGTTAAATCTAATGTTTTATTATAAAAATTTAAAGCCGTTGTGTCATTTCTTAGTTTTCTACTATTCTTAAAAGAATCATCTTTTATAACAACAATACTGTAACTATTGCATTGTTATTAACAAGACAAAAAGTTTTAATATTTTTAGCTGATTAGTCGGGTGCTATGTTTATTATTTTAAATAAAGATTTGCGCCATTATGCAGATAAATTTTAAAATATTTAGTAGATAATATAAATATATTTATAAAACACAAAATTATTTAACTCTACAGAATTTACTTGAGTATTAAAAATCGAAATAAAATAGTCCATGCTCTCACTGGCGTCAACAATATTATAGGGTAAAAAAGAGCCATTTTATACTACTATCTCTTTACTTTATACTTGTTTATTACTAACAGCTATAAAATAAAGAGAAAGGGGTGCAAGATAGCCCTTAATTTACCCTATAATAAATATTATTGTTAAGATGTCATATCCAAGGCTTATAATGAAAGAAATTTAAAAGCACTTTTAACGACTTACTATTCTTTTATTAACGAATAAATATAACAAAATTTTTTTACAATAATTAAAGATCAATATCGCAAATACTCGAATTTTTTTCAAAGGATAGTATTAATACGTACTGTTAGAAACAGAAAGCAGCTAACGTATTTATCTCGCTGTTCAAATAGTCATCTATTTGCTTTACATTAAAAGTCCCATCTTTCAGTGCTACATTAGTGTATTTTTTTATTTATGCGTTAATCAACTTTTATTTGTCCAAGCGCGAAATCACTCTGTCCCTGGTAAAAAACAACAAATATTATAAATTTAAGTGTTTTTATTTAATAATGTTAAAAATACATTTTTGCAAAAATAAAATTGTGATTATTCTTGTTATTTCTAAACATTTGAATATTAAAAATTTATTTGGTAACATTTCTTGTAAAATTGAAACTAGACCAAACAAAGTTTTTAATGAAAGTTGCTCATTTTTGTACGTAAATTAGGATTCCTAACAAAAAATTTGGATTTCCATTTAAAAAAAAACAAGGTTGAAATGAATATGACCTTAAAATTGTAATTAAGGTCACATACTAGTAATACCAATAAATTTGCTCCTTTATTTTAAATAATTTTTACTTTAAAAATTTTCTTCTAAAATGCGCCGTTTTCCAGTTATTTGCCTGTCTCAAGTTAAATGGACCAACGTGTATATTATGTAGTCCAAGAAAAAATCCGCCACACCGTATGGTCGTCGGACAACCACGATAATTTTTTAAAAATTAAAATATAAACACACACAGTTTAAAGTTTAAAAAGTTTAAATAATGTCCGTCGTACTTTCAGTCTCTTGAAAAATCATTTCCTTGGATAACTAAATTGTTGTCCGTAGGCTATTTAATTATCATTGGGATATGGTAATATGACCTAATAATTGACAATTTAGTTCTGGTAATAGTGACAATACCTTTTGATTCTGGTATTGTAGGTTTTAATTATATGTACCTAGTGTCAAGTTATAAATTTACACCCCCTTACCCTTTTATTTTTTATTGTACAAAATAATATTTTTTTTTTTGGTTAATTTTGTAGTTTTATAATTATTAACTATTACTAAACTACAAAAAGATTTAAATTATCTCTTGATATATACAGGGTACAAGAAAAAGTAACGAAGATAGATCGATCAAATATAGTATTTTTTTAAAGCTTCTAAAAATATTTTTTTATTAATGATATAATATACTTGGTGTTTCATTAAAAAAAAAACTTTTTGTCCTACCCTGTATATTTTAAGAGATACTTAAAATCTAATTATTGATTTAACAAACTACAAAATTAACCCAAGAAACTAATATAATTATTTATTTTGTACGATAAAAAATTTAAAGTTAAGGGGTGTAAATTTATTACTTGACACCTAATATGGTTTTTTTTAGTTTTATAGTTGAAACTATTTAAAATGCTCTGCTTATTGCAGATTATAATTTAACGATCAACTACCAGTTATTTAAAATAAATAATTATTACAAAAAAGTTCATAAAAATATAAACATTTTAAAACCGGGACAAATGAAGTTGATTGACCTTTATACATAACAAATGATCTCGTGATCATATCCCGCGGGCTTTTATAAATTTACTTTAACGTTAAGCGACTATACCGACGTTTGGTAGTAACATTTGGTATATTTCTTTTATTCTCTAGAACCGCCCGAAACCGTTCTTGACCTGTCAAGAGTGTCAAAACTGTACAATAGACTGCGATTAAAAGAAACACTTTTGGCGTCGTTCCGGGCGGTTCTAGACCCTAAAAGGAATACACCAATTACATGGCATTATTGACATTTGTGACACATACATGGATTTATATTAAAGATACAAATATTTTTGTGTCTTGTTTTTTAACCAAAACACAACATAAGGCAATATGATACACACTTTATTTTTCAGGTATTTTGTAAATATTTGTATTTAATTAATATATGTAAATATTTTTTTGTGATAGAAATACAAAGGTAATTTTAATATTTACCAATTTTTTTTCCAACAGATGCGACAACATATTTTTTAATATTTACTAAATTGTTTAAACTTTTTTCTATATAAAAAGAACTTATTTGATTAAGTAAATAAAAATTTATTTTATTTATTTCAGTAAGCAAGGAACAGCCCTTTAAAGACAAATGCTTTCTGTATCGTTTCTGGCAGGATGAAGAGGGTGCAACCGCATTACCACCTCCAGAAGACGTAGTAACCGCAGAAGATCAACTTTTGGAACATTTGGGAACTTTGATTAACAGAGGTCCAGATGCGTATTTACGAATGATATTAAGAAAACAGTAAGTTAAATAACATCACAATAAAACTGTGGCTTTTTGTGGTTGTTAATTATTTTTGTTATAAGGTTTTGATTTTTTAATTTTTTAAAATGTTTTATTTTTATAATTAGTTACTTTGTGTTTACAACGTTTTAGGACAAAGTAAATATTAATAATTTTTTTTAAATTTACCTACTTAATTGGGTAACTAGGATATTATATTTTATTGTATTTTTTTCTCGTTCCAATTTTATTTTAAATTATGTTAGATTACGAATATACAAGATGTCCACTAAATATTGCTACACAAACAAACCACATATTTCTTAGGTCAAAATAATAATATTTAATCATGTCTGTATTTAAGAATTAGGAAAAAATATTTGTTACTATAATTAAAAAAATCAAATATGGTCATTAAACTCGGTATTTATGTGTTTATTGACATAAACTATTTAGATCCGCAGTTTATTATTTTTTTTAATTATTGAAACAGCGCTCTATAATTTACTTTAAGTTTCTCTAAAACAAAATAACTTTATTTACTAAATTTACTAAAACGGCCATTTTCATATCTTAGTGTAGGGCCAGACTGAAGAGCGGCAAGCATCAAACGGACGATTTGCATGCAAGCGATTTTGTCAAAAACCTAATGCGTAAATGCAAGTGGCAACACCACACCTAGTGGGCGGGCGAAAATTAACATGCAGCCTTCGCACTGAGAAAAATCGCTCGCGCGTCTTTAGTCTGACCGTTTTCTTATACTAATAATTTAACTATTTGCCTATGTACTTTTTGTTTTTCTTAAACGGATTAAATGCAAATGTTATGAAAAAATTGCCCAAAACAATTTTTTTAAAGGATACTCTTTTTAAAAGGCATAGGAGAATTCACTGTACATACAGGAAAGCATAAAAAGGTTGCGATATTTTAAAGAGGTGTCGATAGCACCTTCTATACTTGGGCCACTATAAATTGATAATGAATACCTAGTAAATAACTCCGGTTACTGTAGTTTTAAAACAATAAAATATATTTTTTATTGCGGTAACTGGGGTTACTGACTTTTTAAACCAATGAAATACATTTTTTTACAGTTTTTTCTTAATTTATAATGAACAGAGTATATATAGTTAATACGTATTTTTTTAATCATATGTATCTAAATAAATGATGTTAAAAAACTTTTAGTTACCAAGTCCCATTTCAATATTAAAAATGTTTTAAAAATTACTTACATATGTTTTTTTTACTTCTACGTTCTGTATCTTCCTTATAATAAACTTTTACCACTCAACCTACAAATTTTAGTTGTCACTATTGCTAACTTCTTTTAATTGAAGATATAAAGTCTGTTAAATTAGTAAAGTTATAGTATGTTTTCGCTGATTAACGTGCTGGAAACAGAAAAACAATTAAACATCTGATTTTTGATTCACTGCAAAAAATGTTATTTTTTAAAATAAAACCCTGTATATGATATCACCATTTAAAAGACCTATCAAAAAGCTTAACAAAAAGGTCTGCATGACATGTGATATATTCATCTAGTTTCGAAAATAAAGCCATCCTCAGGAATTTTATAAAAACCTGGCATTTTTAAAAATAAACAACCAGCATTGCATCACCGTTAAATACATATTTTAAATAGCTTTAAGAAAATATCACATTTGATATGTCTATCTTTTATAGTTTTGGATATATGGCGCTCCAAATCTAAAAATAATATGAAATTTTCGTTATATCTACAGCTCTAGGCTATAAGCACCCATAATTTAGAGTCGTTGATAAAATGGAGATTATATTTACTATTTTTCATATTTGAATAGCCATATTTTCAAAACTATAAGAGATTTACATATTATCAATTGTTGTATTTTCTTAAAGCTCTTTAAAATATCCTTTTAATCGGTAATGCAATATACAGGGTGCTTTATTCCAAAAATGTTATATTACTAATAACCTACTTAGGGTACAAAACTAGTAAAAATTGGATATATAACCAGAAAAATTGTTTTAAAGCATTTTAATAGATCTTTCGAATGGTGATATAATATAGAGTATTTCATTAAAAAAAACAATATTTAATTGTTTTTCTGTTGGAAGCACGTTAATCAGCAAAAAAAAATTCACCGGTTAAACCGAATGTGCCACATAAAATCTAAAGCATTATCAAACAAAATTTCAAAATCGTATAATTTTTTCAAAAAAATAGAGGCTTGCCAGTAAACTCGCGGTATATAACTAAAATAAATTTACAATTCTACGGTTATATTTATGGTGTTCTAAACCAAAACAAATCTGCGGCCCTCGCTTCTTCCAAAAGATATATGTTTTGTAGAGAAACAGTATATCATCATTGGGTTTTCTTTTATTTTCAGAAGTCACGAAAGAACGGCCGACGACTTGGAAACCATTTACGAAGAGCTTCTACACATACGAGCCTTATCCCACCTGTCAAATTCAGTGAAAAGAGAAATTGCCAGTGTTATTGTCTTCGAGGCACATCCGAAGGCTGGAACTGTGTGTAAGAAAACATTTTTTCCATTTAATAAATTCCATAAATTTGATTTAATTTTTCTACGCTGTTATTAAAAATGCTGTTTTTTTAAAATCATTGTCATGATGATAAAGTATTCCATTTATTTACACCACGCACAGTGTCCCACGAGGAACCGAGAAACCACTGCGATTGATATCTCAAAATGTCTTTAAATGTTTTTAAAAATTTGGCATTATTATAAACTCAGTGGGGGACATACGACTAAAATATTGTGACAGGTGTAGCACTTCCGCTTACACCGTAAGTTAATGTCAGCTTCCTTCTTTAAAATGAAACACTCAATTTTTTTTGTTTAGATTCTTCCTGAAATCCTTAATATATTTCAAAGATAATATCCTATACCTAAGTCTAACCATTTTGACTTATTTTATTTTAAATTTTGTTAAAAGTGACGTTTGCAAGCCATTACATAACCATTTTTTTTTATAAACAAAAGCCATTAGTAAAAATTGGTGTTAGGTTCCTCGTAGAAAAGAACTTATTTAGTAGACTGTATTGATAATAAAACATAATACCAAAAGTTTTTTTGTAGCAATTGTTCCTTAGTGACTTTTCCTCTTAAACTAATGATTAATTAGTATTTAAGCACTAGATTCTTCATATACTGGGTAGTGCATCGCCAGACTGCCAATACAAAATCTTATGTTAGTTTTGATTTTTGCCTCCTTATTAATTTTACAACAAAATTGTATAGGACTTATTTAAAGACGTTAAAAAGATAAGTTAACATATTAAATTTCACCAGTAATGAATTAAATGTCTTATCAAATTTTAAATTTACGTTTTATGAAAGGGAAGCTCAATAGGGAGATTTCGGGGTTTAATGCAGCACAGCAGATTAATATACTTAAGAATATCTTGTACCCGCTTAAGTAGGTAGTTAATTTTTATTACACCTATTTTTGTAAGCATTGTATCAATTTATTTAATAGTATTTTTTTTAAATGCTGGGGCACGCAAGCATCCTGGGGCCCGTCCCAGCTCTCAATGACCCTGGGTAAATCCGTAGTATTTTTACAATAAATTATAATAAAAGTACAAAAACTGTGTAAGCTAAAAACTTTAAACTTAAGTAGAATGTTATTAGCAATCCATTATACATATTATTGCAAATCTTTTGTCAAATTTAGTAATGGCTACTAAAAATAGCATAAAATCAATAGGCAGCAGATTCACCGAATTTAGTTTGCAATTTTGACAACAGTTTAATTAGGAACAGTATCATAATAAACAACAAGATAATAAAAATATATTTACGCTAAATTTCATTGTATTGTAGGAATTATGGACTTTTACGAACATTTTACCATCTTCTTAATAATTTTGATTGCAATATGAATATTTTTGGGTAATGCAACTGAATAAATTATTAACCTATAATACCTAATAAAAACCTATGATTTAAAGCAGATATCCCTAAAATTGTCGCAGAAGGGCTTAGATTTTTAAAAGTATTTATCATATCCTTGCCATTTCGTTGTGACATGCCGTTGACACAAAAACAAAATGGCCGATTTTTCGGTATAGGGCAACTTTATTTTTTAAATGGAACAATCTGTATATTTTTTACCACCTTAAAGTTCAGTCGTTTCCCTTTATTAAAATGTAATATAAGTTATGGTTATTTCTAAAAATAATGGATTTAATAGTAATTTTAAAAAATTGACTGAATTGCATGTTATGCCTTATTCAGACACGGCTAGTAATTTAGTCGAGTAGCGAGTAATTAAGTGTTCTTGTGCGTGCGGACAGTAAAAATTAGGAAAGTAGTTTAGTGTAGTAGCTGTCCACACGCACGAGAATACTTAATTACTCGTTACTCGACTATATTACCAGCCGTTTCTGAAGAAGGCATAAGAGCATTATTTGACAATAAAAATTTTCTACATACAAGGTTAAAAAAATATGAATTTTATGCTATACGGTATTCACAAAATATTACTTTTACCATAGAGTAAGGAAATTATAAGAGTTATCATAAAATAGCCGATTTAAGGACAGGTCATGCGAAAACTCCCAATATAATTTTATTCGTTTCTCGTTGAAATACCGCCAGTTAATCATTTCAGTAAGCTTACGTGTCTCCCCACCGCTGATGTTACACGAGGCGAGGCTTCGACCGACGCATTTAAAGTGTAAACTGGAAAATGACAAGCTTGCCGCCAAGCCTGCCGCAAAAGCGGTACCAAAATTGTAGCATGCCATGGTTTCTCTTATCCGTAGGTATGTTACTTTATGCTTTTACTAAAGTTAGTCACTTTTTAATAATCTTTTGTTTCAATTGTGAATATTCCAAACTTTGATGCTGTATTTGTTTCTTGTAAGCTTGTATTTAGCCATACCTTATGTTACATTATTTTAAAGGGAAAAGATTGAACTTTAAGATGATAAAAGATATACATAGTGTTCCATTTAAAATAATAAAGTTGCCATCATAAAACCGGCCATTTTGTTTTTGTGTTAACAAAATGTCACAACCAAATAGCGAGGATATAATAAAAAAACTTTTAAAAATCTAAGGCCAATTGCGAAAACTGCATCTTTATAACTTTATTTGTTCTAAAGTTATTTGCGATAAAATTAGTCAAACTATAGTCGGACACCCTGTATTTTTAATATAGAATTCTGTTTTTAAATTAAAGAAAGTTGGCCAAATTCAGTTAACATTTTGTCCAACTTTTTTACCCATTCGGCGATCCTCTCGTGACTCATAAGGTTCGCATTTGTTTTCATTATATCCCAACGCAACGACCACATATTTTTAAAATATAGCCATATTCTAACTTCAACATTGATTAAAACTGCACTTTGTGGTGTAAGTAATATACTCGTATGTTTATTCAATATAAAATTGTTAATTTTCTTCTTTCAGATCTTTTCGTAGATTTAATACTAAAATTAAAATCAAATATTAAAAATACGTCTGTCTCTTTAAACTTGACTTGCAATTTTTGCATAAATAGTTTTGAACAGTACTTTTAAGCATCACAAAACTATTCATTATTCCATGCAGTGCCATTTTTAAGCATGGGCAACATAGGCAATTGCCTATGGGCCGCCACTACAAGAAGGCCTTCACCATACCACCAAAAAAAAAAAAGAAATTAAAAGGAAAAAATGTTTGATAAATATAAGAACATTTGTTGTTAAATCGAAGTAATTTTCTTTTTTTGGTCTTTAAAATTTTTCCATTCTCTCTTCAAAATGTCTCCACTCCAGGGTCTTCCATCACATGCTCTGCCTATGAGCCGCCGAATCGTAAATCTGGGACAGATTCAAAATTGCCAAGTTATCTATTGGTACAGCCTTTAAACCAGTGTTAAATTCAGAACTTTTTTCGAAGTGGCGAGGAGGGGGAAAGGATCCTAAAGTTAATAAAAACTATGGTACCTCCAAAAACTTAAACAGCAAAAAGAAAAGTCTTTAGTTATAAAAACCAAACCCACCGCCCACTGTATGCTTTTCTTGACGATTTTGTGTATCTGTATACTTTGAGATTAATTTTTTCGGGGAGAACGTCTCCCCGAGCCATCCTCTGAATTCAACGCTGCTTTAAACATAGTTAATAGAACCGAGCATAATTTATAATGTTTTAAATTCTCATCTACTGTTAAAGTTCTCACCTTATAAAAAAAATATTTTTGAATTAATTAGGGACACGTCATTGCTTATTAAAGACTTTTTTTGTATGATATTCACCCTCGGCGGTGACGTGCTAAAATTATAAAAACTTGTATTCAAATCTGTTTTTAAAATATTACTTTTAACAAATTTACAAAACATTTACCTTAAAACCTATCGCTGGTAATTTTGTGATTTGAAAAAAGAGGGTGTGTTTTATCATTTAGTGGTGGCAAAAGGTTGCTAACCCAACTTTGATATGATAGTCATATTTAGTGATCTAGAGAACCTACAAAACGATACATCACTTACCACCACCAATGGTTATAAAATTAAAAAGTTGTTTTACTCATTAAGGGTTATAAAGTTCAAAAGTTTTGACGCCTAGATTAATTTTGTTTTTAAAAACTTATTGCGCGACCTTGAAATCCTAAAAATAACATGTTAAACACATCAGTTTTACGTATAATATACAAAATATAAGTATTACCTCATTCTTCGGCAGCCATCTTGCATATTTTAAATTGCCAAAAGATGCCAAAGTGGCATCAATCGGATTCTTAAAATAAAGCCCCTGTACAACTAAAATCAGTAGAAAAAAATTCCTACCTCAAATCCAACTTCTATTGTTGACCACCGGACTATAAAGAAAGCGGAGGGCTACAAAATTGTAAAAAAAAGTCATTTTGACATTTTCGAGCGTGGCTTTGGCGCCAGTCTGGCGATTTACCCTGTAAAAAAATTATAATATTTATTGAAAATGTTGCTTCCAGTGTTTCATCAAGGAGACGAAGGCAGATCCTGGTACATAATAGTAAGGGGGTCGGTTGATGTCGTTATTCATGGAAAAGGAACTGTAAATACGCTTCATGAAGGTGACGATTTTGGAAAACTTGCTCTAATTAACGATGCTCCAAGGTAGGTTGCACATAAAGGGTTTACTAATATGGGAGGGCACACACCAAATTGGCGTGGCAAGTAGCACGCGTCTAACATGTTACTTAAATAGATCCAATGCAAACAAAGAAAATGAATCAGCGCACACCTAAGTAGCGTGGCACGCTGCATGCCTAGGGTTGCCATCCGTCCCAATATATCGGGACTGTCACCGTTATTAGGCCCTATGCCCCGAAGTCCCGATTTTATAGCGAAAAGTCCCGATTTACCATAAAAATAACGCCCCCGTACTTTGTAACTCAATAAAAAATTTCCTGAAATTGCCATATGATTTACATTGCATAGAAAGGAAATTTCTTTTCTATCGGGTTGCAGAGTGCGGGTGCTGATATTTAATTTTGCATTAACCCCTTTATCATCTATTATGTTTTAAAAATTATCGACCATTTATACCAATTATCAAAATTGATAAAAATATTTAAACACTTATATTCAATTCCTTCAAATAATGCCAATTCAGAGAGATTTTTAAAAAGTAAAATTCTCGGAAAAGTATCTTTAGAGACTTTGGAGTTTAAGTTTATTATGTTTTTTTTTACTTTTTTTCTCTTGTTATATCTTAAATACAAGCTCAGCCAAACAAAAATGTAGATACAAATAAACATGTAGAACACATAGGTAGAGATAAGATCATACAAACAATGTTGGCATATTAGCAAGATCACGCATCAGTCCCCGATTTGTTGTTGCTTTACTGGCCTAAATAACTTTAAATTTAATTGAACATTTATAATGTTTGTATTTTATTTTTGTTAAATAATTTTAGTGCACCTTTGCCCCACTCCGACATTGGCTAAAGAATTTATGGCAACCCTCTGCATGCCGCATCACTTTAGTGGGTGTAGCCCCACAGAAAATAGCTCAAGAGTGAAAAATTGCACGATCTTGGCGGCCACTGCACATTACCATTTCTCGAAATAACTTGCATTTCGATGATTAATTTTAATAATTACATTTTTATCAATTTCTACCCATTGTTAAATCGTGTATCTCTCCATAACAACTTGTCAATACACAATACTTAACACAACTATGACAGTTTAGTGACATAATTCAGAGAAATTTTTAAGAGTAGCATTTTTATGTTCTGAGGCTCTTATTGGTAAACCCTTTATAATTTTTTTTTAATAGTTTAATAAGTTACATAACTAAAATTATTCTAACACAAAGAAAATACTTCTGAAATAACGGCCACCGGGTGACAACGAAATTACTATCCAACAATTTTTTTCCTTTAGTGCAAACGTATAGTTTTTAAATTTAGGGACGTTATATGATATCATCGGATGCCAATTTTAGATATAATATCTGTGTATTACTTTCGGTTTAATTTTGATATTTTAAATAAAATACCCTGTATATTTTTTTGGATTTGATTTTTACATGTTATTTCCTATATAAAATCTTAAATACTTATACCCCTAAACAATTTTTTTTTAATTTTAGGGAAAATGCCGTTTAAAAATGTCCAAGCGACCGCACAATATGCAGTTTTAAGGGAAAACAACTGAACATTACAAAATTTTAAAATGCTTAAACGAGTTACTTAAAAAGACTCTACCTCTAGAGGCAGTGTTAATACTACTTTCTCTTTAACCGGAAGTGCTGTAAAATTTAAACTTATAAATATGATAACCCCGATAATTTTATTGGGACACCCTATGCATTTTTTAGGAGAATTCTTAAGCTAGTCCTGATATAAAACCTATAATAAAACCATAAACAAACTTTTTAGTTATGAAGAAAATGGCGTTTGAAAAAGACTAGACGACGACACAATATCCATGAAACTGTTTATTGTGAGGTCGTTCGAACCTTTTCAAACACCGATTTTTATAAAAATAAAGAAGATTATCGGTATACAAAAGGTTTTATGTCAGGAATGATTTGTAGACTTTAAATTTTAAAAAATACAGAGTGTTTCATTTAAAATGTCAAAGTTTTTATTACTTTCGGGTAAACAGTAATAGACAAAAACTCTTATTATATCCAAAATTGGCATCTCAGGACACACTATCACTTCCTAAAATTGAATTACCAAAGGAAATAAAATGCTGGATAGTAATTTCTGTTGTCACCCGGTATATCTACAAGATAAAAAATATTAATGTATTATAGCTCAGCAATAGAAACAATATATTTAATTTTTTATTAAAAATTCTCTTAAATTCGTCAAATATATATATTAGGATTTTTTTTCTTAATTTTTAAATTGCAAGTACAACTGTAAATTTTTATTATTCTCGTATTGTCATAAAAAGGAAAATGCTGAAAATGGAAACATGCTTTAAACAGAATTATTTAACCAATGTTCTGTTACTACAGCAGTATTATATAAATGATAAATTATAATAAATATTGAATTTAATAAATAACATACTTTTTTTTAGTAAACTATATTTTATTTTAACCAATATTTACATTTGATTTATCAAATAAAATGAAACAAATTGCTTTACAATTTATATTTTTAAGCTAAAAATAGAGTGGAAATTTATTTAAATAGCAGATTTTAAACTATACATATGGTATAAATAACTATTCTAAGTTAATTTAATAATTATTGAGATAGACCAACCTCTAAATATAGTTCTAAAAAAATAAACTAATTGGCTTTATACAATGAGGTCGCGTAGGCTGGTATAAAGTCATTTAAAATTTAGTGGTTGTCTTTTGTAAAAACGTAAACTCGTCAATCTGTATTTTTGACGGCGGTTTTTTTAAATTATATCATGCATACAAGGCGGCCCAAAAAGAGGCTATGATAACAAGCTTATTTGTTTTAATGAAAACACCTATAAAGTAAGAGTCCGTGAGCGACAGACCTTTGTTATTTTGTAAAAGCTAAAAGTTTGTCAGTGCATGCTTCCAACATAGGTAGAAGCAATGATACACTATGAAGTTTGACTCAAAGTGGCTTTGACAGGTACCGGGTATCAAAGGTTAATAACTTAAAATTTAACTTTTATCATTTTGTAAAAGCTGAGGCGTACTTGTTGTTGATACAGTCGCCAGACAGTTTTGATAGAACCCCTTGGCAGAGAAACATTTTGGGGAGGCCTAAAAAACTTTATTTTTAGTGTTTTGCTTGCTTTATGTAGAGAAAAAAATTAGATAAACTTTAGTTCGTTAAAACGGTGTTTGGCGGCTTAATTAAAGGCTGGCTGGTATATGTAACTTTAGTTATTGTTGTATTTTCCAAGGAGCGATAATTTAACCAAAAACATGTTTTTAGTTTCTTCCATATCATTTAAAAAAAAATGTTTTTTGAAGTTATTATTAAGGCACTGGCTAAACGACCGCCGGCGGTATTGCTTAATTATAAGAATAAAACCGCGGTCCGGCGGTTTTTTATATTAATGCATATGAAAACCGCCAAAAAGGTTAATTAATTTGTTATTACCGGTAGTTTTTACCTATTATATTACTTACATGCCGTCGTCCGGAGGTTTTGTTTATAAAAACTATTAAAACATTAAAGTTATTATAACATTTATAATTTTTCAATTTTGCTGTGCCCTATGCGTTTAATTTTTTTGTGGTTTTATTGTTTAATATTGTAGTTTAGTTTTTAGCACCCTTTGGAAAAAAAAATGAAATAGTAGAGTGAAATGGACAGGCAAATAAAACTACTTTTGTATTTATCTTAGCATTTCGTGGCTGGATTACCACTTTATCAAGAGCCTATAATTTAAAAAGACAAATGACAAAATTATTTCGTCACATTTACACCAGAAAAAAAAATTAAAAAAATTATCAGGCAGAAAAGTCAAAGGAACAACTTATCAGGACGTCATCAGCATAAAAGTCAGTTATAAAATTCTTGATGTATGTAATCTAAAATTTTAAAAAAGTGAAAAATTATTAGTCTGAAAATTAACACTTCAAAATAATACCTAGCCGGAATTCAAACTCGGAATCTGTGGCTTACGTGTCAACACTTGTAACCCTGTAGCTATGGGACAACTTAAAATACTTGTTTAAATGTTGATAATAGAATTAAAGAAATAGGCCGTGTTTATGAGTCATTTATCTTATATTAGTAGCAAAGCTAGTAAACCCTCTAAGTAATGTTAGACCTGTAACGCTGAAAATTTGTATAGTGATAAGTCATAGTATGTTAAGTACGAAAATCATCACCTGGCAGGCATCAGCCGTGCACATCATCACCCTTTATATTTTTAAATGTTTAAAAATAATAATAAAAATAAAAAAACTTGATGTTGTAAGTTTAAAATACTATACTAGGATTTAGTACCTACATTCATAGTAAGCTTTGAAAAAAATTGACAGGCGTTTTCGATGCGCAGAAGTACCTGCCAGGCGAACTGAAAGGTTTGTTAATATAGATGGCCATATTTTTAAAACTAATAAAAATAGATCTACCTAATGTGGTGTTTTCTTAAACCTCTTTTAAAGATCTTTTTAACGGTGATGCTAGTGATAATATACAGGGTGGAAAAGAAGTTTTTATTATGAGGCACCCTGTATATTATATTATTATTAAAAGATCTTAAAAAAGCTTTAAGAAAATACCACATAAGGTACATCTAATTTTATTAGTTTTAGAAATATGACCATCCAAATCAGCCACACATTTTAGTTCGCCTGGAAGGTACTTGTGCTTATCGAAAACGCCTGTCATTATTTTTTTAAACCTTACTATGAATAAACTAAATCCTGGAAATATTTCAAGTTTACAGCTCCAGGTTTTTTTGTTTTAATTAATTTTTTAAAACTTTAAAAAATATACAGGGTGATGTGCACGGCTGATACCTGCCACTTGATGATTTTCGTACTTAGCATGCTATGACTCATCCCTATACAAATTTCTAGCTTTATAGGTCTAACGTTACTCGAAGGGTTCACTAGCTCTGGGACTATATATTTTTTCCTTTTTTTAAAAATTTTTAATCGTGCTCCACTCAGTATACTTATACTTTAATTGGTAATAGGTACTTTAGTTTTAGTTCTATGAACGGATCAGGGTTTTTTTTGCCGCTAAAATACTCCTGGGTTTTCTTTTCCAAAAAATGTACATTTTTTAAAAAATGAAGAACTTCTACAAAATCTTCGTGGGTGTCAAACGTGTCACCCAGCTTTATTTTTGTTTGTTGATTAATAAAAATAATATTAACCAATAAAACAAATAACTATTAAAGTAAGGTTAACTTTAACTACTATTCGGCGGTTTTCAATAGTTTTAATACTCAAAACCGCCGAACGACAGCATTTACCGATAAAATAAGTAAAAACCGCCGGTAATAACAAATTTATTAACATTTTCGACGGTTTTTATATACGTACATAAATAAAACCCCAGGGCGACCGTTTTCTTTTTATAATTGAGCAAAACCGATTAATTAAAATAATTTACGTTGTTCTTTATGACTGGTAAAATTATACAAATTGTTTTTAAAAAATGCAAAAACTTAGGAAGATACATTTTCGTTTAACATAAGGGGTAGTTTGCTGTATAAACATGGGATAAAAAGTCAACCATTAGGGAGATATCGTGATTTGAATACCCATATTTTTAAAAATAATAAAGTACTAAATGTGATATTTTTTAAAGCTCTTTAAAAGATCTTTTTAACGATACTGATAATAATATGAAGGGTTTTATATATTTTTTAAGAAGCAAAAATTTGAATCTGTCAATTTATACTAAAACTAGCTATGATTCTCGGCTTCGCTCGGGAGTTGATATGAGACCCAAATAACTGTTGTTCTGAATGAAATTCAAATACTTGACAACAGATGGCGCCACTACACTTAATTTCCAAGTTGAAGAGTTGGAAGAGTCCTTATGTCTTTAAAAATACGCCCTTTAGGGTAAAACGGGAACTTTCTTGTTCGAGGGGGATAAAGGGCTATCACACTATATAAGTCCCTTTATCGTATCGGGACTCCTTTTCAAGTTTTATCGGCTCGCACATTTTATCAACTTAGTTTTATTATATATAATAATAATGATATTGATATGGTATTTGTGCAATAATTTTATATCCTTGTTAAATTATTCCGTTTAACAAATAAAAGACGTCGACGATATTAAAGAAATGCACTGTATACATAATTAGCACTAAAGCAATTACAAACAGGGATTTAAATACTAAATTACAAGGAAAACATTTTACACAAAGTGCAAAATATTATTATAATACATTTCGGTAATTTTTAACAACTACATATAGGTATGTCAAAAGATATTTAAGGGAAAAAAATATTAATTTATTTTAAATATTTAATATAATTAGTAATATGTAAACATGGGCGTAGCCAGGATTTTGTTAAGGGGAGGGGACAGGCAGTGAAAACCTGATAATATACCGGATGTTTTTTAAAAGTGGTTTTCCGAAATAATTTTTTTACGATTTAAAATAGAAAATTAAAATTTGGTACTTATAGTACAACACTATCAAATTTTTTGTAAAATTGATAAAGGGATATTTAAAATTTTAATAAAAATACATTTTTTTAAGTTTAACATCTTATATCATGGAATCAAGGCATTTTCGGACCTATGTTCATGAGATTTTTTTTCATAAAATATGCTTTTATTCTCTGAGTATTTTTAATGTATTTATCGTTGTGGAGCCCTTAAATCTACGTTTAATTTTAACTTCTACAACATAATTAATAATTTTGTTCATGGCTAAGACAGGGCAGCTGCCCCTGTACTTGGCTACTTCCATGTATGTGAAACCCTTTTTTTAATCCTAAAATTGTTTTTTTATACAGTATAAAATTAAGAAGAATAGAATACAAAATAACTGCCCCTTACACCTTTTTAACTTAAAAATACATTACATACAATAAAACCCTATTTTTTATTCGTACTGCTTTTCAAACCACAAATGTAATTTAAAATATATAAACATGATAAACTAAAACGATTAAAAACAGTTATTTAATCATGCGTTTAAATTTTCGTTTTTATTTTTATAATTATTGTTGTTTTATTGCGGAACATTTAAATTAATAAATTTTATTCAAACCCATTTATGTGAACATATAAATGCATAAAATATTGATTTTATAATTTTTTTGAAATGTAATTAATATTAATGGATTCTATGGGCTCAGGGGCAACGAGTACATGGCTGCACGGGGGCCAATGCATCTAAACACGTCAAATCTATGGGTGCAATCCACCCATATAAAAATAATATGTCTGTAGATACACACCACATATACAGCGTGTCCACTTAAGTTCGCACCATATGGAAAACTTTTTGTTAATAATTTTACGATTTTTTTAAGTTGTGCATGGTCTAAAACCTAAAATGCAATTTTATAAAAAAATTGATATTATAAGAAGTAAGGGTACTTTCCTTTTGAGTAAAATTGATATTTACTTCATATACCACTCCAATATCCTAATATCTAATGATTGCATTTTAGGTTTTGGACTAACCAAAAATTTTAATCAAGAATAAGTTTTTTTTTTTGTAAAAATAATAAGTAAAATGGAGCAAACTTAAGTAGACACGCTGTAGAATATAAAAATAATAACCTGTTTTTTATAAGAACTTTAAAATATTTTATGTTTAATCTATGGAAATTTCTAAAAACCACTTAATAAATTATATTATTATATTATTTTTTATTTATTTTTTTAAAAGAGTGCACTTGCGAGGTAAAAAACTAGCAACATTCAGTTCACTATGGAAAAAGGAAATGAAAATGAGATAAATTTTTTGGTTATAAACATTAAAAATATTGACTTGAATTCGATATTTACAGAAAACCAACGACGCGACGACAGACACGGTAATAAATTACGCATCGAACCAATCATGGAAAATAAAATTATCTTCTTTTCATAGTTTAATTCACAGACTTGTCACTTTCCCATTAAGTCAATCAAATTTTAACAAAGAAATCTGCATTATTAAACAAATAGCAAGAAACAACGGATATAAAGAATCACTTATTGATAAATTGTTAACAAAGAAAAATCAAAAGTTAATTGCTAAAGAGTTTTATAGTATACAGAACCTAAAAACAATAATTTTAAGTTTATCAATTATATACCAAACATCAGCAATAATGTATCCAATAGGCTAGATAAGTTAGGCTGTAAAACTGTGTCTGTAAATAAGAGTAACCTAGGTAGATTATTAGTTAACAATAAAGACAAAACAGAAAAATTAGATATGTCAGGGGTTTATAAAGTTAATTGCGCAGACTGTAATGCGAAATATATTGGTCAAAGTGAAAGGAGCATAAAAAACAGAATAAAAGAACACAAAACATGAATTTTAAATGGTTTAAAAAACACAGGCATTTCAACACATTGTATAGAACAAAACCACTTTATAGATCTTAATAATTTTAAACTACTCCATAGAGAAAACAAAGGTAAAAAATTAAATTTTTATGAACAACTAGAAATTAAAAAATCACTTATAGACAATACATCTCTTTCTACCAATGATCAAATAAATTTCGCAGATATGACAATTATAAATAAATTTATTGCCACATCTGGGCCGCATAATAAAACCCCTAATAATATTTTATAGACATTTTTGGGAAAAACGTGTTAAATGATTCTGTTTGTTGATAATTCTCTTTTTAAATTTAGTATACGAAGTACTCTTGATGAAGCCCTAGAAAGGCGAAACAATTGTAGAGTAATGCTCTAATAATTATTGAAACATTAAAAAGCAATTTTTCCTATTTGGTATTAATATTATAGTTTTTATTATCAATCAGTTTAATTAAGGCAAAATTTTACCATGTTAAAAAAATTAATTCATCTTTTTTTTCCAATCACTAAGGTGTCAGACAAATAAACAAAATGTAAAAAACCGTTTTTTTTTCTTTACATATTAAAACGTGCAATGCAAGTTTCCAGTCAATTTTTTATCATATATAGGGTGTACTTTTTGCCCACTTGTAACGATTTTTGCCATTAATAAATTTTTCATTTAGCTGACACCCATTAGACTTTTTTTTCTGGTTCCGTTTCTTCTCCAACATTGATTGTTTGCTGTCTGTTTCATGATTCGATAAAACGGCATCTTCCTCAAATTAGTCGATATCGCTGACATCATTAATTCCTTTAAATCTATTTTCTAATGTACTTTCGTAATCTATTTTTCCAAATCTAACTTCTTTTGATAAAGATGACACCTGAGACATTTTCTACCCCAAAATAAACAAAAATAACACAAAAAACGAAATTTATTAAACATTTTAAATTGTTACACTTTCACTATATATGAGTCTCCAAGACTCCTTCAACCCATTAAGCAAGTATTTTAACCACGTAACTACTTACACTGCACTGCCGACCGGAAAGGATAACGTAAACTAATGTTAGCGAAAGGTACATGGAGGGTGGTAAGAATAAGCCAAGCAGTATTCAAAATATTTTTAATAGAAAATCGCTATGAGTCTGAGAAACTCCAGTATAGTACTTAAGGGTTAAGTTTATACAGGGTGTCTTTTAATTACGGTAAAAAAATCGTAAGCTGTTTTTATGAAAAAAAAGTTTATATAAATTTGGATGCTCAAATTATTCGTTCTCAAGATAGAGGGTGTAAAACTTTTTTAAAAAACCTAAAAATTTCTAAAACACTTTAGTAAAATTTGTTAGAATAGAAATTAACGTTATTTAACTAATCATTTTTGTTGTTATCACAAAATTGCTAATAAAAAGTTATACCACCTAATATTTAAAAGAAAAAAAAGCCCCAATGATTCTTGTATGGTCTAGGATTATGATGTTTAGCGGATTTTATTTTTTTTTTGGAAAACTAAGCAAGCTTCTTTAAAATATGAAGACACAAAAAGTTGCATTTCTGGGTTTTAAATCCAAAAAAATATAATAACATCGCAAAAAGTCAGTGACTTACATTTTTTGTCAATAATATTAGCCAAGATGCGTCCCACGCCGCCACTGGTCCGGGGGAAATATAAATGACGTATTTCTAAAAACACCTCTATTAACCCCTTATGTGGCACCTCTCTGGAAAACATATAAAAAATGCTTTTTGTTAGTCCCAAAAAGTTGGAATAAAATCAAATACTAGCCCTAAATTTTAGAAAAATGTGATCCTATATTCAAAAAGAATACCAGAAAATGAACAATTAAATTGTTATAAAAAAATAAAAATTAATAATAATACGTAAAAAAATACTGCCCAAAGAGCTTACTTGTCCCGATAAAAAGTTCTGGTTAGTTCTGCTCCTGAAATATTTCAAGATAAAAGTTATAACAACTGGTTGAGCGCTTGTGCAAAAGAAGTAACCAAAACTTTTTGGGGGATGGGTTAGCTCTACAGGAAATATTACTTTAATTTGGTGGTAAGAATACTCTAAATTAAACGCAGTGTACGAAACGTTTGGCAAACCGAACACTGATTTTGATAATAAGTTTTAACGATTTCTACGCGTTGGTCAATCGTGTAGCGCTCATAGTAAAATGTCACTTCTGACTTAGTACTCCGCCGATATTTAACGGTTGTATCATTCTTGCCTTGGTCATGCGCTGTTGTCCAGTATCGAGCGTTAAAAATGGAAAACCCTATGCAAACCATTAAAAATGCAGAGTATACAGTGCTTTTTTAATGTCCAACCTTAAATTGTATTTAAGAAAGTTGGGTCTGCCATTATACACGGTGTGTCAAAAATATAGTCTTGACCATAATTTTTTGGCCACCCTGTAGCAATACCTTTGTTTAAAAACTATATTTAATATAAAATAGTTTTTATTCAGTAAACAGATGGGTGAGGGTCGCTTTCTATTCGGATCTTAGACTATAAGTAAAGGTTTATATTATAGGGTAATAAGTAGTTATCAGAAGATTTTAAATAATGTGCCGCAAGAATCTATTTACGTTTACCTTTTTTTTCTAAAATGACGCCCAGCCACCAATATTTATGTATGAATTTTGATTCGTCAAAGTTTAACTTTATAAAATTTATCAGTTCAAAAAATTAAAGGGGAGAATACTTTTAAAAATGCACATAATAAGAAAATATTGTTTAAAAGCAAAACTTAAAGTATTTCTTATTGTTCCACACAACTTTTTATCTACCCCATTTTTTTTATTTACAGAGCGGCAACAATAGTCCTGAGAGAAAACAACTGCCATTTTTTTCGTGTGGACAAGGAAAATTTTAACCGAATCCTAAGAGATGTTGAGGCAAATACTGTCCGTTTAAAGGAACATGGAAAGGACGTTCTTATATTAGAAAAAATTACTACAAATACCAAACAAGTATTTTCTTCGCATTTTAAGTAAGTGTACTTTATTACCTTTTTATTTTTATGAAAGATCATAAATGGGGTTGCCATCCATTCCGATATGTCGAGATTGTCACAAGTCCCGATTTACGATATAAAACAATATATTATATTTTGTATAAACCTTTTTATTAGAATTTATCACAATATGTAAATTGCTATTTTTAACTCCTTTACATAATATCAATTTAGGACCTACGAAAAAAGAAATTGTTGGCAGAATCTGTCAAGGCAATTTAGCATTATTTTAAAATGCTGCTAAATTTCTTAAATACATTTAAACACAGAAAGATATATATAGATATAGTGCATCCTTCCTGGCTAAACTAAAACATAGCAGAAATCAACCTGTCCCGACAATGACTAGAGAATTTATGGCAACCCTAATTATGAAGGCTTATAGAAAGTCAAAGTATTGAATATATATTTGGTTAATAACCCATTTTACAATACCGGAATATGAAGATATTGCATATAAAACGTAATTTAAATAACTAGCACCATTATTACCGACAGGGTAATTTTAACCAGACCTACAATTTAAATTGGTGTGAATGGAATATTGAATACCTACCAATTTAGCTCTATATTAAGGATTGGTTAAAAGAGGAAGATATATTGGTAATAAATTTGGTGTAACTTTTAGGCTTAAATTTGGGTAAATCTTAAAAACAAAACCTTTCCGATTAATTTTTTTCAGCGCTCCAAAAACCCTAATATACTAAAATTGGCCAAAATCGGCATTACTGCATCTTTTGGAACAATTCGTGCATTTAGTGCGACGTCACACGACGTTGACGTTTTTTTACCCTCAAGAACATACCTATTAGGGGCAGTCTTGCCGCTGTGCAAACAATCGCATGCTTAAAACGCAATAAACTTTAGCTCTGCATAATTATAGGGGTCAGCAGGACCAAAAGCGATAGATTATACTCTTGTCATATTTAATTCTCATGCATTTTTTCACCTGCCTTAAAGGCTGACTCTAGAGGTATATTTTTAAGGCTTTGAATGGAATCCTAACAAACCCCTCTACCCCCTCGCCTCTCCATAAAACAAACAAAGGTTTCTATGGAAAATATACTTTATTTTTCATTTTTGTTACATTAGTGGCACTATTTAAGATATTTTATATTAGTTTTATCAAAATGGATTACGAGGAACCCTTCAGCATTAATATTATGGATTAAAGTTCGTAAAAATTATACTTTTGTTCACATAGTTAGGTTAGCTGAATGAATATCACAAATAATCACCAAAATTTAGAGTCACAGTGTCACAAATAGCCGACACTAGTCACAAACACTTTAAAACACACAAAAAACCTACATATATCGCGTTATTTTAACTTTCATCACGAATTCCACTAATAAAAATCTATTGTTTGGATTCCTTGCCTGCGTCGTGACGTCAGAACTAAATGTGCGAATTACAAAAAAAATGGATTAGAAATAAAAAGAAAATTGGTATATTATTAAGAACGCCTTATGTTTTTTATTTAAGTTATACCTTTTGGTTTGGCTACATCCATAAATATTACTAAACAGGGTCAACTAAACCAAGTGTTTGCCATTGGTAACTTTGTTATTACTCAAAATACGAAATAAGTTAAATTAACAAACTAGTAGAATTTTTAGGGCTCTTTAAAATTAAAGATCAGGAAAAAAATGACAAACGTATATTTGAGTTTTACTGAAAATTTACCTTTTTTACATAGAGCACCCTGCTTTTTTCTCATTATCAGAAAGATCTTTTAAAATCCTTTAAAAAAGTCTACATGTGATATATTCAATTTTTATTGGTTTAGGAAATATGACCATCTTTAGGAGTTTGATAGTAAACTTTTCTTTTATACAAAACACCCTGTATATTTTATCATCATTAAAAAGGTATTTTAAAAAGCTTTAAGAAAATACTTTATTTGATTTATCAATATCTTAGGGTTTCGGAAATATGGCCATTCAAATTGAAAAATTATGTTAAATTTCCATTATATCACAGCTTTCTAGCCGATAAGCAATAAGTTTGGGGCCATAGATAAAATGCAGAAAGTATCTACTTTTTTAGATTTGGATGGCTATATTTCCAAAACTATAAAATAAAGACACATCAAATGTGGTACAGGATGTTTTATATAAAAATATAGTTTAATATTAAATTCCTGAGAATGGCCATATTCCAAAAAATATTAAAAATTAAATATATCACATGTAGACCTGTTTTAAAGAATTTGAAAAGATCTTTCCAATGGGGATAAAACATACAGGGTGTTCCATTTATAGATCCAGTGTGTCTAACTTTGTAAAAAAACACCTATATAGTTTGGTAAAATTTCTTAGTAAAAAAATACTTTTGATTTTTTTCTAATAAACTAAACAAAATATGAAAAATTGTATTTTGATTTGCTTTATCTAAAGAAAATGTAAAAATTTTACAGAAGTCAGTGGTGTAGCTTTTTTTTGTTAGAAATATTCGTTTACATCGTTAGGTGCCGCTTAACACTTAGAAAAGTGGGTAAGTAATATTTAGAATATTTAAAAGAACCATTATTTTTTACAGGTTTCGCATCCCAATTTTCGAATCTACGTTTATATAAACTTTTATTTATTTATTTTTTTCTTATCTTTATGATTTTACCATAGCTGGTTGACACAGCAGTTTACAAATACTTTGTACATTTTTTTGTGGCTTGTACATTGATCGATAACGACAATATGTTTTATGCTTATTAAGCTAAAGACAATGAGCTGTATTAATTTTACCTGGCTAATTATAACTTTTTTGTTAATAATAAATTTCTAATATTGGCAACGACGTGACCGCAAGATCTGTTCCATCATTTTGTTATGGGAAAGCACATCCTTACCGGAATTTAATAAAATAGACTTACTAATAATAACTTTCTTTCGCCCCTTCATTTTTACCAGTTCAGCTAAGTAAAGTGGTAAAGCAACAACAAAGCAAGACCGATGCATATATTCTAAGATCCGAATAGGAAGCGACCCTCACCTATCTGTTTACCTAATAAAAGCTGTTTTATATTAAAGATAATCTTTAAACAAAGGTATTGCCATGAGGTCATCTTAAAAAAGTAGGTCAAGGCTATGACCATTTCAAAAAAGTAAGTTTTAAAATTTTTAAGTGACCCTGTATAATGTCAATTTTCATTTTTTTATTGCACATGACAGTACTAACACATATATTAGTACATTTTGTTTCTTTGATTTTATAAATAAGGCTGTGGTAAATTTAAAAATATATATTTTAATAACTAGCATACGTGCGTATTTAAAAATATAGGGGTTGTCATTATACAAGCTGTATCAAAAATTTTGGGGTTATTTTTTTAAATTAATTATGGCCTTGACCTAATTTTTTAGGCAACCCCATGGCAATACCTTTGTTTAAATACTATCTTTAATATAAAACAGTTTTTATTCAATAAACAGATGGGTGAAGATCGCCTCCTATTCGGATCTTGTTCTAATAGTGCGTTGACTGACAGGGATTTCGTAGAAAAATCGTATCAGTCTTAAGTTCTGGCCACACATAATCGCAACGGGCCCGCAGCGTAGCTTAGCTGTGCGTCTCGCTTGTGAAATGTTGAAGGATGCGGGCAATTTAATATAAAACTTTAAGAATTTTCCAATAACGTATAAAAAGTTTCGAAAATGTGATTTCTAATTTAGGTCTTAGGACATCGCTGCTCAAGTTTACTCGACAAAATAGGGAAAGATTTTTATATAATATTTATTGCACTGGAGTAAAATGCTCTATAAGCTAACCTTGCAGGAACTCCTTACATTGTATTATAAACTTCATAAAATCATAAATATAATCATTGTCACGAACGAAAAGTAAATGTGCCAGAAAGATTGGTTAAAAAAATTAAAAAGCATTTTAGGAACTTACATAATAATGAAAACCTACACCAAAAAAAATATGTATATGTTTAAAAATTATTATATAAAATTGCAGTAACTGATTTATTTAATATATTGTTAGCAATTTTTTATTACTAGCCGCAGAGTTATAATGTTATACTTACTCACTTAGTGTTCTAAGATATAGTAATATAGTTTTTGGTTTATGCTGGGTCGTGCACTGAAAAACATCGAGACCCTGATAGTAGATTTCGATGTATTACGCAGTACGAAAAAAATGGTATGGTATTGATGATTCGGGAGTTTATCTATCTATCTTATCTTTATATAGTATATTTTTTAAGTTTGAATAAAATTAATTCAGTTAATAACATACATACATTCATCTGTATAATAAACAGTGACAAAAAAGAACACAGTTTTACCTGCACTTAAAATTTGGTTAAAAAGAAACAGAGGTAAAATAAAAAAACTATTTTAGTTAAACAAGGAGCCGATTTGCCTTACTTTCCCATTCAATTGTTAACCCGTGCCAGGTACGGGCAGGGTGCGTTTATGAGTGGCCAGACCTATATTGCACTTAAAAAAATTGTTATTAACAATTGAATGTAAAAAGTAATAGTTACTGTAATATTATTATACACTGAACATAATATTTCACATAATATGCATTTAAATTTGTTTAAATGTGGTAGACAATAATTCAGTAGTGATACGTAGAGAATTTCGGACTCCATTGTCTTATTTTATTATCCACACAACGTTTCGGGCAGTCCTGTATCTTAACAATTTTTAGTGCAATAAACGTCTGGCAACACATAACCGCACCCAGCCCGTACCGGGCACGGGTTAAAAATAAAATGGAAAAGTAGGACAGATTTGCTCCTTGTTTAACTAAAATAGATTTTTCATTTTACCTTTGTTTCTTTTTATCCAAATTTTATTTGCAGGTTCTTTTTGTCACTGTTTATTATACAGATGTATGTATGTTAATAACTAAATTAATTTTATCCAAACGGTAAAAACTATATTAATTAAACGCTCGAGTCATTTTCTAACTTAAGCTACTTCGTATTTTAAGTAATAACCAAGTTACCAATGACGGACACTTAATTTGGATGACCCTGTATAGTCTTATTTATAAATGTGGCCAAACTAAAAGGTATAATTAAAAACTTAAGTCTTTTCTAAGTAAAATTAAAATACCAAATTTTTGTATTTCTAATACACTTCTTTGATAATTTTCTTAAAAGATGCAGTAATGCCAATTTTGGGCAATTTTAGTATTACTAGGGTCTTTGGAGCGCTGCGCTGTAAGTTTAAAACTGAAACATACAAAGATGGGACTGCCAAAAACGTTGTGTGAATAATAAAATTAGGACAATGGAGGTCCGAAATTCTTTAAGTATCAATGCATTTAAGTTGTTATAAAAGTATTAATTTTGGTATTTTTGACCACATATCGACGCACTATGCGATGTGTCACCTCGATTACACGACAGAATTATTCATTTAATAACTTATTTAATCTCTACCTGTTGGTATTCTACACGCGTTAGACCGTCCCTTTTCCACGCATTGCCAGTGAACCTTTTGACTTAGGTGATGCTGTATATTACTTATCACTGGTTTATTAATTTTACGGCGTTAAATATTTCTCGTTATGTCCATTACTGCCTTCGTGCTTATTCCTTCTTTTGTTGGGTCTCGAAAATAATTTACCGCTTATATCATCTTATTGACATTCCGTTTGCAGCGGTTTGTCAATATGGAATTGGATTACATATTATGGTATTTTTTTATTTAATTTAATACATTGCAAAAAGAAGCATTTAACCTAGTTTTTCTTTAATGGCTTTTTTTAAACGGTTTTACTTAGATTAACCAATGTATTTCCTATTTATTTATTTGACTGTGGGTCAAATTCAGTAAATGGAAATTGGCCCCCTTCTTGACGGTAAATTAATCTGAAATGAAAGGACTTAATTGGCAAAATAGAGCTCACTAATAAAAAAATTAATCCAAGATGGCCGGAGCCACAAAATAGCGGATTACGTATTTTTCACAACTATCTTAATTTGGATATCTAATGAAAGGGCTTGATTAGTAGAATGGAGCTCATTCTGAAATAAACGAACTCAATGGAATGAGAAGTTACAACTAACAACAAAACTAAAAACTTGAAAATAAATTATATTTTAAAAAATTTTGTTAAACCGTTTAATTACACTAAATATTGTGTCTATGTAAATTGGCCCCATGGGGAAATTTTTTTATTATTAATTGTATGAAAAAAGTTATTTATTATAAAAAGTTCTGCATGGGCCAAAACCTAAAATACAATGATTATATATTAAATTGTGTTAATCATCTACGAGGTATGACCAAAAATGTAATTTTTTCTCAAGAGTATAGTACTTATATTTTTGCTAATATCGCAAACTGTTATATAGAAAAAATGTTAGGAATTAATAATTAATTTTGTTTATTAAAAAAATGTTTTTTTTTATGCAAAAATCGAGAAAACTTAGGTTTGTACATTAGTGCATTGCACTATATAACAATAAATTTAGGAAAGTTTATTTAAACCCGCCCTATGGTAATAATAATTATAAAATCCAGTGCAATTTTGTACAAACCTAAATGTTTACCATTAACACAAAGAAAGAAAATTAAAAAAAAAAAAAAAAAATTGTTAATAACTAAAACTGCATAATCTCAAGTAGTATTAAATTCTAAACATTTTCTTTTATAACAATTCTGAAAATTAGCAAAAATACAGGTAGCTACTTTATTCTTAAGAAAAATTACATTTTCGGCCAAGCTTCTATCTAAGAATCAGTCATCTGACTGATACAATTTAATATTTGATGATTACCTTTTAGGTTTCGAACTATGCAGAACTCTTCATAAAGAATAACTTTTTTCGTAAAATCAATAACAAATTTTTTTCCAAATGACGCCAACTTACGTTGACACACTGTATGTTGTGGGTTATGTACTAAAACCTTTAAAAATAAATCGGTAAGTCCCAACTTCCAGATCTAGGGTATTGTTTGGACAAATAATACCATCGTTGGTTAGTTTTGGTTAGTTATAGTGAGGCATTAAAAGAACTTAGATACTAGGATAAGAAGCTATCAGAACTAACAACAAAACTAAAATCTTAAAAATAAATTATATAATCTTTTTTTTATTTATTGTACTAAAAGCTAAAAATATTTTGTTAAGTCCTAGCTACCAGACCGCACTAATTTTCTTATCAATCTTCAAATTGATTAAACAAATCATAAAATCGTTGGGCACGTAAAATTTTTATCCTAATATTTGCTGTGAATACGCTACGTCTAACGGCTTTATTGTTAGTCTGATCAATACCCCAGATGATAACCGAATTAGTTTTTTGGTTTTAATACAATAAAACCGTTAAAAAAATTTTTTATATAATTTATTATAGTATTCTTAGCTAATAACCAAAGCCCAAATATGATTGATGGAGTTTGTTCGTTAGTCACTTTATTATCTTGTCAGAATTTTTTTCTTTTAATCTAATAACTTTCGTTAAAGAAGGTCAAAATAATAAAATAAAACTAATATTTCAATTTTTAAAATTAGGTATCGGGGCTTAAAATGGTATTTTTTTATTAATTAAAAAAAACCTAACCTATACTTTGGCCACTATAAACTGATAATGAATACCTAGTAAGTATCTCCAATTACTGCAGTTCTAAACCAATAAAATACATTTTTTATTGTGGTAACTGGGGTTACTGACTTTTAAACCAATGATAAATTTTTTTGTTTAGATGTTTTTTTTTTTATTTTAAAGTGAACAAAGTATAGTAATAATACATGTAAGCCTAATTATTTTTTAATTGATATCAACAAACCGACAACAATTAAAAGTTTGTACAGTGTCTAAAAAAGTTGGAACCATATTAAAAACTTTTTTATTATTAATTTTACGAAAAAAAAGATATTCCTAATAAAAAGTTTTAAATAATCCAAAACCTAAAAGCAACCATCAGATATTAATATTAGTCATCTACGAGGTCTGGCCAAAAATGTAATTTTTTCTTAAAGGTAAAGTACATGTATTTTATACTACTTAGGCTAGCAGAATCACACATAACAGGTAGAGAGCCTAAAAAATCCTAAAAACATGGCAGATGTTTTGTTTCAAAAATGTTTTATTATTGCGAAATACCGATTTGTTTCTGCTGTCTTATCTTAAGCTAGCAGAACCACAAAGTTAAAAATATATATATTTGCTAAACTAAGTTATTTGGAACATTAAAACTGTATTAACATGGAAGCCTAAAATAATGGTATATTTTAGGAAAAAAGATATTGGTTTTATTTTTCTCCAAGGATAAATTATTAATTATTAAGTTTTAATAAATTGCACAATTTAACTGTACAGAGGTGCATTTAAGTTTATATCCATTTTTTAGGTTCTAATGTTTTTAAATATCAATGAAATATATTCCAGTTTAAAGCCTAAAAGAGTCTAAAAATATGGCATATGTTTTATTTTAAAACAGTTTTATTTTTAGCAAATGCTAATGAGGTTCTGCTGGCCTAATTTATAGGTAGCAGAACCACAAAGTAAAAAAATAATATTTGCTAAACAAGTTCATATAGAACATTAAAACTGTGTATTCCCAGTAGCCCTGAAATAGCCTAAAAGTATGACATAATTTCAACAACATTTTTTTCAAAAATTGTGGTCTGATACTATTAATACATTATTTTTTTGAAAAAAAAAGCAAAAAAGTTTAAAATATAATAGGTAAAAAGCCTTAAAAGAGCCTGAAAATATGGCATTTGTTTTGTTTTAAAATTGTTTTATTATTAGGAAATACTGATGTTGTTCTGCTGGCTTAATCTTAAGCTAGCAGAACCACAAAGTAAAAAAATAATAATATATGCTTAACTAAATTATATAAAATAATAAAACGGTGTATACCTAGAGCCTAAAAATAGCATTGAAAACACATGTAGTATATTTTTACTAAGGATAAGAAAATATAAAAATATTTCACAATCTTATGGTACACGATACGCCTTTGAAAATATAGGGGTGTTTTTGGGACATAAAGTTTACAAATCTGAATAAAGTGTATACCAGTTAGGAGCCTAACAATATGGCATAATTAAACAAAAAAATACTTCCCATTTACCAATTTTTCCAAAAAATCAGAAGCAAAAAAATTTTAAAATAGAGTATAAAACAGCCTAAGAGTCTAAAAATATAAACCTTAATAGAATCCCAAATTAAGGTGTGGTTCTGCTAGCTTCGGTAGTATTTGTATTTTTCCTAATATCAAAAATTTTTATAAAGAAAAGACGTTTAGAATTAAAAACTACTTTTAAATATACATTTTTTTTTACAAAAACATTTTTAAATATTATTTTTTAAAATTAAAAATGATAAAAATTTAGGTTAATACATTAGTGTAACATTTTATAGTTTTAGGTTTCATAGGACAATTTATAATAAACTTTTTTAATTTACTGTTACCAAAATAAGAAGAATGTACAGTGCACTAATGGATATATTTAAATTTTCTTGATTATCGCAGGAAAAAAAAATGTTAAAAAATATTAAAAAAGAGATGTAAATAAAGAAAATTGCATATTAGGAATAAATTTTTAATTCTAAATGTCTTTTCTTTATAACAATTTTCGATATTAGAAGAAATACAGGTAGTTAACTCTTAAGCAAAAATTTCATTTTTGGCCAGATCTTGTAGATGATTAATACAATTTAATATCTGATTGTTGCCTTTTAGTTTTTAAATTATGCAAAACTGTAACTGTAAGCAAAATATCAAATTAGTCACCTGTGTTAAAAAAGCATACATAAAATAAAAAAATCTTATTACTCTGTATAATTTCACCTTACTGAACAGCTATTTACCTATGGAAAGAAGCATTAGTGTAAAGTTATTTAGTTTTCCAAACATCATTGGTACTGAGAAAACAGTTTCAAAGTTATGATAATTTTTTTTATTCCACTTTAAAAAGTAAATAGTTTTCTAACGAAGCGCGATCGAACTTTCTTTTATATGTACTGGTAACAACTCATAAGCATCTCAAATAACATAAAATGGCTTAAGTAAAAAATCGATAGAATTTGGGATATTGGCCCTTTAATAAAAATTTTAAAAAATTTAAAAATTTTGATCACACTGTATACAATATGTATATTGCAGGTAAAGCTTCTGATATTTTTAATAAATCATAGGTTTTAATAAAAAATAACATTGTTTTTTGAGAATGAAAAAAAACAGAAATAGTTAAGTTCATCTATGGGCACTCTTTAACTCTTTTATCTCTCTTTTTTCCATCTTTTAGTTTAATGTTGTTCTTTGATTACTGAAAAGCTATTCAGTTTTAAAAAAATTAAAAATATATTTATTTTGAGGTGTTTTAATAAAAAAATTTATTTAAGGGGACGGTTCTCACAGATGTTAAGTGTCACTATCTTAAAAACCACTTAATTTTTATTGAGGACATTTTATGTTTTTCTGGATGCTTACTATATTATAATTAGTTATTTCATTAGCCCTTTTATCATAAATTATTTGTTGTATTTCTATTCAATGTATTTTTTGTTCCATTTTACGTATTCCTTAGTTTTTTAAATATTTCAATGGTGATCGATATATTTTTGCCAGAAAAAAGTAAAAATGTATTTAAAGACAATTATTCTTAAAATTTACCCATATGAAGGTTTTAATAACATAGGTAGTAATAATTAATTTATATTGTTATTGATCTTTCTAAAAGTAAAGTTTTTAAAATATACATTAAAACTTTTTTCATCTAATTTAATTTCATTATTTAAAGCAATTTTTATACTATGATATAAATGAGAACTTGCCTTTTTTAACGAAAACCATAATTTATATAAAAAAAAGGTTTTTAGGCAGTTAATACCTGTAGGTAAAGTTTATACAATCCCAATTGAGACAACACAAAAATTGGGGTATTATCAATTTACCACGATACCTATTGAAATAGATAGCCTATATCATAGTTGATCTTTCCCCGTACACAGCCAACGTGGACTTGAAAAGTTTGTCACAGGAAAATGGTAGGCGGAGATAAATCATATTGGAGCAATTTGAACTTAACCTAATGCGATTGGGTAGAGATTTTGACGCGAGATAAAAACTATTTTAGTTTCTTCAAAACTAATGCACCTGCGAGTATTCGACAGTGGCGTCGTCGTCGTTTGTTTTTATTATTTATGACTTTATATTTTAAGTGCCCAATTTGTATCTTGATAAACGTTGTTATTTACTGTGTAAGGTGAAACGGTTTGTGTGTTTGTGTTTGTTTTTAAGTTAATATTAATTATTCGGCAATTTTACTTTTTAATTTGACAATAAAATGGCATTTTGGCGGCCATTTGATACTTGTGATAACGAAATGGATAATTTAGGTAAGAATTTATAGTTTTGATTGTGCAGACATATATTAAATAGTAAATACATATACCACCGTGCAATAAATTATGTACGGTGTCTATATCAGGTACCTACCAGCAGGTGTATGCTGAGTTAAGGTGGGTTTTTACGCTTATGCAATTTGCGCAAGTTGATTTATGCATGCCATTTGTGCAAATTAGACTGCACTATTATATTCGTTTTTACGGTCAAGTCTATTTGCACAAATTTGTTTTGATTATCAGAACGATGGAGTACGACGACAAATTGTTAGCATTAGCTGGTGTTTGTTTAATTAAAAAATTAAAAGCAGTGAAAGGCAAAAAACCGAGGAGATCGCACAAGACAATTTGCGCAAATTGCATAAACGTGAAAACCCACCTTTAAAGGCATCTTTCTAGAGTCCCCAAAACAAAATGCTTTCGTAAATGTCTAGCTTTTATCAGGTTGTGTGCATCATGGGTGTGTGTTATGGGATTGTTGAAGGAGTCAAATTAAAATACATGGTGGCCATTTGAAAACGAAACAAAGCTTATTTTGGACACTACAGGTCATTTAAGGAAAAACGCTCGGACCGGTCAATTTTTGATTTTAGGGGAAAATACTTTTTGCTACTTTCACCCCTGAACTGCAACCGTCTAGCAGGGGTGAGACTCACCCCAAAATCTTAAATGAAAGAGGGGTCGAGTGATACCATATTTTAAAGGTCTCTTGACTCCGATTACGACTGCAAAACTTAAAGTCTCTGTTATTATTTCCGTTCATATGACAGCTAGTCAAAATTTGCAAAAGCTTGTTTAAACTCGGAGGATATAATTAGGGCTAAATGATCTTTAAAATTACATATCAATTAATCTTTCTGGCGAGGGTGTGATTCACCCTTACATTTTAGGGGTGAGTCGATTAATATCTTATTTTAAAGATCGAACCCTTATCATATCCCTTTAGTTTAAAGTAGCTTGTTCTTACCTTTTGATGAAAACTAAAAAGGCAAGAAATTCTATGCATCGTTTAAAGGTACCACCTACAAAGTAGTATGAAATCAGCTCAGAGCCTAAAATAATAGTAAAGTCTGTAAAATAACAATGCAGCCAAAGCACAATGTAAGGTAACACCCAAAGCACCAAAGTATCTAAAATTTACAGCCATTGCCTGGTCACACGTAGTGTTTCTTTTGTAATACAAGATATACTTTCTAAGTTAATTTTTTTATTCCATAAAATCAAGAAAGATATACAATAAATGACATTGAAGGTAGTATTTAAAATGGTGCATGCGCCAGAATATGCCAGAGCTCGCAAAATATTAATTAGCAAAAATAAACCGTTACAAGCATTTTGAACATATTCCGTATTGAAGGTAAATCGACCTTTATTTAAATATTTTTTTGTTACAATTTATTTTGATATAAGGCTTTTAATAATTTTTTAAAGTAAATTTATAAAAAAATAGAATATAATAACATTTTACTTTTTTATTCTATTATGTATTTATATCGTTTATTGGGTATAAAATAGCACGTTTGGCAACATCGCAAACAAAGTCGTCTACTGTCTGTTACTAACGAACGGGCTTCGGTGTTTATAGTGTTTACGTAACCAGGGACGTAGCAGATAGGTGAAAAGAAGGTATTTTTACAAATTGTAAAAAAGTTTGAATTAAATAAAAAAGTACTCAGTGTGTCTCTACACTGTCCCAGGAGTCACCCATTTCAATATATTAAAGTATTCCATAAGACCCTGTATAAAAGACAGGATTACAAAGTTGAACGAAATTTAATTAAAAAGTACTCAGTGTGTCTCTACACTGTCCCAGGAGTCACCCATTTCAATATATTAAAGTATATATGTGTTATAGTAAATTTCTACAGATTGTGCAAATCATAAGGGTACGTTAAGTTAATTTTTGAGAAAACAAAATTAAAAAAACAACACAATAACCAAATTTATTATAGTAATTGGTTAGGCGAAAATTTTTGTTCAGACAGATTGTAAAAGCCGTAGGCGTTCCTTAACGAAAAGGGGACAAAACTGAAAAAAATAAAACCTTATTTCCAAATTGGTACAAGGCAAGAGGCAATTTTAAAAGGATGCGTAAGTTTTAGCAGTATATGCACATTGTGAACTTATTATCATTCTTAAACATCGCTCGAATTAGTATTTTTATAGGCAATTATTAGCTGTCTACACTATATTCATGGGTACCCGGTGAAAAATAAAAAATATGTACATTTTTTTAAATACAATTTTTAACTTTCTACCTTTTTAATCCAAATTTGTCGTGCGTAAATGACATTAAAAATATTTTTCTTTTAGATCCAACTCAAGTCGAGTTTGCCAATAAAGACTTACACGTTCAAACTCAAAGACTTATTTTAAATTTATATTCCTCTTTACGAAATGAAAATGCGGATTCTTCGAAAAACAAAATTGTCATGAGGATTTGTGAACTTACCAAGCTTAGCCGTGCTACAATTTATAGAGTAATTAAAGCAGGAGATGTTATTGATCATAATACTAAACGGAAAAAAGTTGGACAAAAACTTAATAAAATTGATACGGGCGCCAATCAACATTTTTGTAGTAGGAATATAAATGTTCTATTAAATTTTGATCCCACCGTGCCGCCTATGCTTAACAAAGAAGCCGCCTGTGGTCTGCGTGGAATTCGTTTTTTTGCTGTCTCAATTGGCATTGTATATACTTTACACTAGGATTATTTCAGTTAAGTTTAACTTTTCTCAAGAATCCTATGTTCTTCGAAAGCATAGACTGGAATTGGACTCCCTGGCGGATCGCAAAATAAAAACTGATATTTTTTTCTGTTAAAATTAATTAATGGAAGCATCAATTGACAAACATTTTAAGTAAAATTAATTTTTGTGTTCCCCAAGGAACACAAGAGAATATTCTATTTTTGCTGTAGATTTTCATAGAAGCAACTATAACGGGTTTTCTCCGATCACAAGAATTCTTATTAATGGAAATAGAGTAGACAAAGACTTTTTTAGTTCCTCCTTTAATTTGTTTAAATAAAAACATGTCAGGTTTCTTGAACTATGATATGTGTGATGTGATAACATTAGATTATTTATTTTTAGTGCAATTTATAACTATTACTTAATTATTGTGCATATTTAATTTATTTGTAAACCATGTAAATTTGTAAGT